>PVHT020000119.1:675345-690516 GCA_004024745.2 Catagonus wagneri
TAACGGTCCGGCGTTGCCGTGAGCTGTGGTGTAGGTTGCAGACGCGGCTCGGATCCTGCGTTGCTGTGGCTGCGGCGCAGGCCAGTGGCCACAGCTCCGATTAGACCCCTAGCCTGGGAACCTCCACATGCCGCGGGTGCGGCCATAAACCCGCGGCCATAAAATGACAAAAGGCAAAAAAAAAATAAATAAATAAAATCAGGTTTTCACTGTACTGTTGATTTTAGCTTATGGTGTATGTGTCTTTCATTAACTTGGGGATCCTGAACTTACTTGAAAAATAGCATCAGCATGACAAGAGTGAAAAGCTTTGAAAGCAAACAGAGTGGGGTTCAAATCCCACTCTGGTTACTAACTATAGGACTTTGGCAAGATAATTTAATTTACTATCCCCTTTTCTTCATCAGTTTATGGAGGATGAGATATCTGTCATAGAGAGTTATTTTGAGAATGCTAATGATATATGTTCATATCTGGTATATAGCATATTCACAATTTTTACCTGATGTGTTTCTCAGTTTGTTAGAGACCCATTTCTTGCTTATATGAAGATTACTAAGTATACTGTGAAAAGCAATTACCAGAAATCCGTGGTCAAAGTTTTAATACATAAATGTAGTGACCCGTTATTCGATAGTTCTATGACGATGGCGATTCTAAATCATGGAAGAACATGCATCAATTCTATTTAATGTGTGGAAGATATCTGCAGATTAGGAGACAAACAGAGAAGAGAAAGTTCAAAGTGAGACCTCAGTTTTTCCTCAGGTTGTGTTCATTGGCAAGTAGTCATGTATAAAAAGACCTCAATTATGTCACTTAGGGACTAGGTGTGATCCTAGACTTGGTTGTATATAAAATTCTTTTTAAAAGTAGTTATTTAAATATATTAGAAAACCTCGATGTTCAAAGAAATCAGACAGAACTTCTGATAGGTACTCCAGAGTATATTTTTGGATTTCTTCAAGATGCAGTTTTGAATCATGTCACAGAGATTACGTCTCATTCTTCTCCTTCTTGCCTGGTGTTGCTTCCCAGGTCCTTCACGCTAGCCTGGGACAGAAGCAATTTCAGAAACGAATTCATATTCCATGTGCTGTCACTTTGTGAAGAAATCCCTTGGAAAAGTTGTTTTTCAAGTATGTTATAGTTTATCTAAAGTTATTAATAAATTCAGAGAACAGAGGGCCCAGTTCCTTTAATGGGAAACACTCGCATTAGCTAGTGTTGAATTGTTAAGTGAAGTTGAACCATGAATTGGGCAGGAGGTGGCACTGACTGGGAGAATCACGCTGCAGAAGAAAGTTCCTGTACCACCATCCATCATCACAACACAGGGAAGTTTCCTTGTATTTTCCAGATAAGAACTGAGAAGCTGAGAGAGACAGAAAAGCCAGTGGAGTGACTCTGTGGTTCAGGAACATTTAGAAAGTAAAACTTTTGTTTTCTCACATTTCTGTACATTTCCCCCAGTATTTTCATTGAAAAGAGGGCCAGTGTGTTTTGTCATTTTTGATAGTCATCCAGGGAGTAGATAATGAAGGATTAGCTTCATTATTGATCCCTGTAGGGAGTGTCAGTCAAAAAAAAAAAATCCACTTTCATTAATTGATGAAAGCTGTGTGTTTTCCCCACTTACCCTATATTTTTCAGGTTAGCAAAAAAATGATCAGTTATTGACCCTTTGACCAGTTTATTAACTGTCTCTTAGAAACGTTGCCACATTTCAGCTGGATGTCTAAGTCACAGTGAAATTGAAAATTTACTAGCCATCATCCTAAGTGCATTGTGGGCATCACTGTTTAACACGAGAATTACAGCACAGGTAAAAGACGAGTGGCAGAAGAGTATGCCTGGAATATGGTCAAGTTAGAAACATCTCTGAATAGGCTCTGGGGAGAGAGAGGGTAGAAAGAGAGGTGAGGGAGTTCCTGTTGTGGCACAGTGGAAATGAACCTGACTAGTATCCAAGAGGATGCGGGTTCGATCCCTGGCCTCGCTCAGTGGGTTGGCGATCCAGCGTTGCTGTGGTGTAGGTTGCAGATGCAGCTTGGATCCCACATTGCTGTGGCTGGCAGCTATAGTTCCGATTCAACCTCTAGCCCGGGAACTTCTATATGCTGTGGGTGAGGCCCTAAAAAAAAAAAAAGAGAGAGAGAGAGAGAGAGGCAAGAGGTGAGACTGTGTTGAATTTGGCTACTCTTGAATTTGACCTGCATACTAAAGGTATTTCTTTTAACCAACATGTCAGTTAACTAAAAAACTTTGTTGAGAGGTTAGCAGTCTTTGTGTAAACATCACAGAAAACAGCAATGTAGAGAAAATAAATTTCAGGAAAGTCAACTTCAGTAAGCTTAAATAAATTATAAGAAAAGGGTCTGTAAGTGGAAGAATCTGTGCAAACTAGATTATTTCTCAAAGCAACACTGAATAAGGGTAGCAAGAGGACCAGAGAACAGGATGAAACCTGGCAGCTACGAAGAGTTGAGATTTAGAAGTCTTCAAAGATGGAGTTCCCACTGTGGTACAACGGGCTTGGCAGTGTCTCTGCAGGGCCAGGATGCAGGTTCGATTCCCAACGTGGCATAGTGGTTAAAGGATCCAATGCTGTCGCAGCTGCAGTGTAGGTCACAGCTGCGGTTCAGGTCTGACCTCTGGCCTTGGAACTCTGTATTTTGCGGGGCTGCCAAAAAAGAAAACAGAAGGGCAAAAAAAGGCTCCAAAGAGTCAGGATTAAAAAGGAATATTAGATGAGAATCAGGGTGTATCAGAGATGGCATGTAAGGATTAAGTAAGAATAAAATCAGGAAAGGTATTGGTTAACAGAATGTGAAATGCACCAAGACTGACCCCCCCAAAAACAATTCTTCCAGGACGTATATAGTGCAAAGAAGACTGAGGAAACATATCCTCTGTTAGATGCAAAGAAAAAGAGACTTGTTACCAAAACAGAAAGCACAGTTCAGTTATTCTTTAAGAAAGTTTAGCCGTCATGATAAAATATAGCGTATAGTTTGGAAAATGGAATAGGAAACGATGTGGTTGAACGGCAGGGAAACAAACTAGACTTGGCAGGGAATTGATCAAAGATCATTTAAACAAACAGATCCTGATGACATTCAAATTAGAATGCCAATTATTGATGATTCTCTGTCTGTGGTGCTAAAAATAACACCTTTTTGTTACAGTAGAAAACTTTTCTTAGTGATTTTTACATCACAGTGAACTGTTAGTGCCCGCTTCGTTAAGCTTTATGTCAAAGGACACAAAATGAAATTTTATTTATTGTTACGAAAGCAATTCACAACCTTTTTAAAAATTTTATTTTTATTAGAGTATAGTTGACTTACAGTGTTGTGTCAATTTCTGCTGTACAGCATAGTGACCCAGTCGTACATAGACGTATATACATTCTTTTCCTCATATTATCTTCCATCATGTTCTGTCCCAAGAGACTGGATATAGTTCCCTGTGCTATACAGTAGAACCTCATTGCTTATCCATTCTAAATGTGATAGTTTGAATCTGCCAACCCCAAACTCCCAGTCCATCCAACTTCCTTCCCTCTTCCCCTTGGCAACCACAAGGAGGTCTGTTCTCTATGTCCATGAGTCTGTTTATGTTTTGTAGATAGGTTCACTTGTGCTATATTTTAGATTCCACACACAGGTGATATCATATCTGTCCTTCTCCTTCTGACTTAATGAGAATAAAAACAAAAATAAAACAATAGGACCTCATTAAACACAAAAGCTTTTGTGCAGCAAAGGAAACCATTAAAAAAAAAAAAAACCTAAAAAGGAGTTCCCGTTGTGGATCAGCGGAAAACGAATCCGACTAGGAACCATAAGGTTGCGGGTTCGATCCCTAGATAAGGCAAAAAGACCAAAAAAAAAAAAAAAAGGTATGTTTCTAAGTTTCTTTTCATTGGTATTAGTGAGTACACAGTATTGCCATAGTAAGGCTTTAGGAATAAGGCCAGGTGCTTATTGGTGAGTGGCATAGGTCCTGGGTTTGTAGTCCATCCTATCACTTAAGTCACTCACTGGTCTTGGCAGGGTGATTAGCCATTCTTTTTTTTTTTTTTTTTTTTGTCTTTTTGCCTTTTTATGTAGAGCCGCACCCACGGCATTTGGAGGTTCCCAGGCTAGGGGTCTAACAGGAGCTGTAGCTGCCGGCCTTCGCCACAGCCACAGCAACGCGGGATCCAAGCCGCGTCTGCAACATACACCACAGCACACGGCAACGCCGGATCCTTAACCCACTGAACAAGGCCAGGGATCGAACCCGCAACCTCATGGTTCTTAGTCGGATTTGTTAACCACTGAGCCACGAAGGGAACTCCCATGATTAGCCATTCTGAACCCACGTTTCTTAACTGTGGGAGGCTAATACCCACCTCAAACGTTTGTTTTGATACTAAAATGAGATAATTTATCTAAAACGCTTTGCACATTATCTGGTGCTTAGTAATTTTCGTTGAATGGAAGTGATTAATAATAATGCTAGTATTAAAAAATGTCATAATTTGAGATTTAGTGTAAGCCTCAGTTTTAGAGTGGCAGAATCATCAGTTTTATTTGCATTCATTGAATTGTTATAACAATACATTAAAAGGTCAGGGGAAGGATAGGGAATGAGACAATTTGTCTTTAATTGGCTGGTGTTCCATGTTTGGGGGAACACCCTTTGTTTTAATTTCAGAGAATAAGAATAATTATAATAGGTAAGTGTCAGAGAAAGTAAAGACTTTTAAAGACTCTAAATTGTCCCTCAAATAATGTCAGAACCGGATGGCAAAATGTTCCTAAAATACTTCATTTTTCATTTATTGGTGACAGTGATTTCACTATTCAGCTTAGTGTAACATCACAAAATGTCAAGGATCCTGCTAATATTCTTACTTTTATTATTAAATAATTTTATGAGCAAAGGAGATGGCTTCATACAAATCACTGAAAAAAATGAGGGTTCTTATAGATGAACAGATAAAGATAATAGATGACTCGCAGAGGAAAGGTAAAACTGGAAAATAACCACAGGAAGAAAAATATTCTCTGTAATAAGGGAAGTAGAAATTAATAGAGCTAAGTGTCTTTTATTTCTTGCCTATTGTGATAGGAAAACTTTGCTGGAGAGAATTAGGGTCTAGCAACACTGATTACTCACTTCGATTACTGATGGCAGTAAAACTTATGCAACCATTTTATCCCAGTTTGAGAATATATAACAAGAGCCTTATAAATATTTATACTTAGAGACTCCCAATTCTACCTTTGGAAATTAAACCTAGAAAATAATACTATGATAGAAAAAAACATATGCAGGAAATGTTCATCACGATGTTGTTTAAAATTATGAAGACTAGGAGTTCCCATTGTGACTCTGTGGTAACGAACCTGACTAGAATCCATGAAGACACGGGTTCGAGCCCTGACCTTGCTCAGTGGGTTAAGGATCCAGCGTTGCCATGAGCTGTGCTGTAAGTTGCAGATGTGGCTCAGATCCTGCTTTGCTGTGGCTGTGGCATAGAGTGGCAACTGCAGCTCCGATTTGACCCCTAGCCTGGGAACTTCCGTATGCCATGGGTATGGCCCTAAAAAGACAAGAATAAGTAAATAAATAAAATAAAATAATGAAGCCTAGAGCAATGTTAATGTCCACTACCAAGGATATGGTTAAATTAATTTTTCAGTTATATGTTGTATAGTCAATACATGTGTGTTACTTACATACATATTCCAAAAGGAGTATTAATTGAGAAAAACAATATAAAGTTATATGTACACCATAACAGTTGTGATTACCTAATAGAGGTGGTGTCATGATTTTTTTCCCTTTGTATATTCTCCAAATTTACTTTGCTGTAGTACTTATATTTTATACAGAGTATTTCATGAGATAATAAAACAGAGATTCTCTCCTCATTGAGATTGACTATTGGCAAATATATTCTTGTCTTGTGGCTGAGTTTATCTTGGCCTCTAGGGCAAAAGCTGGATACTTAAATAGATATTAATTAGCCCTGGGTTCAGCACTAGGGGAGGGTGACAAGGTCAGAGGTTAATACAAATTTCGATTGGGGTGATTTATGCAATGAAAACTCATGTACCTGCTATTCTGGCAATTTTTCCTTTAAGAAAGTTGGAGATTTTTTTTTTAAGCTAAGAATGGCAGTAATTTTTAATAATGAAAAACTAACAACAGGAAAAAGTTTCTGTGTATACCAAGTATTTCTATCTTCCATGGCCAACATCGTAAGTACAGTTGATGTATTGTATCTTGGTCTGTAATTTATCATACTACTTTTCTGTCAAAACCTGTGAGATTTAGGATTGCATTTAATCTTCAGAAATGTTCCCCTGAATAAAGAAAGAAGAATTGTAAACATGCTACATCATTTGGTGAATAAGCCATTGAGTCATGAGAACTTTTTTTAAGCTTACTGAAAGACCTCCTCTAAGCCAAACCCAAGGGTTACTTTTTCAGTTACCATCATGGACTGAGTATGTCTTCCCCCAAATTCATAAATTGAAGCTCTAATTTCCAGTGTGGCTGTATGTGAAGATGGGGGCTCTGAGGAAGTAATTAAGGTTATCTGAAGTCATAAGGGTGGGACCCTGTTGGGATAGGGTTAGTGTTATAAGGGGAGACAGTGTTGGAACTCTCGCCTTGCACTCATATAGCCAATGAGGAAAGGTCATGGGAGCACACAGAGAAAAGGTGGCCATCTTCAGCTTCAGGTGGGAGTGGTGCTGGTGGTGGGGTGCTCTCACCAGGGGCCAACCCTGTGGGCACCTTGATCTTGGGCTTCCCAGTCTCCAGAACTATGAGAAAATACATTTCAGTGTGTGGTGTTTTGTTACAGCAGCTCGAGCTGACTAATGCAGTGACCTTTGAAAGGCTCAGGCACATAATTCCTCCTCCTTTTAAATATGCTTTCCCTTTGGTGTCCATGAAATTACATTCTCATGATTTTCCTTCTGTTTCTCTCTTCTCTGAGTGTGGGGTCATCTAACAATATGTAAACTATGCAGTGAATATCTAGGGAACTTTCGTATGTAGAAGGCACTATTCTAAGCACTTTATAGGTATTAATTCAAATAATAATCACAGAAGCCCTTGGAGCTAGGCAGGGTCATCACTTCTGTTTTTACGGATGAGAAAAATGAGAATGAGACCAGAGAGGCTAAGTAACTTGCCTAAGTCACACAGCAAGTGGGAGACCTGGGATTGGATCCTGGCAGCCTGGATTCAGAGCCTGATGATTCACCACTGCACCCTTCTGTTTCTTACAGTGCCCCTGAGCAGCTGAAAACCCAGAGGTGGCTCACTGAGGGCAGGCATGGCTATGAGAAGCCCAGAGAGTGAAAGAGGCACAGCTCTCTGGTTAAGTGGCACGATAGGAAGATATATTTTAGAACTTCTGGAAAACTGATAGGATCGAGCGTGACTTGTTACAACCAGCTTTCAGAATAGGGAAGGTGAATTCCTTGTGATATTCCCAGGCAAGTTCCTGCTGATGCAGAGCAGCGCCAGCCATGCCAGCGGTCAAAGGAGGTAGCAGATTTGGTTTTGAGAATATGGTGAGTCAGCGTCACTAACTGGGAGATGTCAGGGTTGTCTCTGAACTTTAGGTCCGCAGCTGCTTTTGCTTACAAGGCGGTATGTTTTGCTGCCCCATTCATCTTATTCAGTACTTAAGTGAAAAAACATACGAAGGCGTTTAGTGCGGTGCACCACGTAAGTGCAGGCAAAGCATAGGACTGATGGTCTAATGGTGACTGACCAGGAACCACACATCAGTGAGCAGAGGCAGGGACCTTCAGGCAGGTCAATTTTCCCTGAGAAAATTCCTTCTGGTCACTACAACATATGGCAAAGCTGCCATTTATTTTCTGGGTAACCTTGGGCCATTACTGAACCTTTCTGAACCTCAGTTTATTGATCTGGTAAACAAGGAAAATGACATGTACTTTGATGAAGATTAAAGTTACACAATACTGTCTTTAATTGCTAACCTACCTTCTTATTTCTTTAGTATTTAAAACCGTTTAGGAACTGTTATCATTGGAAAAGTCTTGGCCTGTGATTTTTCTGGTTTTCATTTTATGGCTGTCTTACCTGGAACTTGATTTCTTCTTCCTGCCATTCAGTACGCTTGTGAAATTATAGAAATTTTAATTCCCCAAAGTTTAGAAATTAGGGGACATTTCTCAAAGGAATTATATCCTGGAAAATAAGAGAGGAGAGAAAGGATTGTAAAATACAGTGTAAACTGGAAGGAAGAGATATTTCTATTGGTTTAAAATGAGGCAAAACTGAGTAGGAAAATAAGCATCAGCACTGACATTTCAGAAAGCAACGAAGGCTTTGCCCAGGGACCTGTGAGCTAATTTGTCATTTTGGACTTTTAAAGTAGGAGTTAAGGAAGCGTGAGTGAACAGTGGCTGACTTTGGAAACTGATTGTTCTTCTCAAGAGAATCTGTTTTCTTAGTTCAGTGAGGTAACCTTCTCTGAGCAAGAACCTTAAAGGGTTGAATTTTGTGACAGTGTGTTCATTTCAGGAGGAAAACAGTGTTCATTATCTCTTGTGTTTTTTTTTTGGGAGGAGTGTCTTACATAATGAATTATTAGAGTTCAAATGAACTCAAAAAATTCCTTAATATAAGCCCTTACCTCTGAACAGGATTATGTAGAAACTTGACCAGATGGATGGATCAACTTAAGGAAACCGACCTCGTTGAAGACCTACTATGAACCAGGCACTTAATCAGTGTTATACGAGGTATAGAGGGGAAGACAACACAGTCATTTCTTTTAAGGAACAGTGAAGACAGGGCAGGAGCAGAGGGGGACAGGACTCTAAGAAGTTACCATGGGACCAAAGTGGTAAATACTATAGATTACTGGTTTATACAAAGTGCTTTGGGGAACACTGAGAGAGAAAGCTTCACACAGCGTGTGGCACTTGAGCAGAAATCTGAAGGCTAAAGGCTATAGCAAGTGAAGGAAACAAATACGTATAAAGGTATAAAACTATCAGAGAGAATAAAGAGCAGAATCACATAGCAAGAGTAGCAAACATTTGGTACATCGCTTTTTTATCTCAGGCAGGTATCAGAAGACCAGAACAATATCTGCTCTGTTTACCAGCTTCTTTGGAAAGAAACCTAGAACCGATCTTTTGATTTCCCCGACTGTCATTGCCCTAATTGTCAAGGAATAGAAGATGAATAGTTGGCTAAAGCTTAAATTCACTTTCTCTGAGTTGGTTCTTGACAAATATTGAATCTTTTTTTTTTTTTTTTTTACAAACTTTTATGAAGAGTCATCATATAAAGCTTAGTCCTTTCTCCATCTTCTCTACATTAAACAAATCTGGATGTTTCTGGAGCTATGGGAGGTAGTACAAAGGTTTTGGTACTCTTCTCTGAACCCTCATTCCTTGATTTTGTGGAATCAGACAGTGCAGAAAAATAAAAACAACTTCCTTTCAGAGAAAAAAAAAAACAACTGTTGGCGTTTCAGCAGGACGACTAGGACTCTGGTGTGCCTCCACCTTTGCTAGGCTGCACGTGAGGAGTGGTAAGAGACAGGGCTGCAGGAGAGGGTTGGGAAAGGATTTCAGTGTGTCTGGGTGGTTTCTGCTTAGGAGATGGAATGGATCTAGGTTGGGACTAAAAGGAGAAGGAGTGGGTTTGAAGAGAGAAAAGCTAACGTGGATTGGTAGTTGGAAATATATATTGGGAAAGAGCAGGGCAAGAAGAAAAATGAGAAGCTTGAACTCTTGGAAAGAAAGGCCAAGGAAGAAACCTGTGAATAAGACAGAGGAAGTAGGAGGGGTTGTTGGATAGGAACAGTCAAGGAGGTGGGAAGAGAACCAGGGAAGCTCAGCATCAGTGAATTCCAGAGAGAGCATTTGAGGAAGATGGAGACGGCATGATCCCAAACTAGGGGGAGGTCAAGTGGCATGAGAACTGAGAGGCCAGGAGGGAGGTCACTGGTGACATTGCTGTGCATGGTTTCAGAGAAGTGAGAGCAAAAGCCAGGCTACTTTGGAGTGATGGGTGAGTGGGAGGTGAGGAAGTGGAGGCCAAGCACGTCACTTTGCGAATCCTTTGGCAGAGAAGTGAAGAGAATGAAGGGGAAGAGAGTTCCCAGGGGAGGGATGGTCTTGGGTGTGTGTAGATACTGCAGACTTGAGCATGTTTGCATCGATCTGACAGCTGAAAGCAGGAGGGGTGGAGCAATTGGGGATACAGAGAGCGGGAAACTTACAGAGGAAGTTTCCAGAGGAGGTGACCTAGGCTGGGATAAAAAGCATGAATGGGAAGGTTAGCTCCTGAAGAAGCAGGGCACTTCTTCCTCGAAGACAAGAAGGAAGGACACGAAGGTCAATGAAGATGAAAAAAAAAAGGAGAGTGAATTGTGAATACCTAGTATCTTAACTCTCTGACCAAAGGGAACATTTGCTTTACTGATTGCATTTATTTTATTTTATTCTCTTTTCTTGGAAGTGTTTAGTTTTTTTTTTTAGGATTTTTATATTTTCCATTAGAGTTGATTTATGGTGTTCTGTCAATTTCTGCTGTAGCGGAGTGACCCAGTCACACCTATACATATATTCTTTTTCTCACATTATTGTTTAATTTAAAAAAAAATTTTCATTTTAAAGGACTGGGCGTTTAGGGTTAGTTGATGTAAACTATTACATTTAGAATGGATAAGCAATGAGGTCCTACTCTACAGCACTGGGAACTATATCTAATCTCTTGGGACAGACCATGATGGAAGATAATATGAGAAAAAGAATGTATATATATGTATGTATGACTGGGTCACTTTGCTGTACAGCAGAAAATGACACAACATTGTAAGTCAACTATATTTTCATAAACAAAAAATAAAGGAAATGGAGATTTCGTACTAATAAATCATCGGAGGTTTGCAGAAACCAGTCATTGTCTAAAGTTCTAAAATGTGCTGATCTGGAAATGGTTTTTTTTTAGAGGAAGAGTTCCTGGCCATATATTTTCAATGTTTTTCTCATATAATCAACTTTCAATCAGAATTGGGGAGTTACTTAAGGGACTGGGTGGTATTTATTATTGGTTATACTACAACTTGTAATAATAATTTTAGGAGTCATTAAATATATGTGCTATACAAAATAAAAAGGAAATAATACATCAGCAAGGAACCAAAAGCTGCAGATACTTGTATTAGAATAGAATATTAACATTCTCTTAAGTTGAGCCATTGAACTATTTTTGGTCTATGGAAATAGTCATTCATGCAGTTCAATGTGATCCTAACATCAAACTTATGAGAATATCTGACTAAATATATCCTTCCAGTGGACACTGATGTGGGTCAGTGTCCATAGTGGGGAGGAGCCAGGACTGTGTTCCCAGAAAGAACTAGGACTTCACACCTCCATCTCTCATTAGCTGCATGGCGGGGGCACATTACTTCATATCTATGATGATTCCTTATTCTCATTTTTTTTTTTTTTTTTTGTCTTTTGTCATTTTAGGGCTGCACCCATGGCATGTGGAGATTCCCAGGCTAGGGGTGTAATTGGAGCTACAGCCGCCGGCCTACGCCACAGCCATAGCAACGCGGGATCTGAGCCGCGTCTGCAACCTACACCACAGCTCATGGCAACGCCAGATCCTTAATGCGCTGAGCAAGGCCAGGGATCAAACCTGCAACCTCATGGTTCCTAGTCAGATTCGTTTCTGCTGCGCCACAACAGGAACTCCCCTTTCTCATTTTTTAAATGTAATGATAGTACCTAATTCATAATGTTTTTATGAGACATGAATGAGATAATTTATGTAGCTCTTAGCAACATGCCTGACACATAGTAAACACTCAATAAATAGCTAATAAGATGAATAATAAGAACAATAATAACTTAAAATCTATATAGCTATATGAGGTTCCAGGAGAAGCATCCTGTTTGCAGTAGAGGATGTTGTGTGTAATGAAGATACTGAATTGGTAGAAATTAACATACGCTAAATCTGGTGATGTTTATAGCTTTTTAAAGTCATTCTGAACAGCTTAAATTAATATGTTGCCCGGGGCACCTAGAAATGATGCTGCTGTGCTGATCAATGTGTGGATGATGACTTTCTTTATGATACGAGTTAAGTGCTAGAAGCTCTTAGAGCAGAATTCTGGAGGTTATTTAAGGGTTGGTTTTATTCACTGTTATTGTGAGGGCAGCTTCCTGTATGTAAAGAGCTCCAAATTGTCCCATTCTTCTATTCCTGACCTTGGATGCTTCATATTATGTAGGAGTATTTAGAAATGTGGTGATAAATTTTAAGAAGACCTGAATTCTGCTGCCAGGTTCCTTTCCCCAGGAACCAGGAGTTCATTAAACATTCATTTACTCTGGCTATGTTTTGGAAAATGAGAATAGCAGCTTTCCTTATAGCTTGGGACTGTTCTGAGGACGAACAAGGGAAAATGTGGTATTTAAGCATATATTTAGTCAACACCTTTTGATTTATTCTCTGATAAACACTGTATCTGATTTCTGGTCTCTGAGGGGATGTAATCTAGTAGGTAGGAAGATACACAGACAGTTGCACTTTGGGTGGTAAATGTAGTAAAAGAGGGATGCAGCAGGCAGCAGGACACAGAGGACTGGACCATCCCTGCAGACTTTTTAAAAAGGGCGGTGGTACTTGAGGTTGGTAGACGTTCAGAATTTCAAGACGCAGACATTTCTTTTTCCTACGGTCTAATGCTGTGATGCCATATCCTGGTTTGAATGTCTTCACTTCCTTTAATTCTTTAATTCCTTGAATTTAATTTTATGAATATGTATTTGCCAAATAGCACTTCTTGTCTCTGGAACAAGGGTCATGCCGTCTTTCATTTAAATAATATTGTTAGTGCCTGTTATATGCTAGATGCTGTTTGAAATATGGGAAGACGTGATAAATAACCTTTGCCCTCAAGATGTTATGGCCTAGTTAGGGATTCTGATGCATTAAGGCAGAGATAAATACACCAGTAGAAACATGGGTATCTATATGAGGCCCAGATAATGAAATGTCCATAACATATGCAGGGTTTCTTAGAATGGATAGTAGGATTTTATCTGGATCTTTGCAAGTGAATGGGGCATGGAAGTAAAGTGAGCCTCAGCAGAGGCAGGAAAGCATGAAATTGCATAGGTTCTCTGAGTAGTTGGGATGGCTAGAGGGTAGTGATTTTGAAAGGATGAGGTGAGGAAGTAGATTGGGAAAGGAGATGGGGCTAAAATTTACCCTTTATAGCCACTGCTAAGAACTCTAGAGCTTTTTTTCCTCTGGAGAGTGAAGGATCTAAAAACATGTTTTGCTACATTTTAGATAAAAGAATAACAGCAAACTCAATGATCAGATCCTTAGCAGAGCCTTTAAGGATAGCGCTGGTTGCAGTGTGACTTAAGAGGCTGAGGAGGAGAGACGAATTTAGGGGCTATGGCCCAGATTCCCTGGGCCAGGGATAAGAGACCTTTAGTTCAAAACTGATGAAGAAAGCATATATGGAAATCTTCCCTTCCCACACAAAACTCTGAGAAATATGCAAAAGAGAAGATATTGTAAAACCAGTGATTATATATCTCCACTAAAGGAAGAAAGTAGGTGAAGTTCAGCATAAGATCATGAGGGGAAAGTAGCTCATGTGAAAAAGAAAGTCAGTAGGAAATTACAAAGACCTGAGAAAGGATGCCATCCTGAAAGAGGTCACAGTTACTTTACACACACACACACACAACACCAAGGATTTGCTCCTATAGATATAGAGGTAATTGAGTAGTCTAAAAAGGACTAAAATGAATATTCAGTACCTTCAGGGTGATAAATGTCTTCACATTTATAAAACCAAAACAAGTGTTGCAAAATAAGAATAGGCATTTACAGCTCTTAGAAATAAATGATGAAATTATTAAATGAAATCATATCTGATAGACTGTATAATAGCTTGGACACAGCTTAACAGTGAACCAGTGATTTAGATCAACCTAAGGGATTTTCCCAGCATGCAGCAGCAATAAAGATATGGGAAGAATGATAGAAAATTTAAAATTTAAGAGCTCTAGAGGATGGATTCATAAATTCCAACATCCATCTAATAATGTGAAAGTCCAGAAGGTACAAAGACAAAATAGGAGGAAAAGTGGAGTAATGGGAATACAAAATAATAAATTGAATTGTATTGAATGGGTATATGTGAGAAATTTGGAACAGCTGTCAAATGTTTGGATATAGCGTGTGAAGATAGGAGAGTTGAAGAGGATCCTAAGGGAGTGAATAGGTGATGATGAGACTGGATTTAGGAAGAAAAAGTATTTCAATTTGGTTCTGGATTTTTTTTTTTTTTTTTTTTGGTTTGGAAATGCAGGAAGAAATCACTATGTGGGTATTCTTATCCAGTAGTAGAAACTAAGTCTGGAAGCTCAGAGGACAGGTAGGTTAGAGGTCACAGAGGCAGTACTTGAAGGAATTCAAATGCGTAAAAGAACGGGAAACGCGATAAAATGTGGTGTGAAGAGTTCTATTTGATATACAATTGTTGAACTATGTGGTTTAACTTTATTAAATCAAAGTTGATTGTGGTATAAAGAGGTCTGTCTCATTAAAAATTTATCACAGGGAAGATGAAAGGCAGTGTATTTTGTTATCTGGCAGTTTTTTTTCATATTATGTGTTTGGATTATGCTGTTTAGTTTATGTTTGATATGTTAATTAACCATTATGTTTGATTATGATTAATGTTTTACCATATACACAGTAATATATATATATATATTTTTTTGGTTCTACCCTACCCTCTTCCCCAAAAAATGTTTAAAACATCATAGCACAACATTGCTCAAGTAAGAGGTTCTCTGCCCCAAATCTGATGTTAACACATATACAATCTTATTTTGGGATTTGACCTCACACTTCTGACAAGGCTAGAATCATCATAGTCTTTAATTCTTAAGAAAAGAGGAGAGACTGGAGTTCCCTTAGTGGCTCAGTGGTTAACGAATCCGACTAAGAACCATGGGGTTGCCGGTTCGATCCCTGGCCTTGCTCAGTGGGTTAAGGATCCAGCGTTGCCGTGAGTTGTGGTGTGGGTTGCAGATGTGGCTCGGATCCCGTGTTGCTGTGGCT
>PVHT020000119.1:691516-716292 GCA_004024745.2 Catagonus wagneri
GGTTTTTTTTTTTTTTTTTTAACCATAGTAGTACACTGTTTCTTTGTTTATTTGTTTGTTTTGGTGCCTGCCCAGGTGGTATGTTGAACTATAGCACTCTGTTCAGAAAATACTATTTTAATCATAGTAGAGGATTAATTTGTGATATTTAATGTATCCATAGCTTAATAAAAAACCTAAACTTTTCCCACCCCCACCCCCTCCAGCCTTGGAATATATCTTTATTAAACTACTACTGCATGACATGATGTACTTAGGTGGCTCTATTGTGGTAAATTCTTCTCAGCAGAAGAAGTTCTGAATCTGCCAGTGTTGACAGTTCTTTATTCAAAAGGGAAGTTGCTAGTGGGGGTCTTTTTTAGGAGAAGAGTTTAGATATTATTACCCATGAGTTCTTAAATATGTATAAAACTGGGAAAACATTTTATGGCCTTGTTGGCATTCTAAGATCTGCGATTTGAGTGCTGGGGAACACAGTTCTTAGTCTAATGTGGGGCCCTAGGAACTGCTCCTGGTCTTTCCCTGTAGCTTCTGCAGAATCAGCATATGAGGCCTTGTCCCCGCTTCTTGGAGAAAAGTAACTTCAACTGGGATGAGGCTTTCTACTCAGATTTGTTTCTTGAAAACAGCACACAGGAGAGTTAGCCTGCCCATTTGCTTCTTTATCACATACACCCCAACTGTGTTTCCTACATGCATAAAACATATTCTTGTCCAGGGCAGGCACACTTTCCAGGGGGTACTAATGCAGGGGTCTTTTTAAGGATTTGCAGTAACAGGCTGCTTTCGGGATTCTCAGATTCCACATTTATTCTTTTCTAAAACTGCTGGAGAAAGTGTCTGCTTTGCACATTTCTTCTCTCACTTTAAAGAGAAAGGCCATCTGATGTGTTAATATATTACATTTGCTCCTATGCATTAAAAAAAAAGATCATTAGAAATATTTGTTTTGGAGGAGGGCTTCTTTAATGATTAATCAGGGAAACTTAAACCTGGTGGGTTTCTTGCCTTTCTGGACCTTACTTGCAATTCTGATAAGGATAAGCTGGGCCTTGCAGTATAGGTTAGTGAGCTGCTTCTTTTAAAAACAACATCTGTGTTTTTCAGGACTATTAAAGTTTTAAAGATACATTGGTTAAAATCGTAAATACATATTTCATGTGGTTCCTTTTGGATTCAGTGCCGTTTTCAGTGTGATAGTTAAAACTTATTTTATCAAAGCATGTCATAAAACATTGATTTCAAAGTCGATCCTCATCTTATTTTGTCTTATAAAATATTGAATATTTCATATCTTCTACTATCAAAAAATTAACTTTAAACTTATGAAAATTTGGGGATGGCAATTTACAATATATAAAAGGGGTACTTTTTTTTTTCCCAAAAAATTTGTCTAGGGGGAATGGAATCAGAGTATTTTGAATAACACAGAATCAAGGCCTCCTTGAGAATCACCTGGGATTGTCCAGAGCCCTCGGTTGGCCCCTCATTCATACATACTTAGCTCTTTTGGTGGGTTACATTTGCTGCTTTTAAAGTCCTACTGTCTACCCCGTGTTGTGTCTGGAGTGTTTCATCCAGGAGGACTTCTGAAGCTCAGTGCTAGCTGATGGAAGGCAATGTCAGAGGGCAGGCTTCCTGGAGACAGATGCTTCTCTTTCGTGGTGCCAGATGTCAAAAAGGATATGTGACTGGTCCAGACTGCTGGTTGTACTCTGGTAACAAATGATGCCAATATCTTAGTGGATTACAATAGCCACGATGTATTTATTGCTCATGCTACATGTGCACATATAGGTCAGTTATGATTATGCTCCTGTTGTCTGCACTTGAAACTTCAGGTGGACGGATCAGCCTCTGTCTGAGAAAGAGGGGATGGGGCCAACTACATCAGAGCAGATTCATGGGCCAAACTTGGGGTCAGTGGCGGGGAGAATTATGGTCCTTTCTTAGGGAAGGCCAGCGAATATTAGCAAAGCAAAATTTACACTGGGCAGAGTTACACAGTCAAGAAAACCTTTATTCAAGGCTATTGCAATAGGAGAGAGAGAGAAACCTCAACATAGTCTGCATACAATTCCACTGAAACAAAAGGCAGGAGGGTTTTTTAAGAGCTGAGGTGGGGGTGTCTTTGGCCATCTGTATTTGCTACCTGATCTTACAAAAGGAAAAGTAAATTTTCTCATATCTTCATGAAGGAGGTAGTTTTGCAACGAGGAACAGTGCACTCCGTGAAGTTCGGCTCTTCTCGCCTCGACCCTCCCACAGAGACTGAGAGAAGGGGCCCCAGTGATCGCTTTTCAAAGACACGCCTCCAGGGTCCTGGAGGAAACGTTCCTGTGTTACAGAACTGGCAGGGGTCTCTTCAAAAAGTTTCACATCTCCAAAGAGCAAGAAAGAATTTACAGTTATAAGTTGCCTAAACTAAATGCATCTAAGAAATGAGAGGTCAGGGGCCTAGAGTCAGGATGAAGCCTGTCTAAAGCTTATTCAGGCCGAGGGGAATGTTAAGGTCATTACAGTGAACATTGGGGGGTCTGGGGTTAATAGTTGTAGACTGTTGCCTCTGGGATGGAAAAGCAAGGAGATCCTACTGTATAGCACTGGCAACTATGTCTAATCACTTGTGATGACTCCATATATGTATGTGTAACCAGGTCACCACGCTGTGCAGCTGGGTATAATGGAGAAAAAAATTAAAAAAAAAAATAATAATAGATTGTCACAGTGTGGAGGTACATACATGCATTTGTGCCTTTGTGTGTGTGCATGTTTGTGTGATTTACTTGATTATAAACAACAGAAACCAATGCCAACTGCCTTACATGGAAAATTGCCTTTTTGTAAACTACTGGGGGCTCCCAGAATTGATGAGAGCTAAAGAACCATATTTGAGAAATACACACGGAGCTCATGAGAAGACGATCCCCTATCCTTTGGCAGGGACAGTACAGCCAGAGCTTTGCCACTGCTGGGCACAGGTGTGGCAACCCTCACACACCTCTGTACCTTCTCTGAATAAAAGCTGGCCACTCCTTCAGGTTTGGTCCAGAATCCAAGTCTGGGCTGGGATATGTGACAGGCAGAGCCAGGCATGTATCCTGGATAATGAGGGCATGTATCCCGCATGCCCTCGCCCTGGCTTCTGGGTGATGGGGCACCTGTGTACCCACTTCTCTCCTGGCTCTTCTGTGGGGCCCCCTGATGGCCAACAAACCACTAGACGGCTCTGATCACCGATTCCTGCTTTCAGCCCTCGGCTCACAGGACGGCCTTGCAGGTCTCTGAGTGGTTAGCCAGCCTCACACCGAGGAAGCTCTCTCGCCTCTCAGCTCCTTGCACTAAGATGGGATGAATGTACTAGCAAGACTTGGAAAACCTCTCACGTCTGTCAACTATGGATATAGAACAATCTCTCTTAAGAGTACAGATTTCTTTTTCTTTTCTTTTTTTTCCTTTTTGGTCTTTTTAGAGCTGCACCTGCGGCATAAGGAAGTCCCCAGGCTAGGTGTTGAATCGGAGCTACAGCTGCCACAACCACAGCAACTCCAGATCCTAGTCATTTGTGACCTATAGCAGAGCTCACGGCAACACCAGATCTTTAACCCACTGAGCGAGGCCAGGGATCAAATCAGGTCCTCGTGGATTCTAGTCGGATTCATTACCACTGAGCCACAGTGGGAACTCCAAGAGTACAGATTTCTTAACAGTTCCTTTAAATGAGAGACCAGGGGTCTTTGAAATTGCAAAAACGGGCTCAGATCCTTGGCCCTATCTACCTGGGTTTTAGGTTCCCATCAGATGAATGAATTCACGCCCACTTTGCAGGGAGTTTGGGAGAACATGGCGGATGATGTCTGTAGAGTGCGTGGTACAGGCTCCTAGTGGGAAGGAATACCTGGAAATAATTATTAGGAAAGGGACATCTTTCACGCTTCTTCTTTCCCCTCTGCCAGAGTTATTTTTCTAGTGCGCTCACTTTTCCTCCTCACTTTTGTTCAGGAGGAAGGACACTGGTCTATTTTTGAACTGGCTTCTGGGGCTGTAAAATGCCATGTGCTCTTGCCCTGTCTTTTCTCCCAGCCTGAGGATCCCCCATGCCACTCGCGTGGCCTAAAGCCAACAGGGCCAGTAGAGGCCCAGTCTTGGGCAGAACAGATTGGCACGTTTCTGCCAGGCCACTGGGTCATTTACTGAGCCGCGGTGCTCTGCAAGTAGGAAGCATCTTGAGGAAGAGTTTATTGGTCCTCACGCTTGTGCTCATTCATCATCCAAACTGGACAAGTACCCTCGTGTTTCATGAATAGGTAACTAATTAAAATGTTATATGCAGTTGTCATGCAGTATGTGAAGGTTTTTAGGGAAATTATTAACATTACTCTGAAAATTTCTCTTTGGCCTGATTTATAAACATAGACCTAAAGATTTGGTATCTCTGATATATAAATATACCGTGTGTGTGTGTGTGTGTGTGTGTGTGTATTTGAGATTCTTGATGATGATTAAGATTTTATTGGTGTGGGCCTAGTTAGATTATAAACCTGGAAGTTAATACCAAAAATTTTTCCAAGTATCATTAAAACCTAACACCATTTTTTTTTTCTGTTTTAAAGAATAACTGTCTTATGAAATTGAACAAATCGGAAAGTTTTATTGGCAGTAATATTGTGTTTCTTAAACTCTGGTTGCCTTGGTTACTCTTGGAATATTAAAATAATCTGGGCCTTTAGACAGTGAGGACTCTCTCCTACTTATTTTTGGCCCGTGATGGTGCTAATTAACCACTCCCTAGGGCATGTGAAGAGGAAGTGGACGTGCCGTCTAGAAAGTGGCAATGGCAGGCAGCAGTTTGGTTAATATCTTAGTCCTAAAGATAATAACGTCATTGACATGGAGGATTATTATCTTTCAGACATCCTTCTCTGAGCATTTCTGGTGCACGAAGACACATCTTTGACTAGTTATTTAAAGTTGTCATTTTAGAATAAAGCAGGGAAGATCCAATGATCCTCATCCACGTTTGGACATTTGGTCATGTTTTCTTTCTATTTTTTTCTTTTTCTTTTTTTTTATTATTTTTTTAAGGCCACACCTGGGGCATATGGAAGTTCCTGGGCTAGGGATCTAATAGGAGCTGCAGCTGCTAGCCTACACCACAGCCACAAGAATGCAGGCATTGAGCCGCGTCTGCAGCCTACACTGCAGCTCGTGGCAACGCTGGATCCTTAACCCACTGAACCACGACAGAAACTCCCTGGTCATGTTTTCTTTCATTATCATTCTCCACCCTCACCACTTTCTCAGAGATAACCTGCGCTGGGCTACAGCCTTATCCCGGAATCAGAATTGCCAAAGCTGAAATGAAACCTGAGTTTGCTGAGCTCAGCCCACATGTTTCAGATCAGGTGACAGATGATCAGAGAAGTGGCATTTCAGACAAGATCGGGCGCGTTCAGGATGGTATGGCCGTAGACGAGAAGTGGCATTTCAGTTCTGAGTTTCTGGTTGCCAGTGTAGTGTCTGTCTCTCTCTGATTTAGATAGAAGGTGATCCTCCCTTTTCCGTGTAAACCAAAGTCCCTTATGTAAATGACCCCGCTGTAGGAAAATTGTTTGGTAGCACTGGAATTTGAGGAGTTGTCTTGATAGAGTTATGGAGTCACAGAGTGGAAAAGAACCTTGAGCGAGTATATAATCCATCACGTCGGCCCCAGGCTCCAACAGGAGTGCTTTTAATAGCACTCAGTTGCTCTGCTCATCTCCTTCCAGAGGTGAGTTCTCAAAATGTGTGCGGGCACAACGTGAGGACAGCGGGCCTTCAGAAGCAAGTATATGTGTGTCAAGAAGCGTGTTTGCTGATTTAGCCTATAATCCATCTAGTTGGGATTATTGCCTATAGTATTATTGAAGGATGGGAGCATGGCTATGAGGAAGAATTAGAACTCGTCTAGGATAAAAATCAAACCACCTGACTTGTATTTTTGTCTTTCCACTTTTCTTGTTGCACATAATCCATCACAAAATCCATACTGATAACTGTTGAATTGATGAGCAGTTAATTAATAACAATATCAAGAGGGAACAACACAAGAAGGGAAAAGGGAAAAACGAACTTGTGTTGTGTTCTCCTCATCGGATAGTTATATGCAAGCCTTACCCTCAGGTGAAAAAGGTATTATTGTCACCATCTTATACTGGGACTCAGGAAGTTTCAATGTCCTTAAGGCGACAGGGTTAATAAATGGTGGTGGTGGGATTTGAACCTGCCTCCAAAGTAAGAGGAGACGTCAGAGAAGAGCAACTAGATATCAGAGTGGTTGAGCCTACTTACATTTTCTTCCTTTTCCCTAAAAATGTCATTTCATGCAACCCTGTTCATGAGCTGTTTCTGCTAGAGCAGTGATGCAGCCAAGGAATTTTCTGAAGTTTTTGGGTTTCTTAAAGTTTAAAAATGGTGGGAAAGTGGATTTTATAAAAAAAGCGAACAACTGGAGAAAAGCCAATGACTAAGGAAAAACATAAGACACAGATTGATAAAGGCCTCACTGGCACTGTCAGGGGGAGCTCAGTGCTCAGGGGGAAGAAAATAGGATGAGAACCCAGTGAACCCAGTGAACTGCATTATCTGAGTGTGGGAAGTGGCAGAAAGGATTTTGTATTCCGGAAGCCTAAAAAAACACCTGAAATGATTAATCAGACAATTGACAGAAAGTGAGGCTTTGATGTATCTCAGAAACTAGGTAGAGAGAAAGCTGTTCAATTTCTGAAAATAGATTAAGGGGTTTAATGTTATTTAAAGCACACACACACACACACACACACACACGCACACGCACACACACACACAGTCCAATGAGATTGTTTTGAAATTACTAAAACTTATTGTGAGAGCTTTAATCTCAGGCCAGGTTGTAATAAGAGGTATTTTCAGTATAGATTAGATGAATACCTTTTAATGAAGAAATGGAGATCTTAGAGTTTTGGTTAAGACCACTAAATCACATAGTTTTAGGATGGAGGATAACAGGAATTGCCCAGATGTCAAACTAAAGGGCCAGTATTATTTCATTTATATGAAACCTTCCAGAAGGTGGTTGAGGGCAAATTAATAATGAACACAAAATCCTGATTCTATCAATTTATTATCAGCCTCCTTCCTCCCCTTCTTCCATTTACTTCATTTCATCCCCCACCTCTTAGATCCATCTTGCTTGGGTAGTTACACGGTTCAGAGCTGGCACAGTGTGTTCATATGCTTTTTCTTTCCCTTTGATTTTAGGGAAGGCTGGCCTGAGCGTTGTTCTTATGGAACGTAAATACCCTCTGAGAGTTTCATCTGCACACTCTCTGATTCAACATCTAAGAAGCCTGCTCAGGCCTCTTTGGTTACGTGAATATCTTTTTCTTTTTCTTTTCTTTTTCCTTCAGGGCTGCACATGCAGCATGTGGAAGTCCCCAGGCTAGGGGTCAAATCAGAGCTACAGCTGCCAGGTCTACACCACAGCCACAGCAATACCAGATCCTAGCTGTCTCTGAGACCTATACAACAGCTCACAGCAATGCCGGATCCTTAACCCACTGAGCAGGGCCAGGGATTGAACCCACGTCGTCCTCATGGATACTAGGTGGGTTTGTTTCTGCTGAGCCACAGTGGAAACTCCTTGAATATCTTTTCTTTGACAGTGTTCTTCTCTCAGAGGGCCTCCAGCCAATCTCACAAGATATTAGAACTTCTTGGCATATAACACATTTTGTTTTCTACATGTGATAATAATGTAGTTTGCTTATAACTTGTATAGCAATGTTCCCAAGCCTCATTGTTTTCTGGAGCCCTTAGGCAAAAACCAACCAAATAAACTTAATGGTTCTGCTTCAGTAGTTAGATTCAGACAACTTAATGAGTATTTATGTCCTAGCAATTGTGGCTGTTTAAAAAATTAATACTACCTTTTATTAGGTACTTATTTTTTGCCAAAGTGCCAAGTGTTTTACACACATTATTTTAATCATTCAACAATACACTTCATTCAACCGTTCATTCAAGAACATTCATTGAGGACCTGCTCTGTGCTAAGCATTGTTTTAATTGCTGCAGATATAGATGTGAACCAACCAGATGGAGCCCTGTCCTCAAGAAGTTTATAGTCTAGGATGGGAGTCAGGGAGTCAACAAAGGAAAGAGTAGATATAGAGAGAAATAGCAGGTAGAAATGAGGATAATGATGAAGACAAAGAAATCAGCTAAAAGGGGAAAGAGAATGATGGAGATGTTATTTTAGTTAGGATGGTCAGGGATGTGAAGTGGTGGTGTTATCCTCATTGTATGGAGAATGAAACTGAATCTCAGAGAAGTAAGAAAAAGTATTAACATACTGGACAAAACGTATGAATTGATCTATCATTGTGAGTAGCTGAAATGTCCTAACCTTAACTCCTACCTGTAAAGAATTGCTAACTGCAGAAAGATCAGTCTCATTTACAAACTTAGCAAAGAGGTAACACCATGGTCATGAGGCTGGAATCACTGAATACGAGCAAACATTCCCTGGTGTAATAGGGCAAAATGATTTATCTGAGGTCAGACAACACTTGGATTCTTTGAAGACGTAAATTCTCAGGTTGAACCAAAAAAAAAAAAATGAGGACTAGAGGAAAATAATATTTATAATATTTATTTAGTTCAAGAAAGAGCATTTTCGTTTTGATTGGTAGCTGGTAATAAGAGAAACATCCATTGGAAATTGCCTTTCAAATTAAACAACTTAATTTCACTTCCTGTGAAAGACAAGTAAAATATTCCATCCATCTGAATTTTTAAGGGATCGTATAAGAAAGACAGCACATAAGAGGTAGTAATATATTTCTTACTTACTGTTCGTATTTATTGTAAAGTGGAAAAGAGAGCAAGAGAGTGATGGACAGAGGGAGACTGAGAAATCTCCAAGGGAAATGTGTGAGCTGTAGGTAAATTACACTTGTCACACTGTGTTTTGGGCATCAGAGTAAATTATCACCTGTTAACACTACTCTTGAAGATTTTCAGCAGATAAGAATAGTCTTCCGTTCCTTAGTGCTCTGGGAAACTCTGCAAAATGAAAGCATGTAAATACTGGCTCACAGTTATTTATTCATTCTCATAGTTTATGTTTAATTAAAAAATTACCACGAAAAATTCTAAGCATGCAGAATGGTATTAAATGAAAAGTACCCAGTTTCCTAATTCCATTACCACTCCCCTGAGGCAATCACTTCCAGATTTTTCTGTTGATACATTACTGTTATAGGTATGTAATGGGTTACTTGTTTATCCACTCATTTATTAACTTAAGACAGAATCTATTGAATCCCAAACACAAAAGAGGAAATCTCACTACCTTCCTCAGGTCGTATTTACTCTTTTTGCTCATTTCTCACATTTTAAAAGCAGTTTATTCTTATTTTCTGACTGCAGTATTCATTTGATTTTCTCTGAGGATACTAATTAGTTTTTAATATTATTTTTGCTTCCATTGGAACCAGTTTTCCTCCCTGGCCCTCTGTCTTCTATTTATTTTCAGATTTGGGGATAACATTTATTTCTTCAACTATCTTTTAAAACAGAGGGCTCCCCGTTTGTAGGAAATGACAAAGGTATGGAAGTATGTAATATCAAGGCTGTTGGTTACAGCACTGTTTGTAGAAGAGAAGCATTGGAAATAGCCCAAATTTCTTTCAATAGGAGACTGGCAAAATGACAATGACACATCTTTAGGATGGACTTTTTTATATTTTTGCTTTTTAGGGCCATACCCTTGGCATATGGAGATTCCCAGGCTGGGGGTGGATTCAGAGCTACAGCTATGGCTCTACTGCACAGCCACAGCAACACAGGAGCCGAGGCATGTTTGCAACCTACATCACAGCTCATGGCATTGCCAGATCCTTAACCCGCTGAGCGAGGCCAGGGATCGAACCCGCAACTTCATGGTTCCGAGTCAGATTCGTGTCTGCTGTGCAACAACGGGAACTCCAGGATGGACTTTTTAGCCGTCAGACCTCTGCCTGTGAGGGGGCTGACCTTGAGCTCCATGTAGATGGGTGGGGAGTTTTAACGGGCAAACTTCACTTTGAGGGTGTTCAGCGTATGCTGAGGCTAAAAGAAGGAGGGTTTCCCTTTGGGGACCCCCACTTATTCCCTTGGTGAATTCCTTGCAAAGAAGATCTTAGGTTTCATCTTGAGGCAGATGTCCTGGCTGTAGGTCTCTATGTGAGAGCAGGAATGTTCTGAAAATAAGCCTTTGGGTAAGCTGTCTTGATTGCCATTGTAGAGCCTGCTGGGACGCAGGCTTCCTGAGACCTCCTTGCTTGGAGGGACATTTTCTGTTTCCAAGCATCACTCTCATCAGGCACCTGGGAAATGGCTTTGCCCTTGCTCATTCCTGGACCAGGATGCTTCTTCACCGGCAGGAGTAGAGTCTAGGGAAGTTTGGAATTCTCTTCTGGGAAAAGACGCTGCTGCCTCATGAAGTTCATATCTAATGAAGTTGAAACTAAAGTTGGGTCTTTTATTTGGGTTTCTAAAAGCTATTGACCAGGTTTTTTTATAGGGAAATATTTGATTAAATTAAATTAAATTAATTAATTTCTTGGCCATGCCCATGACCTGGGGAAGTTCCTGGCCAAGGATCAAACCCATACCACAGCAGCCTGCTGCCCCACAAGACAATTCTTAGAGGGATATTTTAAAAGCTCAATTGAACTGGCTTTGGGCCAAGTGCTAAGAAATGGTGATATTGGCTAGCACTAAAGAAATAAATGAGAATTTAGTGGGTGAAGTTAACAGATTAATAAAACAGGAATGCAGAGATTCTCAGATTTTCACAAAGATAGCCAAGAAAAAGGTTTGAACAGTAGAATGTCCAGGTTGGGCAGTAACAGACTCCACTATGTAGTAACATGGTAGGGTGGTCAGGCTAAATGGAGAGAGCCTTTAAGGGCGTGGATAGAAAAGTTTGAGTTGAGGGTAACTGTGCCCTGGGAAAAATATATTAAAAAAAAAAGAAATCCAGACTGTGTTTTGAATAGTCTGAATCCCATTTAATCTGAATTCTTTTACCACACTAATAAGATGGTACTTTTGAAGGTCTCATTAACTCTGTATTCTGCCCAAACATCAGCAGACTTGGTGCATCAATAACTTAATCTCTGTCCCTTCCGCTCTCCCTGCTGCAAATTCGCATCATGTTTGTATTTTCTGTTGAAGATCCTGGTAATGCTGCCTTCTCACTCTTTGAGCTCATCCTCTTGAAATAATTCATCTATCCAGTCATTTGTTCAGCACATTATTTACCACTGTCTATATCTACCAGGCTCTGTGCTCGGTGCTGGGTCACTGTGTTAAGTGAGCTAAATAAGGTCTCTGCACTCATGGAGTTAAGAGTCTCGCAGAGACCACCCATGCCCTTCTCTCTCGTGGGCTAATATGCCGGGGACTTCTACTAAGTCAGTCTCTCTCGATATTCTCACTTTTTACTTGACATCTGTAATATTGTACTTAGCAAAGTCTTTCTTAGATTCTAGTTAGGTCTCTCTCTTCCATTAAGTTTGGGACAGTGTTATTTTTTGCCACCTTCTGAACCCTTAGATGTTTCACGTTTCCTAGTTTTAGGAAGCAATTATATGACTTCTTAACTAAACACACACACAGACACACACAGACGCACACACACCCTCCAAACCAGCCAATCAGCAAGACTCCCTTCATGTGAGTAGTGAGGGACTCCGAAGCGGGGGACCAGATCTCTTACACTACACCGTGGCTGCCTCAGCCAGCAGCTTGCTGCCTTCCCCCATATTTATCAGCTTCCTACCAGGAGGTGAGTGAAAATTATGTCTGCCTCTCTTTTCTAATATCGAGTGTTATTGTGAGAACACTTCCACCTCAATTACATTTTTTATTTTTTATTTTTTTTTTTGCCTTTGAATGCTTTGATTCGTAAAACTTCAGGGGTTCCTTCTGGCAAGACAGTAACAAGAAAGGGTTAATAAATATTTATAAAAAAAAGCTTTTCAGCTGTCCTAAATGATATCAATAGAATCTTGAAAACCGTGAGATTAATTGCTTTATGCCAAGCATCTGACATATAAACAATAAGAATGATTCAGTACCTGTAGGTACCTGGCACTGAGCCAAGTCCTTTATATGGCTTACCTTATTCAGTTCTCACGACAATTCTACGAGGCAGGTTCCTTTCCCTTTGTTACACTGCAGAATAAGACCCTGAGGTCTTATGCTCATAGTTATCAAGGGGCGAGTCTGATATTTGAACTAACCATAACAGGTACATTAAAGTATCATTCCTTTTCCTTCCTTCCTTCTTCCTTCCTTCCTCCTTCCTTCCTTCCTTCCTTCCTTCCATTCTTCCCCCTCCCTCCTTCCTCTTCCCTCCCTCCCCACCTCCCTCCCTCCCTTCAAGTACTGTAGAGAATACATTTAGCATGGCATACTTAATGAAAAGAAACTAACCTTCAGCTTAAGGTGATAATATTAATGTTCTATTATCACATGCATTTATTATTTAGTGAAGTCGTGGCTGACTGCATTTCTTCCAGTTGCTTAATTTCACTCTGCATGTAGTATAGAAATACGTTACTTATTGTATTAGTGACTCCATATAATTGAGTTTAGAGATCTTATTTTCTATAGTATTTTGAATACAATTCAAAAAAAATATCCCACTCAAAATTCATGATACACTGCTGAACTTTTTTTTTTTTTTTAACTTGCAACCGTGAGAAACTTTGGAGGCACATTTCCTCAGAGGAGCAGCAGTTGGTCTTTGAATGTATGCCCATTTATATTTCTTACTGCAAGTCATTTACATTTCCATGTTTTAGCTATTGAGTCGTGCTCCTAAAATGTCAAATGCAATTATCATAGCTAGCAATGACTGGAAAAAATTCTCACCAAATATTTTCCTCAGGAAAGAAGAGACTTTTTTTTCTGCTTTGTTTGAGCTAAGTAGCCAGAAGCTTCCAGGTTATCTGGTTGGCCTCCGGCCTTCTTCCAGCCCTTCTCTGGCAGATGGTCCGCTTTGCAGAACCTCTGGCTGACAGTCCCTGCCCCAGGAGGCCTATGCCCTGGAAGGCTGATCCTCCAAGGAGTTCATTTCCATTTCAGAACCCTTGAGACCACCCAGACATTCTCTGAACAGAATCTACGCCTCTGAACTGATCTTGGGTTCCTGCAGACGGAGGATGGCTTGGGTTTGGATAGAACCCCACGCCATGCAAGCTGTTTCCCTAGATTAAAATCATCCTCTGTATTTGTACCCACACCTCTATCCTGCTTCGTTTTAGTTTATATATTTAATCTTAGGCTATCATATAATTTTTACCTGATGATTTTTACCTTGTAGTTACTTTTGCTTAATGATACCATGTAGGCTTAGTAATTTCTGGTTTTAAAAGCACTTATACCTACCCTATTTTGTTTTATCTGCTCCATGAGTCTGTGAGTTGAGAAAAGAAATTCTGTTAGACAAGAAACTGCCATCTGGAAGAACTTGAGGGACTCATGACGCAACTAGTTGGAGAAGGAATCAGAACATCAGGCTTACAATTTCTAACTATGGGTCTTGAGACCAGACCATGCGCTGTTGATATGAAACACTCGCAAAACAATGCTTTTTGTGACTTGATCCCTTCAATTAATTTGAATTTCTGAGGCTTCGCAGTATTGTCACCCCTTGACTTTTGCTAAAATGATGCCGAACCCTGCAATTCATTATGACTCCTAGGGTGCAGTGATTCCAGCAGTTTCTAAAAGTATGCTTGGCCATGTTGACAATGTCTTAATGACTTAAGACAAGAAGCCTTTATTCCTAAAATAATTCTGCTCACTAATGTGATCAGGGAGCTCAATTTCAGTTTGATGGAGGTTTCAAAATAGAACTTCATGAGGGAAAACTGCAATTAGATATTCATGGGTAATATTCTTAAGTTTGTGAAGTAGAATGTTAATGAGGAGCATTGATTTTATTTTACTTTAATTACACTACATTTGCTGTTATATCTGCTGCTGATTGTATAGCGCTTGATATTTTTACTTTGCCTTTTCTTCTTGTTCAGTAGCTGTGGTGAATAAAGGCATAGAATTCTGTGCACTCTGCAGCAGACCTAGCATCAAAAGTAATCTACCTGTTGTGAGTAAGCAAATAAAATGCTTACAATTCCTAGTTCTAGTACTTAGCTGCAAAATAATGTCCTGGTCTTCCCTTCTTATCTCCGAAGGCTCTCATCTGAACTACAGAACTCTGTGAGATTAGGAATCAAACAAAATAGAATAGCAGAAAAATAGCCAGCCCCAGTCATTCAAACCTAAATTATTAGCTTCCTTTCAAAGTCTTCTCCAATGTCTTTCTTTATCCAGTATGTGGAGATTAAGGATTTCCATTTTGTGGAGGAGAGCTGTTGTCAGGGGACTCCTCCTGGGTGAATTAAAGAAGGGATTGAAATTGTTTGAGAGCTGATTCTAGATGGCCATAGAGTCACGTGGGACATGGCCCTGTTGTTTTTTCTGTTACGGAATGTTGTGGATAATAACGATCTTTTTGATAGCCTCCATTTTCTTGGAAAGTGATTGAATTGAAAATATCAGCTTGGAAATTACAGACTGCTATGTTAAAGCCTTTGTGTGTGTGGGGGACTTGTATAGAAGTTGATTTTTCTTCACCTTTGCTGTTGTCTGGGCCCAGTTTCATGTTGGGTGAGAGAGACTGAAGTGAAGCGTGTTGATTTCCAACAGGGTCCCACCCCGGTGCCGGTGACCCGGAGACACTTCGATGCCTTAGGTGGAAAAAATCTTTGAATGATCTTCACCTTGCTCCATGTATCTTAGGAGAAATCACTGTGGATCCCTGCAGGTGTTTTTCAATTCTTCTCCCCTATCCTAAGGTTTATATATTAGCCCCCCTCCTCCTGCCATTAAATTCTCAGTTGGAGGCCCAGACAGACTGTGGTCCGGGTTCCATTACTCTTTCCATGCCCATATCATAAAAATATCTCCTAAAGGGAATTGTAGCACATGCTGCAGCATGGGGGATGCTTGAGAACCTTATTCTCAGTGAAATAAGCCAGTCACAGAAGGACAGTTATTGTCTGACCCCAATTACATGAGGAGTCACGAGTGGTCAAGTTCATAGAAACAGAAACTAGGATGGTGGTTTCCAGGGGCTGGGGAAGTGAGATGCTTAATGGGTAGACTTTCAGTTTCATAAGATACAGAGATTTGGAGATGGAGGGTGGTGATGGCTGCACAACAATGTGAATAGATTTAATGCCAGTGAACCGTATACTAAAAACTGGTTAAGATGATACATTTTATGTTATGTGTATTTTACCATGATTAAAAATAATCAGGGTTCCCTAGTGGTTAAAGATTTAGTATTGTCACCGCTGTAGCTTGATTTCGATCCCTGGCATGGGAGTTTCTGCATGCCGTGGGTATAGCCCCCCAAAAATAGTAGTTTAGAAATGGTAATCCCTTTAGAAAAAAATCAAACTAAAAAAAAAAATTTAAAAACTTCTATCATGCTGTCTGTTGCATCTAGAATTTCTTTCCTCAATTAGATAAACTCGCCTTTTCTAATTGTTACCTACAAAACCTTCACTCAGGTACTCAAATGCAAAGTTGTGTCCTCCTTTTTCTGATCACACACAAGTCCATCCCCAAGTTCTGGTGTTTTTTTTTTTAATTTAATTTTATTGGATATAGTTGACTTACAATATTGTATTAGTTTTAGGTGTACAGCAAAGTGAATCAGTTATACACATAAGTGTATCCATTCTTTTTTTTCCATATAGGTTATTGCACACTATTGAGTAGATTTTCCTGTGCTGTACGGTGGGTTCTCATTGATCATCTGATTTATACAGTAGTGTGTATATGTTATTTCCACCCTCCCAACTCTTCCCTCCTCCCCCACAATGGTTTCACCTGTGGTAATCATAAGATTGGTTTTGAAATCTGTGAGCTTGTTTCTGTTTTATAAGTAATTTCTTTTGTATTGTTTGTATTAGATTCTGCATTATAAGTAATATCATATTGTATTTGACTTTCCCTGTCTTACTTAATTCACTCAATAAGATAATCTATAGTTCTATCCATGTTGCTGCAAATGACATTTCATTCTTTTTATGGCTGAGTAATATTCCATTGTATATATGTACCACATCTTCTTTATCCATTTCTTTGTCAGTGGACATTTAGGTTGGCTATTGTAAAAAGTGCTGCAATGAACCCCAGAGTCCGGGTGATTTTTTTCCTGAAATATATCTGTCTTTGTTCCACCAACTACTTTTAGTCTGTGCCGCAGTTGTCCTATATCTGAGCGCCGTCCATTCTCCCTTGGGTTCCGCTACAACCTCCTAACTCATTTCCAGCTATGTCTTTTCCACCCTCTTCTGGGTGCTCCTTCTGCATGAAACATTCTCCCTTCATCATTTCACTAGACTGGCCTTTCAGGTCTCCATGCAAAGGTCACATGTCACAGATGGCCTCTCTTACCGTCCTTCAAAATGTCCTTCCTCCCTCCCCTTCCAACTTAGCTTCAGGTGTGTTGCTCTCTTAACCCCTATTTATTTTCTTCAGCACACTTATCACATGATGTATTTTTCTTGTGTGTTTGCTTGATTATTAACTATCTTTTCCAGAAGAATACAAGCTTTATGAAGGCAGAGGTTTCATCTTCTCTGCTGAACTCCTAGAGCCTCAGCATAAGATACAGAACATGGCAGATATTCAGTGAATTTATTGAATGAAGGAAGAAAATCATGTATTTGTACAGCTTTTTTTTTTTTCATTTTCACGGTCTAAAAATAATTTCTTTAAATGTTGAGATATATTACATAGTTCATTATTATATCGTCAAACATAGACTTGAAGAAATTGTGTTAGTTTCAAAGTTATTTAAAAATATATGATCTTAATAACTAATAAGAAGAAGAATGAGGAATTGTGTTTCCTGAGAAGCAAGGTCACCAATTTGGATGTTGCAGAAGATGAAGTTTGTCACATGGCAGACCACACTGGGTCTCTTTACTGTGAAAGTTGGATAATGGCACTTATCTGACCCACTTTAGAGCAGTTACAAAGATGATGTTTTCCTGTTTCTTATTTATAGAGTGCTTTAACATTTACAAAGTATTTTTTTATATATGCCTCACAGCAACTCGGTGAGGTAGGTATGATTATCTGCCTCTCACAGAAGAGGAACTTCCTTTCTGAAATTCCGGAGCTGGCAGGTGACAAAGGTGAACTCAAGCTGGGGCCCACTGGCTGATCGTCTGCTGTTCTGTCTTTGGCAGGCCAGCTGCCTACTCTCTGTACCTCCACTGAGGGACAGAGGCTATTTGAAAGTGCTCTCAAAACGTGGCTGTATACTTAGGATTTTTAATCGTGGCGAGTTTTACCCATCTAAGTTTTGCCACGTTTTCTTACATGTTAAGTAATTAAACCCCTGGGCAGTGTACAAAAACACTCAAATATATATGCCACCTAATTTTTTTCGACAGTAGTCGTTCAATTGCAAAATTGTCTATTTTTCTTGAGTTTAGAGATGGAGAAAATAAAGGCACCTGAAGTCATTTAACTTTCTGAATTGGACTCAGTGTCTCTTCTTCTTTGCTTTTACCGAACCTGCTTTGGCTCTGTGAGGGTATTTCCCACGTGATGCTTGTGATTGGAAATATTTATTCACACATACGGAGTCCATCTGCTCCTCCTCAGATGGGCAGAGATGCTAAAAAAATGGAATAGGTCTAAATGAAGTCAGATACTGTATGTGTATGTAGGTATGTATGTATATGCATATATGTGTATAATGTATGTATATGCTATACACAAATACACATGGGTACATATATATTTGTGTATATTGCATATATGTATAGAATGTGCATATGATATATACAAATATACATGTGCATATATGCATGGTATACACACATATATATATATTTGTGTACAGATAATTTTCCCCTCCTGACTGAATAAACCAGTCTCGCTATTTTCCTTGAGGCATCGCCTTTCATATGTGCAGTGAGAGCAGACGAGGTCCTCCGAAGTGTGTTTCCCTTGCGAAAAGAGAAAGAAGAAAAGTAAGGTGGCTTGGAGCACAGAGAATACGTGCTCCATCTTCTCAGGTTCACGGTCTGAGAGAGGTGGAGCTCCAGGGATTTCATTAGAAAGTGCCCCATCGGGTCTTCTGGCACAGCAGGAATCCTGAGAGAGACAGCGCCTCTGACTGTAGACGATGGTTGAATGTTTCTTTAACCTGTCTCTGCTGACCTTTCTCCTGCTGAGCCTCGTGGCACACGTCCACGAGTTTAAACTTTGACTTTACTTATTATGCACCCGGTGGTTTTTATGTGGATGGAGCTTGAAAGTTTGATGTGCTTCAAAATAATGCCGGGATGCTTTGCGCTATGGAGACTTTTGTGTGCTGGTTGAAAACACCCTAGGACTTAACGCCTTATCTAAAGCTACTGGAAAATCCAAGTAAATTAAGTGTATTAGATTCGCTGTTTGCTGTTATTTTTGACTTTATGGGCCAGTGTGTAAAACACTTTTTTTGTGACAAGCTACTCCCCTACCCCCAAATGTTCCTTTAAATCTCTATTTCTGATTAGCTCCTCTGATAGATAAGTCCCTTTTCCTTTTCTTGTTTTCTTTTTTTTTAGGTCTAAATGTGAATATTCATAACTCTCAACATGTGTTCTTTGCCTTTATTCACAGTGGACCGATGGAGCCTTTTTTACTTTATTGTCCTTCACGTTCAGAGAGGCTCATCCCCATGATGATGCTCGCAGTGCGGGTGGATGTGATGCAAAAGGCTCTGTGATGAACACTTTCTGCGATGCAATTTGCTATGAAAACCGTTTCTTGGTTTGTGGCACAGGATTCTCTTGCCTATGACCAGATCTGATTTACCGGGGGACCCGGCTTTCATTCTCACAATCCATCCGGTCCCGTTGCCACAAGCGAGGCATCCTAATGTGCTCTCTGGCTCGGTGGCAGCGGCGGTGGCTGCTTATCAGCAGTTTGCAGGGAAAAGCATGCTCTTTGAGGTTGTGCTTCAGTGTGCTTTTAGAACACCTTTTCTGCTGTCTTTTGTACTTGCCCGAATTCTGTTCACCTTGCAGCAACTTTTGTGATATCGCCTTTCTATCCCATCACTGGTTGGGAGTCAGTACACTGCTGAGAACACCACTTCCAAGCTGATCAAATGATTAAGAACATAAATAACTGTCACCTACCGATGGCTTACCTATGCGCTCTCATTTATTCTTTGCCAGAAAGGCAAGGCATTGTCCCCATTTTACAGAGGAGGAAATTGAGACGCAGAATGTCAGTTTCCTCATTGTTTTCTGATTAGTACAGTTCCCCCTTCCAGCCCAGTTCAGGACCCAGGTTTATCAGACACCAAGACCCAAATTATCCGTGATGTGACCACAGTGCCCCATGGCTTGTGAGCCACGTGATAGGTTCTGGTACTTGACTGTTGGCTCGAAGACTCTCTGTAGTTAAGCATGACTCAGTCATTCTTATGACCAGTTTGCAAGACTCTCCTGTGTTATTTATAGCAGCTCTCCACCACCTTGACGCCTTGGGGACTTGACACCAGGAAGTGCCCTTTGATTGGTAGATCAATGCCACGTCGGGGGTCCTGTTCTATCTGCCAGCCTGCTGAAGAACACGTTGGCGTGTCTGATTTGGCTGGCTACTTCTTTATCTGTCAAGCTGCTGTCAAAGAGCTTGTTCCCCAGGTAGCAGAATTCAGTGACAACTTCTTTCTTGCCATTGATAATGAACACCTGTAAATGAGTTTACATTCTTCTAAGCAGTGATTGGTATCCATGAGGCTTCTCTTCTGGCAACTGCCAGCTTTCAGCAATTCAAGTTCTAAGTTTTTCATTGGCAGGGTGCTGCAGATTATACAGTGAATTACCGTATATATGGTAGAAAACAAGTATATAGCTATTTTCTTTTGTGCCCTCTTCCCTCTGTAGCACTGGGTCGTGGGATTTGCATCTGGCTTCTATCCCTGGGATGATCACCTGTCACAAGTGATACTCATCACGCATTCTGTTTCATTTAACAAACTTCAGAGAATGTGGCAGAATGTGTTATGTGGGGCTATCATTTAGTAAGTGTGATGTTCATAGTAATTTTCAGATAGAGCTGAATATCAGTCTTTATTATAATTTATACATAACATTGTTTTTTCTCTTCTTCCTTTTTTTTTTTTTTTTGTCTTTTTGCCTTTTCTAGGGCCGCACCTGCGGCATACGGAGGTTCCCAGGCTAGGGGTCTAATCAGAGCTGTAGCCGCCAGCCTATACCACAGCCACAGCAATGCGGGATCCGAGCCACGTCTGTAACCTACATCACAGCTCAAGGCAACGGCGGATTCTTAACCTACTGAGCGAGGCCAGGGATAGAACCTGCAACCTCATGGTTCCCAGTCACATTCGTTAACCACTGAGCAATGATGGGAACTACTGGGTTTTTTTCTTCTTATGGCCACACCCATGGCATATGGAAATTCCCAGGCTAGGGGTCGAATTGGAGCTGCAGCCGCAGCCTACGCCACAGCCTATGCCACAGCCACCAGCAACAGCAACGAGGGATCCAAGCTGCATCTGTGACCTACACTGCAGCTCACGGCAAGGCCGGATCCTTAAACCACTGAGCAGGGTCAGGGATCGAACCGGTGTCCTCATGGATACTAGTCAGGTTGTTTCCGCTGAGCCACAGTGGGAACTCCTGAAGGAAAGTTTTTCTGAGCTCTCCCAGAAGTTTTATGTGCTCAAGGATCTTCTGAGAGGCCTCAGAACATCCTTGTGCCTCCTTGAGCATTGCTTCTCTCTCCACCAGGTTGCAGAAAAGCCAAGTCCATCACTTCTCTACTCCAGCTCTGTCTCTGGCACTTCCCCAGTTTTTCTGTTGCCTTTGGCTCCAGGTTTCTGTTTAGAGCCAAATAAGACAAATCAAGCTCACTTCAGCCCAGAGATCTCATTTTAGGTTTTCGGTGAACCCAGTGCATTTTCCCACCTCCATCCTGTCACTGCCCCATGCTCCTCATGTTTTCCTTGCTGGAGTAGAATTGTCTAGTCAAAGCTGAAAGAAATCAGAAGGAACATTGCTGCACAGTTTAAGTCTCTTCCAGCATTTTCAAGCTCCCATTGGGAACTCGATTCTATAATTCTTCCAGATGTCAGTAACGTCATGTAAATAACTAAAGCACGGGAGGGAAAAAGTGGTTGAGTAACAGCAGAGGACACAAAAAATGAAGGGAGCTTTGTGTAAGTTTTCTAAGCGAGCTGTGAAACAGGTAATGGTGAAGCTAAGGATAAAAGAAGGAGCTGACCTCGTAGAATGGCAGTCAGTGTAAGGAGGTCAGAGACTGCGTTGTTGGTACGTCCTAAATGTAGGCTGGTAAATGGGCATAGTTGTCAAAATTGGAGAAGATGTTCTGAAATTTTTAAAAGGGGCGGGGGGAGAGAGGGAAAGTGAAGGGAAGAAGGAGAGAGGAGAGGGAGAGGGAGATGGGAGAGGAGAAAAGGTTAGAGAAGAGGAGAGGAGAGAAAAGAAAGCTGAAAACAATAATGACCAAGCCCACGTCTGTGAGTTGGCAGTGGCTTTGGCAGTACCCGAGCGTGGTGCGTTGTATTGAGTGCACAGGGCATTTAGGAAGAGGGGTAGTAGAGTTTCTTATGGGATTTCATTAAGCCCCTTCGAAGCCATCTTATTATTTTGGAAATTGAATAAACTCTTTTAGGACGGCGGAGCTAATTAATACACTTGCTACTTCATTAAGTGGAAATCCTTGAGGAGCCCCTGAAGCTTCAAAATGTGCATTCTAGGAATAATTTTGTTGCTTTTCAGTAATAATAACAATAAACACGAGCTATTGACATTTATAATGTGTTAGGCACTGTGCTCAGAGCTTTATACAATTCCGCATTAATCCGCACAGCAATTCTATTTGGAGAGTTTCCCCTGCCCATCCCCAAAGCCTTGTTCCCCTTATTTGCTGCCATTTTGCTGCAAACATATTGCAACTGTTTCTGTGGCATCCTCATCTCATTATGCATATGAAATTGCAAATTGAAGAGGACCCAAAAGTCTGCTTGCAGGAAATGTATTGTGTCGCCTGAACCTGGTGGTCATGAAACCAGACCAGAAAGAGAGGTAAAAAAAAGACAGGATACATTTGAAGATATTTAGTCCTGCTCTCTGAATTTTTCAAATAATCCCTTTGATGTATTTTGTCAATTATAAACCCAGGGAAGTATGCAGATCTTTATTTTCTATACTTATCTTTTCACCCAGAAAATTAATCTTATTACATTCCTCTTATTTCTTTTAATTCCCTTTAGCCTTCCTTATAACAGCTACCTATCATTCCTGTTAGGTAAATTGATCCCATTTCCAAGCTTTAATTAACATTTTGTTATCGATCGAACTTAGAGGTCATGTGCTACTCATGGAATTAATGTGAATATTATGTGTGATGGTGATTTCAAAATGCACTTTTATTGATGTCAGATATAAAACCATTACTTCCTTCAAGAGAGCAATGTGCTGGGTGAAAAACGATGCCTTCACTGTTACTAGTTCAAGATTTGTCTTCTGGTTTCAAGGATTTCCTTTTTGAAATGTCAAAACTAAAAAGGGAAACAAAAATAACATTAACAGACCCACGGAGGAAATTATATTATTTGAGGATGTCACACTGGAAGATGGAACATGTTTTTTTGCCGTCTTCCCAGCTTCCTGAAAATAGCAATGAATAACAGAGAAAATCTTTAATGCCATCTTTAAGCTTCTGCTTGATAAAAGGAACTACTGTATAGCCTCGAAGGTTTAAAAAAAAAAAAAACCACCTCTTTGCAGAAATAGTGAACATCTTCTCATCTCTGTGCATAAGTGCACTCCCAGTGGCATGCTTAATCCATCTTCACAGCCCTACATATCTTCAAGTGTGTGCATAAATTCTGTCAGGAAGGAACTACGACCTCACTGTGAGTAACTGCAAGCAGCACTGTGCAGGGGGCTCAACTGCTTGATGTAGAACCTGGCCCCGGACGATCACTCTGTACTTGGGTTTTTAGGGTTATAAGGTTGGGTGCGAACGTCTCGCCATGCTGGTTGACATCACCAGACATTTGTTGTAGAGCTGGTGCCTGGAAAAAGTGTCTCTTGGTCCATTTCCATAAATTCTCATCCACTCCCCAATGACTCCAAGTGTTCATAGACGGGGTAGAATAATTTAATCTTTCTGTGCCTTGGTTTCCGTGTTTGTGAAACATGAATATTACTGTGTCTCTCCCATAACGTTGTTTTGAAATTAGATGCAATAAAGAACCCAAAGCGTCTTGAGCCGGGTGTGGAGCATAAAATAAGCTCTCCCGTGTTAGTTTCAAGCATTTTCGTTTTTTTTTCCTTCGCTCTTAAGAACAGGCTTGAGTTCATCAATCTCAGAAACCAAATGATTTCTTTCTATTTTAGATCCTTTTACTTGTGGGTTTTTCCTGAAGTAGAAGGCGTGATTTTGTAGTCTTCCAGTCCCTTTCTGAGAGCAGAGATGTGATGGAGAGTCAAGAGTGATTTAGCAGGCAGCGCCCCGCTGGGTCAGCACAGCGACGGCTTCCTTTCTGCAGTCCCTCTGAAAGGCTGAGAAAACCACCACGAGTGGCCCACAAAATACCTAGGGCCACCCTCCCAGCCCTGCTCTTCGAATCCGTTCCCTTACCTGCTCTCTGCTGTCCTTATCACCTAGGTTTTTTAGCTGTTCTGTTCCTCTTTGCCTCATCTATTTGGATTATGGCGCATATGTATATTGTCAGTTGCTTTTTTTTAATTTTAAGATTTTTATTAGAGTCTTGGGTTTGGGATACAAAATCTGTAAAATTGACTTGTGATGATTTATGTACACCTGTAATTGAAATAAAATCCATTAAGGAAAAAAAATAAAATTTTTATTAGAGTCTAGTTGATTTACAGGGTTGTATTGGTTTCTGCTGTACAGCATGGTGACCCAGTCATATAGATGTAGATATAGGTCTTTTTCTCAAACTGTCTTCCATCATGGTCTATCTCAAGACACTGGATACGGTTCCCTATGCTATACAGTAGGACCTCGTTTCCTCTCCATTCTAAATGTAACAGTTTGCTTCTACTAACCCCACGCTCCCAGTCCATCTCACTTCCTCCCCGCGTTGGGTTTTTGATTATTATCTCCCTTAAAACCCCCCTCCCAGAGTGTCCCCTTGACTCTCCACTGCCTGGAAGGTAAATCAGACAGGAAGAGGAAGGGCACTGCATTGACCAAAATCCCCACAACAGCCCTATAACTCTGGGCATTAATTATCCTTTTTTAGAGTTGATGCTAAACAGCGTAGAGAGAATAAGTAACTTCCCAAGGCCATAGGGCTGATGAATGACTTGCTGGGTCTTGAGGACCATACTGATGGTGGTTGGTGATGGGGAATTGGACAGTTTAGAGCGGAGTCTTAGGAAGACAGTGGTGTGAATGCTTCCCTGTTGATCCGGTGCTGCCAGTCCGGGGAGAGCTGTTCTAGGTGGGCACCAGAGATCTGCGAGGGACCTTTCTCAAGAGGATCACAAGTGAAGCGGGGCTCTACACATGTGGCAGACACAGCTGGTTTCTATGCAGTTGTCATTTCTCCTTCTTTCTTTGTTGTAGGACCCCGTTCACACACACACACACAC
>PVHT020000119.1:717292-994260 GCA_004024745.2 Catagonus wagneri
TTCCCTATGCTGTACAGTAGTACCTTATTTCTTTCCCATTCTAAATGTAATAGTTTGTATTTACTAACCCCAAACTCCCCGTCCCTCCCACTCCCTCTCCCTCCCTCTTGGCAACCACAAGTCTGCTCTCCATTCTGTGATTCTGTTTCCGTTTTACAGATAGGTTCATTTGTGCCATATTTTAGATTCCACATATAAGTGTTATCATATAGCATTTGTCTTTCTGACTTATTTCACTTAGTGTGAGGATCTCTAGTTGCATCCGTGTTGTTGTCAGTGGCATTGTCTCTTTTTTTATGGCTGAGGGCTGAGTATATTCCAATATATATATATCTTAAGATATACTGTGTCTTCTTAATCCATTCATCTGTTGATGGACATTTAAGTTGTTTCCATGTCATGGCTATTGTAAATAGTATTGCTGTGAACATAGGGGTGCATGTATCTTTTTGAATTACAGTTTTGTCCAGAGGACCCCAATTTTTAGCTACTGATATTGCTAGTTGAGCGAGAAGGCTGTTCTCACCCTTCCCCATAGCTCTGTGTGGTCAGGTCACGAAACGGGTTGGTGAGTGAGACTGAAGTGTTATGTGAGGTTATTGAGAATGTTGTCTAAAGGGATCTGACTCAGTAGGATGCCTTTTTCCATTGTGATATCCTTTTTCCAGCTCTGCAACTCAGATGTGATGATCTTGTGGGTGAAAGCCTCACCCTTGGAAACTAGATCCCTGGTGACACCATGAAGCTATCCTACCAGCCCTGAACTGCTTCTCTGGGCTACTTTTATGTAAGAAAGGACACTCCTGCCTTTTTGTCACTAAATATATATAACAAAGGACAGTTAAATCTGTGTTCAGTCTATGGTTTTGCAAAATATCATTTAGAAGAAAAATATAAGAATATAAGATAGGAAAGAAAAGGTACCAGGGACAGTGCAAACAGGCATGAAGGGCCAGACAAACACCAGGAAATCTCTGCAAGGACCAGAGGTCCTGAGGAAAGGCCAGAGGAACTCTGGACACTCAGGAACCAAGGCATAAAAGCAATGGATGAGCAGACTTCCTGGGCTTAGGATATAGGAATCAGCACTGGCTTGTGGCTCACCCATTCATTGATCCCTCAAGCCTCTGAGAGTGACAATAGTGGACCAGCTTTGGGATGTGTCCACCAGCTGTGCAAACAACCTACCTTTTGGGCAAAGGGCCACGTGGCTTATATTTGCTCATTGCTGCCAATCACCCCTGCAGTGGACATTAGGAAAACCAGCTCTGCACTGTGGTTGCTGTGTGGGCGTAGTGTGGGCCATAGTGAAGTCCCCTCAAGCCTGACCGTTCTGTGCTCCTGAACACTATGGGGCTAAGTTCATTCATGCTCGGCATTCCTGTTTTCCTATGATCAAGGGTACAAACCTGAGGCCCACTGGTCACTCACCGAGACCAAGCTATTGTCTTCATGAACCAACCCTCCATGCTTCTTTCTCCTTATTCCTTTTCCTTCTCTAGATGTTTTCTTCATCTCCTTGACTTGATCTGAAACCTGGCTGGTCCCCAAAGTTATGATTTCTCTGCAACCCTCTCAAAGGGCCCACAGCCTTTCTCTATGTGACTTCTAGAAGGATCTGTATAATTCACATAAAGCTGGTTCATTGACTATAATATGATAGGTAATCTAATGTATTTGATAAGTAGATGAGGGAAATGATTTTTAGTTTTTAGGGCTAAAGTGTATCTAAACACAAACAATATATAAATTAATTTGCTTTATTAAGTTAAAATAGGGCTTTGGCAAATAAAAATGTATTTATATATATTGCTGAGCATTTACAGTGAAGGTGAAATTTTTGTATATAGGGTAGAGATTATTTTACTTAAAAAAAAGAACAACCACAGAGGATCTCTTGATAGTTACATATTTTCCCTGGGATCTCAATTATATTATTTTAAAAATTAATTATAAACTCACTGGATGGGAATTACTGGGCTTTTATGTAGCCAAGTGCCTAGTCAGCATTAATTCATTTGAATAACAACTGAGTATTAGCTGTATAGAAATGAGAATCATTAAACATGTATTGATTTTTTTTGGCTTCTGATTTCTGCATTGCTTCTGTGTGTATCATTTTTAATTTCTAAAGTTAGACTCTTCTTGTTCTAAGACATGGCCGAGTCTCTTGCCAATTGTAATATACGTTAGTGTTAGTTGAAATGTAGAATCTAGGCTAACCAGGTATTAACTCATTGATGGCCATATTCATTTTAGGTAGAGAAAAGCCTAGGAATGTCTATTGGTTGGTGTCAGAGTCATAAGACATGCAGATTCTGGTTTCATGGGATTATTTGAATAGCTTGTTAGCAAAGCCAAATGAAAATGGGATTAAAATTAAACTTTCTCAGAGGAGCACTTCTATGCGACTTCTAGGAGTGCAAACATATTTCTGACACTGCTAATGCATTACATCCATGTGTTTCAAGTCTCCAAATAAAACACTTCCAAGATCTCCAGACCATGCATATTTCCATATTCACACTTAAAATTCATTTCCCTGGAGTTCCCATTGTGGCATAGTGGAAACAAATCTGACTAGTATCCATGAGGATGCAGGTTCAGTCCTTGGCCTTGCTCAGTGGGTCAGGGATCTGGCGTTGCAGTGAGCTGTGGTGTAGGTCACAGATGTGGCTTGGATCCCTCATTGCTGTGGCTGTGGCACAGGCCAGCAGCTGTAGCTCTGATTTGATTCCTAGCCTGGGAACTTCCATATGCTGCGAGTGTGGCCCTAAAGAGCAAAAAAAAAAAAAAAAAATCATTTCCCTGAAGATAAAGTGTGAGAAATGGTACTTGCAGAGATGTTTCACCTCTGTGCCCTGATGTCCCCAACTATCTCCCATATTTGGGAATGGAGCCAACAGGTAGACCTGACCACTGGGACATGGTGTAGAATCAACTCCGTAGGAGCCCCCACTTCCCTCCCAGTAAAATCCAGTACCCCTAGGATAGTTCTCAGGGCCCACATGATCTGACTCCTGTTACCTAGGGGACCTCTTCTTCCCTCTTCTCCCCCCGTCCTGGCTGCAGCCCCCCAGGCCTCCGTGTGTCTTTCACTCGGCCTTTCATGCTCCTGCCTTAGGACTCTGCACTGGCAGCGCCCTCCGCCTGGAAACCTTTCCTTCTTCATATTCACGTAGAGAATTCTCTCAAATCCTCCTTAGTCCATGCTCAAATGTCACATTCTCACAGTAAGCCCACCTTGACCCTGACCCTCCAACCTAGAGTTACAGTCGTCATCATTCCCCACCTCTCCCCAAACCCCATCATACTCAGTCCTCCTTATTCTCCTTTGCTATTTTATTTTGCCATATTGCCATGTTATATTATTTTCCTATTTATTATAGCCCCTGCTTTATATATCTTCCCCAAGCTGCATGAGAGCAAAGATCTCTGTTTTGCTCACCAGCATATCTCAGGTACCTAGGAGGTCACCTGGCTGTATTTATTCAGTGGGTGACTGCAGCGTATACTTTATGTCTCATCCATGATGCCTCTCATTGAAATTCCTCAGAAGTTACATTTTGTTCAATATGTGGTCCAATTTTGCCTTGGATTGTAACCTTCAGTCATTCCCGGCTTGATCCCATGATTCCCTTTTTGGTGTGTGTGTTCTGGGGCTACCCACAGGCCTGTGAGGACAAAGCCTAAGCCAGGAAACTTATGGCTGAGAGTTCATGGCAGGTGGCCATGGTGTTCTGCCTGGTTATCGCTGAGATTAGAGACACAGTTGATAAATGACAGCCTGCCAAGCATCTATTACCACATCCCAGCTGCGCATGGGGCTGGGTGTGCATCCCTCCGACAGCCCTGTGCAGATGCACCTGTTTTACTCTGAGCCCTGGCGTGTCTCAGAGTTTCCAATGATGGCAGCTAAAAGGATGGAATGATTTGGGAACCCCATGTCAGGGGAAAAATTCCTTGTCTCAAAGGAAGCTTGGCCTGGAAAATGGCATCTTCAGAATTTCTGATGGAGGCCGATCTGCTTTCCAGTTAGTTTCCATTTCAAATTTCTAAATCTTTCGCATGGACAAAGCCATCCTAGATTAGGCTGGTTGGAAGTGATGATATCTTCCACCCCAGGTTTCTGTGACTAATATCGATCTTCACCTGGGAAAACCACAAGAAATTGAACAAAATAGAAAAATTTAGAAATTGATATAGAAAGTAAAAATCCACCATTTTAATGGAGAGTTGTGTTTTCATGCCACTGCATGAATAATGCTGCATTAATTTTTAATTCCTCTTGCACACGATCCCTTCCAGGGCTCAAGGTATATGGCTCTATGAACAATACAGCATGTTGGTGTTAGCACTGTACTTAGAGTACAACTTCTGATATAAAGGGAAAAATACTAAATAATGAGCTGAAGACGCTCTATCACTTACTTGCATAGCACTTGGCAAGCACCATGTGGAAACTCTGAATGCTTTTTCATGAAATTGATAAGAGTTCATATTTAATATTTATTAGGCAATTAGAGTAACACAGTTTCATTTCAGGTTTCAGTACAAAAGAGAGTTCCATCTGTATATTCATTGAACTGTAAACACACAAAATACTTGTTTGTGTATGTATGTGCTTGTGTATGTGTGTATCTGTCTGTCTGTCTATCTATCTATCAAATGGATTATTTGTGCCAAATACTGGTTGCTTGTATCAAAGGAGTAGTGACCTTCAAATTAGGAATTTGTGTATTGTGAAATAAAGTGAGGCATTTAGTTGAAATTAAAATTGTGACAAGTTTAAACATCCAGATCATCTCAATATAGATCTGTTGTAAAATAAGCTAAGATTAACATGTGCATATTGCTGAGGACCATGACACATTGCAGTGGCTATAAAAGATTATTTCATCCCCTAAATCCTCTTTTTAATGTCTTTTAAAAATTGAATTGATCTGACAGTAATGAAACTGGTATAATGAATCATACCAGAGAATTGCATTTTAATACCTTGATGCCCCGTGAAACGATTAGAGAGGGTGAAGGGGAAAACGCATTTTCCTCGTTCAGGTACTTCTCACGTCCATTTGAAATTCCTGAGCAAAGGTTTTAGTGTTTCTACTTACTGTCCTCTCTGCAAGCCACTTCTCTATGGAACTGTGCTGATTTCTTCAATTCCCTTAGTCCTTATTCTGTACCCTAACCACCCACAACCATCAGCTCAGGTGTCGCATTTCATCTCCTCCAATCCTTGGTGCGCAGCACCTTGCTCACTGCCTTATGATAATTTGTGCTTCAACATCCCTGATATAACTAACCCCTGTGATACTGAGTTGAAACAGCCATTCCCATCCCCCTGCAGCCGCTCCTTCCAGGATCCCCTAAGAAGGCTGAACCTGTGTTACTTTCTTTTCATCATCTTTACCGTCCCAAGAGCTCTCAAGGAATTTTACCTTCGAAATTTTAGGAACCCATCTCAGAAGTTAGGTTGTCTAATCCTGCTTGATTTGCTGGGGATTTAGAACTGACCTGTTGTGGGATTACTCAGGTCGCCAGAATAGAAAGCCTAAAACAGTTTCTGGAAAATTCTCCATTCTGCTCTTATTGTCATGCCTCTGACTTTTCATAGATCTTTTTCTGCCTACGATAAGCTCCAAGATGAATTTAGGAGGCAAATTCATTGCAGATGATGGAGAAGATTCAAGAGACTGATCAATGATAAAGACTTTCTCTCGTTCATCCCATTCATTCATCCACTGCATTCACCCTATTCATTTATTCACTCATTCATTCATTCATTCATTTATTGTCAGCCTCTTATAGTGCCAGCCACATTTCTCCTTATATAGGCATTCTGGGCTTGATCCTTCCTTTTAGTATAAATCCTAATCCTGTTAAACTATCTTAGACTAGATTTAGTCTGTTTTAAAATTAATTTATTTCTACCATCTGCTTTCTGTATTTCCAAATTAGAGCCTTGCACCCCTTCTTACTGAGACTCCTTTCTTTGGAGCTAACTCGCTGATGTGCGGAGGGTGCTAGAACCATATACTGAATGTCAGATACCTTAGATGAAGCTAAAAGGAAAACATGGGTAATGGATTTAGTCTTGCATACTTTCCTAGTGAAGGTGAGTTCAAAGTAGGGTTCAAATTTAAAGTATCTGAAAAATATATAAAAGTAGGAAATACTACTACGAATTCCACCTCTTTTTTGGTAGTATATAAAGAAGTGAAATAAGCCAGACTCTCTATACCTCATTCTAATCTCACATCTCAGAGATTGCTATCTATATAGTACTTATATTCATACTTGAATGAATACTACATGATTGTAGGGAATAGAAAAGGAAGCAAGCAGTTCCCTTGTAGCACAGTGGGTTAAGGATCTGGTGTTGTCATTGCTGCAGCTTGGGCTGCTGCTGTGGTGCAGGTTTGATTCCTGGCCCAGGGGGGGAAAAAAAAGAAGCAAGCTGGATATTCGTAACTATGAAAAGGAGACCAGTTGAGTAATTTTGAGTACATTCATACTATGAACTATTATGTAACTTTTATTAAAAGAGGTGGTATTATACAAGCTACTATACATAGAATAGATAAACAATCAGGATTTCCTGTATAACATAGGGAACAATATTCAATATCTTGTAGTAACCTGTAATGGAAAGTAATTGAAAAATATATAAAACGGAATCACTTTGCTCTATACCTGAAACTAATGCAATACTGTGCCTCAATTTAAAAAAAAGGAAAAAAGAGAATAGTATTGAGGCTTAAAAGCAAATTTCAGATTAATATGTATCATAAAATTTAATTTTGGTTAAAAATATGCATATAGTGGCAAATAATTAAAAGAAGAATAGATGACAGCAAACTGCTGCTATAGTTTTATCTGTTGCTTTGTTTTTTGAATATTTCAAAAATATATATTACTTTTATATATACTAAATAATGTATTATTTGCTAAAATAAAATATTAAAGCACCCTCTTCCACATATTCTTTTTTATTTTCCTCCAGTACTTAGTCTTCTAAATATACTGGTCTTCAACTTGAATTTTCCATTTAATATATCATAGACATTTTCCTGTTAAAACAATCATTCTTTTCATGGCTACAAAGGATCTCTTATATGTATATGTCACACCTTATTGAATCATTTTGCTTTTGGTGAACTTTCAGGCTGCGTTTAAATTTTTACTGTCACTTGCAGTGCTGCACAGAGCATCATAGTCTCTAGATATGCACATACCTAAGCAATTATTTCTGTAAGATGAGTTATCAGAAATGGGATTACTAGAAATGTATATTTAACATTTTAATATCCTTCCTAGTTTCTGAGAATTCAGCTTGTTCTTCAGAGACTAAGTAGTATCAAATATCTTAGGAAATATTTTCTTTCCTTTTGAGATTAGGCTGATTATTGTTGGGGCCTAAGAATTAATAATTGTATTTTTTATTTAATGTGATTGAGTTTGGGAGGAACCACCATATAAGGATAGTATACAACTTTTGTTTGAGGTTTTACTCAAAACACAACAATAGCCAGTGTTAAATGATGGCAACCCTTTTGTTTGCTATTATTATAGGTAAGGTACTTTGATAACTTCAGCTAAAAGGACACTAGGTGCATTGAGAATTATTGTTCTTTGTTTTTTCCTATTATTGTGGGAATAGTTGTTACTACCACAGACAATAAGGTAGACTTTTCCCATGTACAAGCATCTTCTTGGAAATATAGAACATGGAAGGAAATTAGCAAGAAAACTTTTTGGGAAATGAAACTACTGTTCTTTAAATTACTGCTTCACGGAGTACCTTACTGAATTCATGAGTTTCTGCTCTCCCCAAAATTATGTAACAGGTCATTTCTGAGTCTTTAACTTGGCTTGGGACGGCTTGGGACACCGTAATACCGTAGACTTTAAACCAAGTAAGTTTCGGGTATGGTGTTGACTATCGAGATGTAATGTTGAAGCTTATATAGTAATAAAGATGGAAAGACAGATGATCTATACAATCCCTTGATCTTGTAAGTGAGGGAACTGGGAACATGAGACGATAAGCAGCTTATGGACATCATGAGTTAGCAATGGCGGAGCTTATACTGGAACCAGGTCTTTGACTCCTAAGCCAGTGTTCTTGCCATTCAACCATGTTGGATTTGAGAGGGAAGGGCTGAGGTCATTGTATTAATGCTACATTAGGGCACTGTTATGTAACATGAGGTTTATGCTTTCCAACTATTTGCTGGTTGCTGGTGGGAAAAAAATTACTTGGTTATTATTTTTCCCTAGACTTTTCCCCAAGCCCATCTTCTTTTTTGGACAAGGATCCATGAGAGTAGATGGATTTAGGAGTAGAGGGTCTGAGAGTAGCAAAAGAGTTGATATCTTTTGGGAGAATTTATAGCAAATAAGTGACTTTTGATTATAAGGGTATCTTCTACAGGTTTCTGTGTGACCTGTGCCACTTCCCTGACCTGCTTCTCATGCCCCTCACCCATCCAGGCTTATATGTCCTCAAATATTTGGACCTTGATCCAACTTAGGAATGCAGTACTTGCTGACACCACTCGGGCCATACTCTGCCCCCACAGGCAGCGTGGCTGCTGCCTCCTCAATTTAAAGACACCTTTGTGAACACCCAATGGACAGTAACAGTGGCAATTTGTCCTGCCAGATTCACATTGTTCTTCACTTCCTGTATTGAATTACTGTTGTCTAAATATATCAGGTCTATTTGTTAACTGTCTGCTTTTTCTTAGTAGATTGTACCTCTGTGAGAGCTTCCCTTGCTGGGCTTCTTCATTGCTGTAGAATTTTGGTTGAGTAAATGTTTTTTTTTTTTTTTTAATTTCCTTCCTTCCTTCCCTCCCCCTCCCGTCTGTCTGCTTTTCTTTCTTTTCTCTTTCCCTCCCTCCCTCCCTTTCTTTCTTTCTTTCTTTCTTTTCTTTCTTTCTTTCTTCTTTCTTTCTTTCCCTCTCCCTCCCTCTCCCTCCCTCTCTCTCTCTCTCTCTCTCTCTCTCTCTCCTTCCTTCCTTCCTTCCTTCCTTCCTTCCTTCCTTCCTTCCTCTCTGCTTGCCTGCTTGCCACACCCACAGCATATAGAAGTTCCCAGGCCAGGACTGAGTTTTATCCACAGCTGTGACCTATGTGGCAACGTCAGATCCTTTAACCCACTGTGTGGGGCCAGGGATTGAACTTGAGCCTCTGCAGAAACCTGAGCCCCTGCAGTTGGATTCTTTTTCTTTTGATCTTTAGGACCGCCCCTGCAGCATATGGAAGCTCCCAGGCTAGGGATCAAATCTCAAATCGGAGCTACAGCTACCAGCCTTCACCACAGCCACAGAAGTACAAGATCCAAGCCGCACCTGTGACCTACACTACAGCTCACGGCAACTCCATATCCTTAAGCCACTGAACGAGGCCAGGGATCAAACCTGTATCCTCATGGATACCAGTCAGGTTCGTAACCCTCTGAGTCACAACAGGCACTTACTGCAGTTGGATTCTTTACCCACTGTGCCACAGCGGGAACTCCTGAATGAGTGGTCTTAATGGAATACTGTTTTGGCTGGAACAGGTCTCTTCCTTCATACGTACTGTTTCATTCTGCGGGTCAAACATGATCTGTCCAAAGCCTTGCTAATACTTGGGGCAAGTTTTTATGAAATTTTCTGAAGCAGAAAGGAATGTTTCTTAGGAATTAAGGATATGACAAATGTAAATCAAAATGTTTCTATTTCAGAATATTTTCATGTTGTTAAAATTTCAGATGTTGGATGTCCTTCATCCAGCTTGTGGTTACCAGGGAGAGAAGGGATTTTTCATTAGCACTTTCTTGGGGAGTACACCCCACTGCTAGTCGTGATGGGGTCACTGCCAATTTTGCCATCCTTGGCACATCCTGAGTGTGCTTGTGGGTTCCCGGACCAATCACAACTCCCCTGCTCCCATACCCACAGGCTTAGTGGAAGTCAAGGTGAACATATGTTGTCTTCCTATATTTTTTTCCTTCTATGACACCCTCTTAATGGCATATATATATATATATATATATATATATATATATATATATATATATTTTATTCTTTTTTTGGCTGTTCTGCCGCATGTGAAGTTCCTGCACTGGGGATCAGATCTGAGCCTCAGCTGCGACCTGTGCTGCAGCTGCGGCAGTGCAGGATCCTTAACCCACTGTGCTGGGCTGGGGACAGTACCTTGGGTTCCAGTGCTCCAGAGATGGGTCAGTCCCAATTGCACCACAGCGGGAACTCCTAATTGCCTGTTTCTATCATCATCATCATCATCATTGCTGTTATTATTTCTGTTTTTATGATTACGGTTGTTACTTAGTTGGTGAGATAAGCTTCTGACCCTTAGGCTTCTGGAAACCGTACCACTATCCGTCCTCAGCCAGTCTGTCTTGCCCACCTCAAGCCATGGTCCACTGTTCATCGGGAGGGGTCACCAGTGTCCACGCCTAGTGATTACACCGTGGCTACAATTCTCAGCTCGCTCTTCTATGTTTACGTAAATAGAAGTACAGCAGGCTTGTCGAGTCCCAGGTCAGTGCTTTGCGGGACTGAATTAGCTACTCCACTTTTCAGAGACTAGAGTTATGTATCGTCTAAATGTCTTTTATATTGCGAGAATGTTGAAACCCTCTAAATATATTGCTCTCTGTTATTTTATTAGATACTTTCTTACTACAGAAATCTTTATTTTCTTCTCCTATAGTGGGGAAAAAAAGACAATAAGGAGGAACTGTAGGTGGCTTTTCTTGTGGAAGGGTAGAACTGTAGGTGGCTGTCTTTATTGGTGTTTCTGGGACACTTAAAATTTTACATCCAGGTTGGTATGAAACTCACCTAAATGTCTCTACGTTGCAGTGATATACTGGTCCTTTTCTTTCACTTATCCTCTTTTGGTCAAGAAAACACAAAAGCTTTTACAGACACGAAGTTTCAGCAACCACAGAGGATGCTATAAATGGCAACTGGGAAGAAAGTTACAGAAGAGAGAGACAATTTTCTTAACATCGTAGAGCATACCAGAAGCAAGAAAATTCTGCTAATTCCAGTTTCTCAGACCTGCGTGTTTCCTAATTAGTATTTCTACCAGTTTGGAAATATCCTCCTAACTGAAAAATTTACATCAAAAGGAGCTTTTATCTGACTGGTCAGTTGCTGCCAGGCACATTAATAGGAAAATATCTCTAGGGTAAAAATTAAAAGAAAGCTTTTTGTAGAATTTTTAAAATATTATAAGAGAAGAATTGAAATACTGGCATCGGTTTTTATGCCTGGGTATTAAAGCAGTACGTACGAGAAAACATGAAATCATTTCATCTCCTAGGCATGCAGTAGTTTCTCAATATGTGTTTCTTTGTTTTGAAAATTGCTATGAAAGCCTATTTCTGTCGTGCAGTATTTGACTACTGTTTGAGAGCTGAAGTTATATTTAACTTATTTTCTTTAAAAGCTATGTATTATTAGGATAGATCTCAGTCTGTGTGTGTCTCTTTTAATAACAACCTCTCCCTACAAAATTTGAGAACATCAGGAAAATTCTCTGACTCAGTTTGCAGATCTAGTCCCTGTGTATTCAGGGTATAGAAATGTAGTCAATTTTATGTTTTCAGAGAGAAATCAAAATGTATTCAGGTTTGAAGACTGGTTTCAGATGCTAAAGTTACTTTCTAGAGTTTGGATAATTTTTTCCTCTGGATTGGTCAATTCCCTTTTGTAGGGCAAAGAGGTCAAGGAAGCTGGAGGACCAGAGTGGAGCAGACTGAATCATAGATGTAATACAGGTGAAGAATTTCAGTGGTGAAGAATTCTATTACTGAACATGGCAAACTCACATGTTCGAATAATAGTATTTCATTTTTCATTGCTCTATATAGTAAGTGACTAGATTAACTATTGAAAATATATTTTCTCTCTCCAGAATCCAAAGCAAGAAGAAAATTTCACCAGCTAAATTTATTAACTTGCACCGCTAAAGCAGATGGTATGATAGGAAAATATTGATTTTTCTATACTGACAGAGCAGCTGATAACTTATTTTCAGTTTGACTTAATGCATAAACGGTGAGTTAGGTCAAGGGATTTTTATGCTATTTTGTACTGGCTTATCTTGGACTTTACAAATCCAAGTATTGACTTTTCCAAGGGGGAAAAAAAAATCTAACTTAACCCATTGGGGTTTTCATAACACAGCCACAGATTTTCCTTAAAGTTTTGGCCACCTTGTACCATCACGTAGCGCTAAAAATGGGCATGGTTCAATTTTGGAATCCACCACTGCTGTGTCCACACGTATTGCTCTTTCTGCGGTTTCCGTGTTCTTTTGCTCATTTCTCTGAATTTGCTGGGGTTGTATTCTTACCTGTATCCAGACCTGAAGATTCTGTGCATTATGCTTTCTGTGGGGTCTCCTCCTTCCTACCTCTGACAGGTGAGGCGAAGACCATGGCAGGTGAATTAATGTCCACTACCTTGTGGTCTGTAGCTGGCTCCAGCCTCAGCACAGGGCATTCTGAAACCAGTGAATAGTGAGTCTCAGTGTATCTGTCTCTCTCAAAAACGGTGCCCCTCTGAAAAGAAGAGAAACCTCAGCAAATTCCTGGAATCACTTTTGTATGTGGATCTAGTGTGTGTGTGTACAAGTTTTGTCCATGTAGTTGTTTTCCTAGAGAAGCAGGACGTATTCACTTTTGCAAATGGGTCCCCAAATTCTACACTGGGATATATATATATATATATATTGTTTTTTGGCTGCACCCGCAGTATACAGAAGTTCCTGGGTGGAGATCTAATTCAGGCCAGAGCTGTGACCTGCACCACAGCTATAGCAAAGCTAGATCCTGAACCTACTGAGCCACAGCAGGAACCCCTAGGTTTGGATATTCTGATCCTGAAATTTTATTACAAAGTATGTGTGCTTTAGACCTCTCTGTGCGTTATACCTCCTTGACTGATGGGTTTCTTTTGCTCTCTGATTTTATTGTGAAATATTTTATACCCATAAAAAGTATGGAGAATAACAGAGCATTTTCCTTAAGTCCCCAGTTTAAGAAATATAACCTAACAAATGTGGCTGAAGATCCCTATGGGTGCTCCTGGGTCTCATGATCTTTTTCCCAGATGCAATCACTACCTTAAGTGTGGCGGGATCATTTTCTGCATATTTTTATGCTTTTATTACGTATGCATGCATCTACCAACAAAAAATGAGATGACTGTTTTGCGTATTAAAAAAAAAACTTTATAGAAAAAGTATGACGATGCCTGGTGTACTTCATGATTGGCATTTTAGCTTAACATTGTTAGAGATCCATTACAGCCGTGCATATAGTTTATTTGTTTTAATTGCACTATGCGCTTGCCTTGTATGAATTTATCAGGTTTTATTTCTCCTTTTCCTTGTTAAGGGGCATTTAGATTTTCTCAATATGGGCAGTTGATGCAGTGTACATATCCATGCGCCTAAGTCTGAGATTTTCTTTAGGGCATCTACCTAGGAGTAGAACTCTCATGTCATTGTTTTTTTTTTTTTTTTTTTTTCTATTTTAGGGCCACACCCATGGCCATATGGAGGTTGTCAGGCTAGGGGTCTAATCAGAGAAACAGCTGCCGGCCTATGCCACAGCCACAGCCACCGGGGTCTGAGCTGCATCTGCAACCTACACCACAGCTCACGGCAGCGCGGGATCCTTAACCCACTGAGCGAGGCCAGGGATCAAAGCCACATCCTCATGGATCCTAGTCGCGTTCGTTAACCACTGAGCCATGAAGGGAACTCCCGTACATATCTTAAACTTTACTAGATATTACCAAATGTCTCTCCAATTTATGCTTGCCTCATCAGTGCACAAGAATTCTCATTGTTCCATAGCCTCCCCAGCAATGGAATTGCCAGACTTTTAAATTTTAACTTTAGTTGTCAATCTGGTGCATATAAAATAATATTTTTATTTAATTATGTTTATTTACTTCATTTTTAAAATTTACTTTAATTTTTGTTTATCTGTTAATTTGGCTGCCCTGTGGCATATGGATTTCCTGGGCTAGGGGGCAGATCAGATCCGTTGCCCTCTACGCAATGCCAGATCCTTTAACCCACTGTGCAGGGTCAGGGATCGAACCTGTGTCCTGGCGCTGTACAGATGCAATGGATCCCATTGCATCATGGTGGGAACTTCTCATTTTATTTTTTGTGCAGTCTCCCTGACAACTAATAAGTTTAAGTATCTTTCCATGTGATTATTGGCCATTTAAATTTTGTCTTCAGTGAGTCATTTTTTTCATAGCCTTTGCTTTTTTTTTTTTTTTTTAGTGGTCGTCTCAGTTCAGGCTGCTGTAACACATTTACTGTCGTCTGGGTGGTTTAGAAACAGTAGACATTTATCTCTCACAGTTCTGCAGGGTGGAAGCCTGAGATCCCCAGGTGCCAGCAAGGTCAGATTCTGGTGACGGCTGTCTTCCTGGTTCCAGACTGCCAGCTTCTCATTTTGTCCTCACGTGGTGGAGAGAGAGCAAGAGAGCTCTCTGGGATTCTTTTATTGTTATTTAGTTTTTATTTTTGCTTTGTAAGGCCTCACCGGCGGCATATGGAAGTTTCCAGGCTAGGGGTCGAATCGGAGCTACAGCTGCCGGTCTACACCACAGCCACAGCAACGCGGGATCCTTAACCCACTGAGCAAGGCCAGGGATCAAACATGCATCCTCGTGGATACTAGTCGGATACATTTCTGCTGAGCCATGATGGGAACTCCTGGGATTCCTACGTATGTATATATGTATGTATGTGTGTGTGTGTGTGTGTGTATGTACGTATGTTTTTATGCTGGGATTCCTTTTAAAGGGCACCGATCCCATCCCTGAAGGCTACACCTTCTTGACCTAATTACCTCCCAAAGGCTCCACCTCCCACGACTATCACATCAGGCACTAGGATTTCAACGTATGAAATTTTTTGAGGAGGGAGTGGCTGAAATATTCATTCCATTTGTGTGATCTTGCTTTCATCTATTTGAAGGAATTCTTTACGTATTCTGCTTTCTAATTTGTTGTTAGATGTATTGCAAAGATCTTTTCCCTCATCGGTGGCTTCTCTAGTCACTTTAAAAAATGAGCTGTAGCTTTTTATCCTTTATTAAGCTGTTTTATCCATCTTTTTAATTTCTTCAGGTATCATTCCCTAACCTGAGGCCATTGAGAAACTTTGCTAGAACTTGACTCTGCTTTTTCATGTCTGTACTTTGTATTTTGGCACTGATGTTCTTTTAAAACATTTTTTTAAAGTTTTAGTTGATTTGCAATGTTCTGTCAATTTATGCTGTGCAACAAAGTGACCCAATCATATATATATATACACATTCTTTCCTCATATTATCTTCTAACATGTTCTTTTATAATCTTATAAACCACATGTCACTGGTATAGCCTTGATGATAACCAGCCAAGCCATGATCCAGAGTTCCACCTGGTGACCATTTCTATAGAAATTCTACTTGCACTCAGCACTTTGGTGAGCTGATAACTTCTGCAAGATTTCATTTTGGAGATGGAGTGGGTGGGGGCTCTGGTGGGGGAGATTACAGGGAGGTGTAGTTGCACATGCTCTCCACCAAGCCCCCAGGAAGTGGAATCTCACCTCCTCTCCGACTACGTCGTTCTGAGGAGTAGGCCTGCCATTGGTGGTCTGTTTCCTCCAATCCTCTGAAGTTCTGATAAATACAAGTTATGATATTATTGCAATTTTTTTTAAAAAAAGGCTTTACTGCAGATAGAGTCGGTATGAACTGAATTGTCCTCTAAGGGTGGGTCACCTATCCCCCCAAACCCATTATTTTAAAGGAGTTTATTAAATACTCTAGATTAACATGATTAAGAGCCCGGAACTGGCCAAAAAAAATAACTGAGCCTGGAGCTGCAAGTAGGTAACCTTACTGCGACTCGAATATCTCTCCGGTGAGTGTAATGAGGAGCCCTACAAATAGGAGAAAGAGCTATTTCTAACGTCCTAAACAGAACATCAGGCAAAGAAGTTTGTTTTAGGAAAGTAATTGAAGATGAGCATTATAACTTTAGGAACAAAGTTAAGATTTTGAGGCTTAGACTATTGAAATACAACTGAATTCTGAGTAAGCAAAGGAGGTATGCTGCTCAGACTGTGAACTGGGCAGTAGCAGATATTTGCTGCCAGCTTTTCTGTGGCTGGTTTGACAGGTTGTGTCTGATCCCTAACCCTTCCCTCACCTCCACTCCATTTCAAGACCCCTTTTACTGGGGTAGGAGGTGGGGGTGTTTAGAGATGGAGCAAAAGTTCAGAACAGGGTAGTGGTGGTGGTAAAAGCAGTTTGCCTTTCAAACCCTGCAGTCCGTCTTTCCTTTCCTTTCCTTTCCTTTCCTTTCCTTTCCTTTCCTTTCCTTTCCTTTCCTTTCCTTTCCTTTCCTTTCCTTTCCTTTCCTTTCCTTTCCTTTCCTTTCCTTCTTTCCTCCCTCCCTGTCTTTCTCTTTCATTCATTCATTCATCCATTCATCCATTCATTCATTCATTCATTCATCTTTTTTGTGCCTCACCGGAGGCATACGGAGGTTCCCAGGCTAGGAGTCCAATTGGAGCTGTAGCCACTGGCCTACGCCACAGCCACAGTAATGTGGCATCCAAGCCGCATCTGGAACCTACACCACAGCTCATGGCAATACAGATCCCCAACCCAGTGAGTGAGGCCAGGGATCAAACCTGCATCCTCATGGATACTCGTTGGATTTGTTTCCGCTGTGCCACAATGAGAACTCCCTCAGACCCTGCATTTCTGACTGCATCACAACAACAGCTTCTAAATATCACGGGCCTGTTTCGCCCAATCCGTAATGCCGCCTGGAAGCCGTATTCTCCGAAGAAGCACGGCTGTGTTTTGTGATGTGTCACGTGTCTATATATGGCTTTCAGCTCACCCAGTGATTAGTAATTCTTGGTTGTTAATGGGTAACGGGACACAGCTTGGATAGCTTGGAGTGAAAATCATTGGTCATTCCATTAAATTGAATTCTAGATGTGAACTGCCCATGGCAGTGGGTTTATCCAACCAGTCGTGTAAAGAAATGTTGCCTTTCCCAAGTGTTACCAGTCAGAATGATTTCTTGGTGATAGAAGATTGTATGTACTCTTTCACAGTAAGGCGAGAAATGAATATTAAGAAAGACTTAAAGGGAAGCTGTAAAATAGAAGTTTGAATTCTGTTTTTTATCTAATATTATATTACTTTGTAGTTGAAATTGTTTTTGTTGTTAAAAGTAGCTTTCCTCTTGGACTTCTTTTGTTCTTTTTTCTTTTTATCAAAGTGAGATATGTTTATTGTAGAAGATTTAGCAAATAGTGCAAAGATGAATTAATGGATAGTGTCATGACTAGGCTATGAGCTATGGAGTGAATTTGATTTGTTAGTTCCTAGCATTGTGTTTTTGGGTGAACAGCTTAGCCCTCTCTAATGCTGAGTTCTCCATCTTTTATTTTTTTTTAATTATTTTTTTTAGGGCCACAAGTGAAGCATATGGAAGTTCCTAGGCAAGGGGTCAAATCAAGCTGCAGCTGCCGGTCTACACCACAGCCACAGCAATGCCAGAACAGCTGCTTCTATGGCCTACACCACAGCTCATGGCATCACTGGATCCTTAATCCACTGAGCAAGGCCAGGGATTAAACCCGCATTTGCATGGATATTAGGCTCATAACCTGCTGAGCCACAACAGGAACTCACTGAGATCTCCATCTTTTAAATGAGGTTAATAATATCTACACACGGGGTTGAGGTTAGGATTAGCCGAGATGATTAATGACTTTAACAATTGGTAGCTATTGTTATTATCAGGCTATTTATGGGAGGTAGTGTAGCAAAGTGAGCCTGTTTCCTGAACTAACTGCCTGGACTCAAATCCCATTTCTGCTGCCTGCTACTTGTCTAACTTTTGACAAATTATTTCTCTCTCTTTTTTTCTTTTTTCTTTGGCTGCACCCACGGCATGCAGAAGTTCCTGGGGCCGGGGATCGAATTCACACCACAGCAATGACCTGAGCCACAGCAGTGACAACGAAAATCCTTAATCCACTGAACCACCAGGGAATTCTGATAAGTTTTTTAACTTCTCAATTTCCTCATCCATAAAACGGGGATAATAGTTGTGTTTATATAATTATTTTGAGAATTATATAAGTAACATGCATAAGCAACATGAAATAAAATCTATATATGTAGTAAGTAGCTGTTATCATTATTGTGCAATTTCTGGACAATCAGTGCTGACATTTATCATATTTTGTTTGTATTGCACACAATTTTTTTTGCCCTACTCTTTCACATAATCCACCCTGGAAACTTAATCCTTTTAATGTCTGCATAATATTCACTGAATGGATGTGATGTGGTTCATTGAGCCTCAGTATTGATCGCTAAAGATTTCTCTCCTTTTCCTACACCGATAAAATAATAATTAGAGACATATTATTGTGCTTACCATCTGTTGAAAATTCTCCTTCTTTCCCAAGGGTGGAGGTTTGTATTAATTTTTATAATACTTCATATATACAAGGAAATACAGAGAATAACATGAGACACTTGTGACTCAGAAGCCATTAACACAAGCTAATGTGTTACCGTGTTTGCATAGATTTTTCCTTTGCTAGGGAATGCTATGTAGTTACAGGGTCTCAGGGGAACACGATCTGGACACAACTCTGTTAGGAAGACTTGAAGACTGCCTCCACCCCAGTGCCCTCTCTGCCCCTTCTTCTGCTGTGAATCATTCTGGTCTGAGCTTGAATGGTCTGCCATCTCTGTTTTTTCTTAGCACACTAAAATCGGTTATCGTTTTCAAAGGGGATTTTGCTTAAAATAAAAGGAAAACAAAAGTGGAAGGAAAAGAAAGCACAAGAAGCACAAACAACCTAATTTTCTGTCAACACTTGCCTCGTTTTCCCTGGTCTCCGGGGCTCTCAGCCCTGGGCCCTGATCCCTGGTCCCCTCTGCCTACAGTCACCTGTGTCTCCATTCTGCTTTTTATCTATTTTTGGGCTCCGCTGCAATGTTAGGCTGTATTTCTGGAACCCTACTCATCTGGGGCAGTTGTGGGGCGTCAGGGAGCAGGACTGAAGCCAGCAGGCTTCAAGATTAAGCAGAAGCTGATTTTTGAACATTGTATCTAGTCCAAAAAGCAAGGGATCTGGATTAAGAAGTAAAGAGATACAAGAGGAGCATTTATGGAGTGATGTATTGTACCGGGTGTTTTACTTACACAGTCGAATTTAATTTTTACCCAAACTGCAAGGTAGGGTTTATTCTTCTCGTTTGATGGATGAGAAAACTCAGTCTCGGAGAATTAAAGTACTGTGCTTGGGGTCACCACTGCCTATTTAGAGTAAAACCAAGACTATTTGTACTTAAGTATCCCTCTCCATCAGAATGGAAGCCCCAGGAAACACTAAAAAATGTTTGCGTTTATTCCCAGCGTATTGGGTGCTTATCACTAAGGACTTGACTTGTATCAACTTGCTCAATCTTCTCAATAATCTAAGGAAGTAGGTCCTATTATCTGTCTCTCTGCCCCTTTCTTTCTTTCTTTCTTTCTCCCTTCCTTCCTTCCTTCCTCCCTCCCTCTCTTTCTTTCTTTCTTTCTTTCACACATGAATGTACTGAGGCACAGAGAGGTTAAGCAGATTCTCATAGAATCTTACAGTTAGTCAAGGGTAGGACAGGAATTTGAAACCAGAGAGTTTAACTTAGAGTCTGTACTGTTAATAGCTATCTTATATTGTAGAGAAACAGTATGCATGCATGTTTGTGTGACTATATTTGTTCATGTATCTGCCTGTATACACAAACGTGTGTATATTTATATATATATACACATGTGTATATATATATATGTATGTGTGTGCGTTTTCCCATTTTATTTACTGCTGCATTTCCAGCACGTACAATGATGCCTGCCACACAGTAGACACAAATACCTGCGAAACGAATGAAGGTATTTATACAAAGTCAAGGTCCAGTATGAAAGATATGAAGGGGATGGTGTGCTCCAGTTAAAATAAGCCAGGATGGGAGTTCAGTGGTCATGAACCCAACTAGTATCCATGAGGACATGAGTTTGATCCCTGGCCTTGCTCAGTGGCTTAAAGATCTAGCGTTGCTGTGAGCTGTGGTGTAGGTCACAGATGCATCTCTGATTCGACGCCTAGCCTGGAAACTTCCTTATGCCTCAGGTGCAGCCTTAAAAAAGACCCCCCCAAAAAACATCAAGATGAATTTATTTATGAAACGACTGATTGTAAGGACACAGATAGAAGAGCCATGGATAATCTGGCATTCAGGACTGGCGCCAGCATGCTCTCACCATCTCTGTGTCCACTGAGCTAAGAGCTCAGGGTTGGAGGGTGAAGGAGTGGGGAGAAAGGGTTTACTGAAACCGCAGGGGAGAGAGCTGCCTAGACCGGCCAGACTGAGAGGACCAGTGACTGTCAGGTGAGGGACACACAGCTGGAGGAGACCCTGCAGGGAGGGAGCTAGGAGAATAAATACCCAGGCCTCTCTCTTCTCCCGCATTCACCTGTCCTGCCAGGTCTCCCCACCCGCCAGGCCCAAGTGGAAGCTGGGGGAGGAGCTCCTCGCCATATTGCGCACAGTTGCACTTCAAGGACAGAGAGCAGGTGGAAAGACCTGAGTGGCCCAAGGAACTAGGTCTGGCAGAGGACGGCTGGGTAGCATGTCTTTCTTTCTACTCATCTGGCTATTTATAGACCTCATCTTTCCTCCAGCAATGTTCCAGTTCCAGAATATCAGATACCCAAGTCACTGGTTGCCTGGTGGGGAGATAGGGGTTAGGGATATGCTTAAAAGCATAATTCAGGAAGTGGCCAGCGATGGAGATGGCGAGGAAGAAATGCGGCAAGTCCCACTTAATTAGGGAGGCATCTGTTAAAGAAGGGGCTGTGGTTTCAGGAGCTTTGAGTGTTTTTGTCTGGTGCTGTCTGATATTATTTGCTGCTGTCCGTCACTTGACAGATGGGCTTTCTTGGTGCTGAACCAAGCCTGAATATGCACCATTCTTTCTTCGTCATGGCTCTAGCTGCTCTTGGCAGGGGCGGTCTGTATCACCGGTTTTGTTTTTCCCTCCAGTCCTCATCCCACACTTCTTCTCAGGTGGCATTTTTAGTCAAGAGCCTAGGCTGTGGCTCATGGTTGAGTCTAGCGTGCCGCTTTTTTTTTTTGCCCACAAAGGCACCAATGGCTCCTTAAATTCTCTCCTTTCAGGACAGCGTCTTTACACAGGAAGGTGCCCTGGGGACCAGCTGTGACCTCTGGAAGCTTCCCGCACATCTTCCCTTGGCTTGTCTGCCTACATCAAGACCCTGACCAACAAGTATATGTTTTGAGATCTCGGATGGCTCACCTGGCTCACAGATGGTCTTACTCTCTTGCAGTTCTGCTTAAAAGTTCCCACCTTAGATTCTTGTTGCATTCTTGGTGTTTTTCTTTCCTTCTCTCTTTTCCATTTTATCTCCCAGTATAATTTGATCACAACGTATTTGATAGGTGGAACAGCATCTGAGCTTCATGAACGAATTCTGTGTGTATAGAGGTTGCATTTCCTGAGAGCACTATTTTGGGGTGATTATTTCCTGTGACTGTATTTTGAACCTTATTCTTTCAACACGACCTGTTAATAGAAGTGTGGCTAGTAGAGGTAGGCAGACCTGAGCTCACATTAGCATAGGTAGGATTCTTAAACTCTAGTAATATCATTCATTCTTTCATTTATTCATTCATTCCAGGAATTTTTTTTTTAATTTTTTGCTTTTTAGGGCCTCACCTGTGGCATATGGAAGTTCCCAGGCTAGGAGTTGAACTGGAGCTGTAGCTGCCAGCCTATGTCACAGACATAGAAATGTGGGATCTGAGCTGTGTCTGCAGTTTAAACCACAGCTCTTGGCAACGCTGGATCCTTAACCCACAGCGAGGCCACTGATCGAACCTGCATCCTCGTGGATACTGGTTGGGGTTGTTAGCACTGAGCCACAATGGCAACTTCCTTTTGAATGCCTCTTAAGTACCATGCACTTTTTTTACATTCTGGCAAATTGGAGATAGACAAAGCAGACTGTAGACACTTTTATGATGTAATGCAAATAATGTCTATCTTGGAGGTTGGTTTTTAGCATGAGATGATATATGTAAAGCAGCCAACATAGAATTTGGCACATAGTAGTTGCTCAATAAATCTTATTTGTCACCTTTTCCCTGCAGATACTAAATGTGATATCAGATACATTTTTAAGATTCTTGCAAACGATCATCTGGAGGGAAAATATTTTTGAAAGATCTTTTTAAATAGACAATTTTTAAGCATCGCTAAAGATTTGTATTTTCTGATTTGTTTTCTTGGCTTTTAAGTTGTAAAATAAGACAGATTTTTTTGAGGATGTAAAGTAGAGGAATTATCTCACAGACATCTAAAGTCACCTCTCCTTTTTCTGCCAATTAAAGAGCTTTAATTAGCAATGGTAGTGAGATGTTTTTTTCCCTCTAAACTACCAGCATATTCGCCCTTGCTAGGCTGTTTGTGATGATCTGCTCCATACAGACACTTTGTCTTAAGAAAAAAACTTTAATGAAACTTTATTTTAACTTCTTTACCTCCTCATAATTTTATGTTCCCTAATAAATCTGTGACATTTTACCTGGCCCAAGGATTCTATAAATTCACGTATTAGATAACTAAGCCATATGATGTAAAAATTTAAGGCTGTTCTGCTGGCTTCATGAATTTAATTCTGTAATTGCTAGAATTAATGTGGTCTGACAGTGTCATTATTTTCCCATTTTTTTATGCCTCAGGGTTGAAGCCTTCTGTTCCGTATAAATGTATGGTTACTGAAACTGTGACAGTCCACTACAAAACACCAATCTCATTAAGAAGCAAAATATCAGAAATATTCTTAAAACCTTAATAGTAGAGGTCACAGTCCAGCTCTTACTGGTCTCAGAGACTGCAGTCCTTGTGCTTTTCTTCTCTTCCCTGCACCCCGATTTGTCTTGGTAAGAAATCCCTTTACTCAACTTCCTTCACATTACCCGACCTGAGTGCTTCTTCTATTGCTTGCTGCAAACCTGACGGATATATTTAATTTAAGATATTCTTAGGGGTTCCTGTGATGGCACAGTGGGTTAAGAGTCAGGATGCGCGAGTTTGATTCCTAGTCATGGTGCAGTGGATTAAAGGATCTGTCATTGTGTCAGCTATGGTGTAGGTTGCAGCTGCGGCTTAGATATGATCCCTGGCCCAGAAACTTCCACATGCCAAGGGCACAATCATTAAAAAAATGTTATTTTTTTAAACATTTGAACATCTTAAATACTATTATACATTAGATTGAAAGGAACGACAGAAATTGCTGATAAAGAAGAAAATCTACTTTCCCTGTGTCTCAAATACTCTTCCTGCCCTCCTCCACCATAAATAACACAAAACAAAATAAAGTTTTTTTTTTGTTTTTTTAATGGGAGAAAATAGGTGCTGCTTTGTTGGTGCGAACCTGGTTTATGACACTTCTCTTTTGATTGAATGGAAAGCACTTAGAGTCAGGGTAAGTCTTTTGGGGAAATAATAAGATGCCATCTCTCTGTGTGGGACAGATACGACTATTCCTCAAATCACTAGTTAAGGAAAAGCAGGACTAGTCCCAGAGCATTGCTAGGTGATTACTACTTTCCGAAACTGTCTCTTATTTATTAGTTTCATTGTTTATGGCTTAGTCCCATCTGTAGAGTTCAAGCTAGGAATTGTGATGGTCTTATATTAAGACCATATAGTGGGAACAGTGCTCATGACAGCTCGAATAAATTCTATTTGTCACATGAAGTTGTTATTCAGAGTCTATCGAACTGCAGTATTGTGGGCGGAGGTGGAATTTGAGGAACAAACTCAGGTGGATGCTCTAAGTAAAGTTCATTCAGCAAACAGGAGAGGGGAGATGTGGTGCAGGTAGCAAGGAGGGGCCTGGGTCAGCTGTGGCTTCGGAGTCTAGCGAGGTAGGAGGTGGTTCCAGAAATCTTATGAGTCAGAGGGAAAGAGGCCATAGAGGTCTGCCCCCTAGAACTCTAGACAGTTGGCATGTCTGTCAACAGGATGTAAACTGTAAGCAAGCCTGGGTGATGGGATACAAAGATGATAAGACATAGCCCCTTACATTCGGTTGTCTCTTTAGCATGAATGAGTGAAAAAAAATGATTACAGGCGACCTTTGGACAACGAGGGGTTAGGGTGGCTGACTCTCCACGCAGTCGAATATATCCAAGTATAATTATAGTTGGGTCTCCATATCCATGGTCCCTCCATCTCTGTAGTTCCTCAGCCATTGATGCAGCCAACCGTGGATGGTGCAAGACTGTAGTATTTACGGTTGAAAACAAATCCACATCTAAGGGTAACTTCAAAATGGAGGAAAGAAAATATCAATTTCAGTTATAATATTACATTTCCCTTTAGGATAATAAATTGTCATTTTTAATTTTATAATTGTTTCTGGGTGGTTGCATGATAAACGATAGCATGTCAGCTTTACTCAAATTCTGAAATACAGATGGTAAAGTTAACAGTATGATGAGATAAAATCAGGGTTGTTTTTCCATGGGCAGCCGTAAGAGACCAATCTCAGTTCTTTATTTAAAACTTCATAAGACAATCTAGAGACGCTGAGGTAAATATGATTTTCCTCTTAGCCACTTTATGATGTAACAGGGAAGAAATTGATTTCTTTTCTAACAAGGCACAAATCGCATAAGGCAAAGGAGTAACGGCCTTGAAAAGGACTTGAATAATTTCAAGGCCTTAGAAGATGCTCAGATGTCTGCGTGGAAGGATGATGAGCGACATTTCTTATGGTACATCACCTTCATTTTCCCTGGGCTGAAGATTAATAAGACAGGCAATTAAAGCGCATAGTAAGCTCAGAGAAAACTAGAGGCAAAATAGCTGGAGCAAGGTCAATATCTAAGCAAGGAGTTAACAAGATCAGTGATATCTAACACTGGTGCCTAGTTTTTTTTTTTTTTTTTTAATGAAAACCGCCCACTGAATTCCTACCAGGTAACTAGTTTTACCTAATTCCTGGAAGATTTCACTCTTCCAGCACTAATGTCTAAACAGGAGTATATTATTCAGACCTAACAACTAGTAATTACACTGATGGCCCAATCAGTAATGGGATCGTCAAAATGAATGCATTTACAGAGAATTATTGTGTATGCTAGTGAATTTTAGGTGAATAATTAGATAGCTTAAAACTATGACCGCCATGACCTTAATTTTTTGGATTTCCATCCCTTCTTTTTAGAAATTTCTCATTTATCTGAAAGTGTGCTTTAGTTCACACGATTTAATGATGGGACTCTTTTTTTTTTTTTTTTTTGTGGAGGGGACAACTACGCAACAGTAGTTCCTCTTGTATATATGGTTCAGTGGGTTTATGGATATGAACTTGGTAAAAGGTGTCGAACCGGGGGATTCTGTGGCACAAATTGAAGATAGGTTGTGTTTTGGTTTATTTATTTTTAAATGATTTTTATTTTTTCCATTATTGTTGGTTTATGGTATTCTGTCAATTTCTACTGTACAGCAAAGTGACCAGTCACACACATATTTTCTCACATTATCCTTCATGTTTTAGTTTAGAAATAGAGTGTAACCATGTAATATGTTCTAGTATTTTTTTTAGGGCTGCTCTTGCGGTATATGGAATTTCCCAAGCTAGGGGTTGAATCAGAGCGGCAGCTGCCAGCCTCACCACAGCCACAGCAATGTGGGATCCAAGCCCATCTGCGACCTACACCACAGCTCACACAATGCTGGATCCTTAACCCACTGAGTGAGGCCAGGGATCAAACCCGCATACTCATGGATACTAGTTGGGTTTGTTACCACTGAGCCACAACAGGAACTCCCATATCCTAGTATTTTTTAAAATAATTTTTGGGATGCTTTTGTGTGTTAAAATAGTCCCTTATTTTTGTAAGCCATGCTTGCTTTGGAATACTTTATTTCATTGAAGACAAACAATTTTTTTCCTTGGTTGACTGTTTAGTGTTAATATGTTTGTTGTCAAATCCAATCATGGCAGGCATGGGATAAATCATAGGTGAAGTTGGAGGAGGGAAGTAGAGATGGAGAGGAAGGTCAGTCGCCCTTCTTTTGCCATCGGAGAGGTGGTAGTCGATGCCTGCCTATTCAGCAGATGCCCTCTTGCCCAGGTGATGACACACAGGCATTCTTGCCATTCTGAACAGCACAGCCCCCAACTTCAGAACAAGACAACCTGTTCCAACACCCTTTGCGTTATGGCTGCCCCCATGGTGGCTCAAACCCACCACTGACATCATTCAGCTGATTCCCACCATGGTTGTGGGCAGGGTTGAGGCACACAGGACATCTTTCTGATGTTCCATGCTGGGCCGAGGACCATCTCTAGTATTGACATTCATGAATGGGACCAGAGCAGTTGCTTTCAGAAGAAAATGCCTGCACTTTGTGACGACACAGAGTGACCCCTTGGATGTTCCTTCTGCAATGAATTCAGGGAAAACTCCCAACCTTCCTTTCTATTTCTTTCTCTTTCTCTCTTTCTTTCTTTCTTTCTCTTCCTTCCTTCCTTCTTTTCTTTTCTTTCCCTTTCTTTCTTTCTCTTTCTTTCTTTCTTTCTTTCTTTCTTTCTTTCTTTCTTTCTTTCTTTCTTTCTTTCTTTCTTTCTTTCTCCCTTCCTTCCTTCCTTCCTTCCTTCCTTCCTTCCTTCCTTCCTTCCTTCCTTCCTTCCTTCCTTCCTTCCTTTCTTTCTTTTCCTATTTCTTATTTGTATCTAACTCGGGGATGCTAAGAGAAGAGGATGGCTCCTGTGTTGCAATAACCTCTATGCTATAATTTTTGGTAATAGCTCTATAACTGACCCTATAGTTGCTACATAGAAGGTAAAAAATGTTCTCCTTGGATATCTGATCCAGGGACTCGACTCTTTCTAAGTCATAGCAATTTCTTTCAGATGGAAGCTAGTTTTTCTATATAATATCGAGCAGACTATTTCAATCGCTTTCATTCTTCTTCTCCCCTCACCTCCCCTCTCACCTCTTTCTTTTTTTCAGAATGTAAATTAACTGAATATATAAGAGGAAGACCCAGCCCGGTAGCAAGCTGTTCATCCTGGTGACACACATAATTCCTTTTACATGTTACCTGTGGGTTTTCAAGATGTTCTCATTTCTATGTCAGGATATTAAATTCTCTGGTGCTTTCAGTTATGCTGTGGTTCTTAAGGTTAATGATTGCAAATGAGGCTGCAGAGCCCCATTACTGGTTTGGGCAAGGAATAGTAAAACATCGAAGCTTGCATCAGATTCTCACATGAGAAACTTGAGATTCGCTGTTTGGCATCTATTAGAAATGAACAAAGCAACCTTGCATTTTAATATATATTCATGGTCATATTCTAGAAAGAATAAGAATTATCTTTCTTTTAGGGTAAAAGAATATAGGGCTAGAGATAGGCAGATAGGGTTAGCTTGGTCCAAGATTCCAGGGCCAGCGAATTGTTTCTTGATTCCCTAGACTGGAGATCTGTCTTCAGGGTTATCTGTCTGATAAGACTCTTATACTTCCTAAAAATGAATATCTTCTCCACTCTCTATTACTTAGATTTCTTTTAGGCTATTTTTCAATAATTTGGGTAAACTTTTATGTTTGTTTAAGTGGGGCATCTTTGCATGATTACTGGAAGCATGTTTAGTTTTTCTGAAGGGTAACTGAATTACTCTGAAGTTGAATGCATGGTTTATGCACAGAAAGAATATTAGCTTGTAAGTTGGCAACTGAGGGAGTCACTGAGAATAAAGCATTTCCTCTGAACATTGTAAGTATTTTGGGAGCTTTAAATGTGAATTTTGATCACAGACATCCTATGTAGACAGGAGACTTAATCGCTCACACTTGACAAGTATACCCATATACAAGGCCGCTTAAGAAGTAAATGTGTACCAAAATGAGTTTGGCCTAATTAAATTATCTGGGACACATGCGTATGTGGAAATGCTGATGTCGTTATTGCAAATTACCTACACTGGGAGGTGTACACAATGAGTTATTCTTGCACTATTCTTGGAAACGTCTTCATGAATTATCAAATAATTTCCAAAGTCCACAAATTAAGAAACAAGTTCTAAAAGTCATGTTTCTTCCAAAAGTGGAACATTTTTACTGGAAATGAGCATCAATATTTTTTAATACTTTTCTCACTGCCCAGATAGGTATATGTTTAATATGTCCCTGTTTAATTTTTGAATGGGACAGGCAACATTGGAAAGGCAGTATAGTAATGTTCTTATTTATCCATCCCTACTTGCATGAGGATATCACTGATAGAACATCTCACTTGAACAACTTTACTTTCCTGTTTTAATAAGTTATCAGTTTACAAATTGATTTATACTTTTCTTTCATGTTAGCTGGTCATTCTGTGTACCTAGATATTTTGGTTTTCATGTCAGTATTTTGTCTTTGTGAACAACCGAAATTATTTTTAACTGATCTTTTTTACTTATATATTTACATTTTTATTATTTTACTTCTATATTTACTTATATAGTACTCTAATAATACTGTTATATATTAAATGGTTGTTAAGTATCTTAAGATTGAAGAAAGCAGAGAAAATATACTTCAGCAGGGAGAGGAATTAAAAGAGCAAGGAGACTTTGTAGAAAAGCACTTAAAAGCATGTAATCATTAATTAGGGTGAATCCTGGGATAATATGTTTGGAAATTTGGTTTATTGTCTTGCCACTACCTGGCTGGTCTTGGTTAAGTGTTTTTTGTTGAGTCTCTGGGCTTCTGTTACCCCCTCACTGGTACTGGGGATAATGAAGTTTAAGTGAAGACATAATGAGAAGTGTCACGTTAGTATAGGATGACTTGTTTTGGAGAGGAAATAGAACTCTTAAAAATGGGTTTGATGTGTTATTCCCACCCTCCAAATTCTTCCTTCCCTATGGAAACCACAAGATTGGTTTTGAAATCTGTGAGTTTATTTCTATTTATGAAGTTCTTTTGTATCATTTTTATTAGATTCCACATATAAGTGATATCATATGATATTTGTCTTCCTCTGTCTGACTTACTTCACTTAGTATGATAATCTCTAAGTCTATCCATGTTACTGCAAATGGCATTATTCCATTCCTTTTTAATGGCTGAATAATATTCCATTGTATATATGTACCACAACACTACTGTATAAAATAGGCTAATGAGAACCTACAGGAAAATCTACTCAATAGTTTGTAATAACCTATATGGGAAAAAAGAATGGATATATTTATATGTATGACTGGTTCACTTTGCTGTATACCAGAAACTAATACAACATTGTCAATCAACTATGCTCTAATAAAATTAAATTTAAAAAGTGGATTTGGGAATTCCCATTGTGGCACACTGGGTTAACGATCCAGCTTGTCTCTGTGGAAGCTCTGGTTTGATCCCTGGCGTGGGAACTTCCATATGCCATGGGGGCAGCCAAAAAAGTAAAAAATTAAAAAAAAATTTTAAAAAGAATTTAGAATATTTAAATACATCCAGGAGTTCCTGTTGTGGCTTATTGGAAACAAACCTGACTAATAGCCATGAAGATGTGTTTTGATCCCTGGCCTCATTCAGTGGGTTAAGGATCCAGCATTGCCGGGAGCTGTGGTGTAGGTTGCAGATGTGACTGGGATCTAGCATTGCTGTGGCTGTGGTGCAGGCTGGCAGCTGTAGCTCTGATTTTACCCTTGGCCTGGGAACTTCCACTTATGGCCCTAAAAAAACAAACAAACGAAAAACCAAAAAAAAAAAAAAAACCAGTAACTGGGTTTATATCTATTTCAAAGGGGAAATACCTTAAATAGTTCAGGATTCAGGTGAAGAAATTGACATTATAATCTTTTGTTATTGTTTATATTTTTGTCAAAAAAATGAGCTCTTCTAAACACATACCATTTACGTTGAACAACACATTCTGTAGTTTCAATATCTGTCATATATAGTATACCATTTTTCTGTTTAAAGAAATATGGTGGCACAATTCTGCCCTTGGAGGCCTTAATCTACATTAGACACCTTGGTGTGAATGCACGTTTATGGCACATACTTACAGTAAAATGAGATATTAAACCAGGATGTGAGGATTTCCTGTCATGGTGTAGCAGAAACGAATCCGACTAGGAACCATGAGGTTGTGGGTTCGATCCCTGGCCTCGCTCAGTGGGTTAAGGATTGGCATTGCTGTGGGTTGTGGTATAGGTTACAGACGAGGCTTGGATCCTGCATTGCTGTGGCTCTGGCATAAGCTGGCAGCTATAGCTCTGATTCGACCCCTAGCCTGGGAACCTCCATGTGCCGTGGGTGTGGCCCTTAAAAAAAAAAAAAAAGATGTGAAAAGATACTTTTGCCAGATACATCACATGCAAAGCATCTTAACAATGGATATTATGGGGGAGCCAGCTCATCTTGACGTCATTCACATTCATGGTTAAGCTTCAGACAGACTGCAGCTTCTCGGTACCCCATGGTGACTTGATCTGGCTAGTGTTCTGCACAAGTATTTTTATTGTATTTAAAATTGTGTCTGGTTAAATCCATGTTGTTGGGATTCGTCCCTTTACCTTGCTACAAAGACAGAAATATTTTTGGCCCATCTCTTTGAAAGAAAAATCCTAAAACATTGATTTTGCAGGCTCCCATATTTCACAGGTTCCCTGCAAAAGTAAAAATACGGTTTTACTTTTTAAGTGTGGATGTTCTTCATGTATCAGATATATTTCTTCTTGTCAGCATACTGTATTTACTACCATCTTAGGGATAAATATTTACCCATCTTTTGCTCTAAAAATAGGTACTTAACAGCATTTGTGGAGATCCAGCAGAACAACGGTAATCAATTTGATCTGGCCTCTAAAACAGGTGTCAGTTTGATAAATGGTCCTAATTAAGCGGAGTCTTCAGGTAGGAAGCCGATTGAGTTAATGCATTGGCACCTGTATGGCCATGGCTGGACAAGTACAGATGTTACAGTGGGGTAAAGGCAGTGCTTTATTAACTTAGTCAAGTCTCCGAGTTTTGCATTCTCCACCGTTTGATCAAAATATCTCTGGGCTGTGACACCAGTGGCTTTGACTTTCATTTATTCACAGTTGGCGGCGGCAAAGGCAGCTACGGAAGTTTCTGCACTTTTGGGTCATTTTTTACTGATCCCTATCCTGCGGTGAGAGAGCGCATGAAAATGATTAATTAGACAAGAAGCCTCGTTGTTGCCAATCCTTGATTCCTATTCCTTCTGCACAACATGGGTTCAAACAGCTGGAAACAAAGCTCTTTTATGTCTTCTTATGTTAATATCGGTAAAAATTGTCTAGGTTAAGCACGTGCAGGTTGGCAGGTTGGCCTCTCTGCTTCCTGCTTCCGGCTCCCCATTTAGAAAGACTTTGGGTGCAAAACGATGCAAGGACACGATCTTCTCTCCTGAATTCATGTTGCCTTGTGACCTCACAGAATCAGGTTATGCCGTGGTTGGTTTTGCAAATGGGGACTCCAGGAGAAGATTTGTGACTTCTTTTTCTTTTTTTCTTTACTTACTCAGTTTTGAGTAAGTTTTTCTTTTCTTTCTTTCTTTTTTTTTTTTTGAGGGGGAGATATTTAGGGGTAATATTTCAATAATCCAGTGGACTTAATTCACTTGCATCAGCTTTCTAATGCAGAGGTCAGCCAACTTTTTCTAATAGCTTCACCTTTCTCATGCAGAGATCAGCCAGCTTTGTCTGTTAAGGATCAAATAGTAAACATGGCAGGCTTTGTAGGCCATATGGTCCCCGTCTCAACTACGTACTTAGCTCCTGTCCTGACATAAAAGCAGCCGTAGACAATACGTACGTGAATAAGCATGGCTGTGTTCCAACATGACTGTATTTATGGATACCGAAATTTAAATTTCATTATCGTTTTCACAGGCCATGAATATTCTTTTCTTTTTCTCTTTCTTTTCCAGCTGATTAGAAGTGTTACAAATATTCTTAGCTTGTGGGTTCTATGAAAGCAGGCAATGGGCCAGTTTCAGCCCGTGGACCCATCTGTTGACCCTGTTCTGTGTTCTGTTCCATGCTAGGTAACCCGCAACATTAAGGGTGGTCCTTGCCTTCAGCAGTCAACTGAGAAGCAGTCAACTGCTTACTAAAATCATATCGATCTTATAAAAAAAACAGTGTAATTAAAGGCTAAACCCCAAACCATACTAGCCTCTAGCCAGCAGAGGCAGGAGGAAGTGGGTCCAGGGGAGGGGAGGATGAATTAAGGTGAAATCATTGTCCCAAAGGAGCGTGCATGTGGGAGAAGGGAGCAGTGTGGGAAGAGAGGAAGCCTTGACTTGAGATGGTAGAGGTCCTAAGAGACATGCAGCTCAGACAGGAACAGGTAGAAAGAAGATGCTTTTTGATAAGAGAGTCCTATGTATTAGGTTTTTTGCCTACGTAGGGCTAGAGCACATGAGATCAGCCAGTTGTTGTGCTCAGTTATCAAAAAAGATTAGTACCAGTTATTCAGTGATTATTTACGACAACAGATAAATGTACAGATGAAAATATCCATCTTGTTCATTGAAATATATTTGATATATTGTTTTGTGAATTATAAATGTTATACTTGGTTCCTCCAGAGAAAACAAAGCGTGTATATTTATTTAACAAATATTAACAAATTTCTTTTAGTCTGAAGTGCATATTTTGTCATATTAAAGCCAGAGTGTGTCTTGTAACCAATGGCATGTCATAGTTAATTTACAGTATTTTTTTTCTTAATTGTATGTTAAAGAGTTGCTTGACTTACAAAAAAAAAAGAGATGTTTTTCGAATTTGGAAGGGTTTCAGGAGGCTTTAGTGAGACAACCAAAATTTAAACCACTTCAAGGTTTAGCGTTGCTCTTTTCTATAGCAGCAAATGTTCTAAAAGGCAAAAATTAACCGTAAGTTCACTTTGTGTGTCATGATCTGTGCTGTACAGCCCAGGAGAGAGAGTGGTTTTCCCTGTGATTTTGTGAGGGTTTTGCTTTTGCTCTTGGGCAGCACATGCTGTGTTCCATTCTGGTGTGGACATTCGGCCATTCAGTAGTCACTCATCACACCACCTTCTGTGAGTTAGGAACTGTTGGTGTATTAGTCAGCTTAGGCTGCTGCAGCCAGACACCCTAGCTGCTCAGAGACTGGGTGGACTGAGCAACAGGTAGTTATTTCTCATAGTTCTGGAGGTTCGGAAGTCCAAGTTCAAGGGGCTGGCAGGTTCGGTTCCTTATGAGGACCCTTTTCTTGCCTTGTAGACAGCTGTCTTCTCAGTGTCCTCATATACTGGGGTGGAGGGGAGATCCACCCTCATGGCCGTAATAGCTAAGTCTAATTACCCCCAAAGACCTCAGCTCCAGATACCACCACCTGTAGGGCTAAAGGCCTTAACATAGGAATTTTGTGGTGATACAATTCCGTCCATAACAGCTGGTTACTAGGAACATAAAAAATAGAATTCAAAGTTCCCACTGTGGCTCAGCGGAAACGAGTCTGACTAGTATCCATGAGGACACAGGTTCGATCCTGGCCTTGCTCAGTGGGTTAAGGATCCAGCGTTGCCATGAGCTGTGGTATAGGTCGCAGACATGACTCAGATCAGGCATTGCTGTGGCTGTGGCGTGGGCTGGCAGCTGTAGCTCCGATTCTACCCATAGCCTGGGAACTTCCATATGCCTTGGGTGTGGCCCTAAAAAGACAAAAAAAAGAAAAAAAAAGAATAGAATTCAACATAATTTTGACCCCTATCTCAAGGGGAGACTTGATTTAAGCTTCTAGTACCAACATACTGGTTTAAACAACTGTAGAGATGCTGTGCTCATCTCAAACAGATAGGGATCAGTGGATTTGTCTGGTGGGAAAAAAGGTAAATTTGATTTTAGGAGATATTACATTTGAGGTTTCAAGCATCCAGCTACCTGGGTGAAATATGGATCTAAAGATACAGATTTTGGGAGCATGAAATGATAGTTGAAGCATTTAGAACTGAAGAGAAACTATGCAGGAGTGTGAGTCATGTGAGAAGATGAGGTCCAAGGATGGAACTTTGGTGAAGGTCAACATCCAGGGATGAGCATGGGAGCTTCATGGCAGTCAGGGCATTTCTTAGAAGCTCCCAAGACCCAGTGATGCTGGTGCTAGGTCCACACACCAAATTTGGAGTAGAAAGAACCTAGGACATTTTCTGGAAGCCGTACTTGCTTTTACTTAGATACTATGTTGATGTGGGGAGGGGGGAGCTTTGATGAGGAATGCTGTTAGAGAATATAGGAGGATTAAGGCCGTATTAAAAAAAACGCAGCTTTGACCCAGTCATAAAGGGTAAATAAAAGCTGTTTTTCTCCCTAAAGCTGGAAATTAGAACATTGATGGCACCCGCGTGGATGACTGCTCTTTGCAGCAGTGTTTGTTTTCTTGGGTGTACGCCTGGTCAGTATAGGTGGTTGGACCAAAACGAGGGGGTGAGTAGGACAGCTGAACAAGATGTGCCACGTTGATGCATTCTTGATCTGAAAGGAGAGAGAGCACAGGGACTAGGGAGGGAGGTAAAGGCGTAAGAGTGAGAAAAGGGGGTGTCAGGGGATTGGGTTCTAAGTATGAATTCACAGTGTGAGGTGACAGAGGCAGGGCAGCCAGAAAGATGATGACAACCAGTAGCGGCCGTTGGGGTGAGTCGTTCAAGAATTGTTCAGATGGATGGCGGAGCTGAGGACCAGAGAAAGACAGACGCCCACACTGTCAGGGGTGGTGAGAGTGGTCATAGGGTGGCAGTAACGAGGTAAAGGACCTGGGGGTGGGGTTGAGGAGGAGAACTGGGGAGCAAAGATGGAGAAGCCGGGGCTTAGAAATGTCAGAGAAAATGCTCCTCCAAAAGGATGGGGTGTGAGAGAATGAGCAGTCTCCTCTAGAGAGGGCTAAAAAGGGAAAACAGATCCTTAGAAAGCAGGATCTATTTAGGGTAAGGAAGAATCTGAGCATTCTGTTGTAAGCTTAAGAGTGTAGGAGTGGGAGTGTGTGGGCGGGAGGAGGGGTGTGTGCAGAGAGGCCAGAGGACAAGACTGGAGGGGTGCTGGCTGTGGGGAGAGTCAGGAGGAGCGAGAAGGAAGGAAAGAGCCATGAGAAGAAGGGATGGGAGAAATGGTTGGTACCTGGAGATGATTCCCCTGGGGCAGTGCTGAAAGATGAGGAGGGGGAAGGAGGCAGAGATGCTCTTGACGGGTCTCGGCGTTCTGACTGAGACCTGGGGTAGAGAGGTTGTTCGGAAGGGAGTTAGCAAACCTGATCCCAAGGTAGCTGTGTTGAGGTGTGTGGACCCAGTATCTTCCAGATGCATGCGGTCTCAGTTGGACAAAGAAGAGGTCTTTTTGTTTTATGCATAACAAGCAAGAAAACTGCACAGGATCAGTTCCGTAATTTTGATAAGCATGCTATGCATTTTTGAATGATAATGGAAAACCATCTCTTGCTTAATTAATACGTCTGTTTTCTCTTAATTAAAGCATTGTGGTTTTTTTTTCCCCCTAGATTTTTCTAGATAATGTGCTTTCCTTAAATCATCGTGTAGAAGTGTTTCTTTTTTCTCCAAACTGGAAAACCGAAAATTACAATAAAGTTCTAACTTCCTGCCCTGAGACCGCTGTCAGCCTTTCAAGAGTAGAATTTCCATCCAGCCAAAGGTCCTTTTCTTTTGAAGCTATAAAGCATAATACCGCATGCAAAAGGCTTGCCATGTCTATTGGAATGGGTAGGACATTACAGTTTGCCATATTGGTTCTTTGTTCTTTTTATTCCTTTAGTTTTGTGTAGTTAACTATTACCGTCCTATTGAAAGTGATAGCCAGTGGGAAATGTAATTTTGAACTAGACAAATACGGAGCATTCATTTTATCATCCAGCGTTTGAAATACCTAAGAAAGCAACTATAGTTTGAAGAGCTCCAGCACAATAAATCTGAAATGGAAAGAGATTCAGTGAAGAGGACTGGAAAAGATACCTAACAAATCAAAATGAAACCAGTTATGAGGAAGGGGGGGAAACCCAGAAGGAAACTGGGAACATAATAAAAGAGATAATGCAACACAATAGAAAAAGATGAAATGATAGCAATTTGTGTTTACCTGGCAGCTTTCATCCAGAAATTAATTTTGGTGGGAGTGGGGTTTGGAGAGGCTGGGAAGCAAGCTAATAATGACTTGGTTCCGGGAGGTTAGGGCTGGGGTCTAAGCAAGTCTGTAAACAGGAAATAAAATTTGTGAGGGAATTTAAATTTAATCCAAGGAGCTTTGAGGAGATTTTGTGCAAAGGACTGGCAGGGTCAAAATGACTGCAGAGAAGATAATTAGCATTCAGGGTGCAGGAGCAGAAATAAGCTAAGGCATCTTAAGGGAGGTGAGTACAGGAGGTGTTACCGACTGCATGTTGGAATGGAAAGGCCTTGGTACATCAGCATCCCAGGTTCTGGAATGGTTGCTGACTGTGCACAAGACACTTCGCTTTGGGTCCTTATTTTTTCATCTATTAAAACGAAAGAATGAAAGGAAACAAAAAACATAGCCAACCTTGTCAAGGTGCAAGGGGAGTCTTAGACGCTGCTTGTACAACCTTTCTTTGAAGGTAATTGGATGACATATCTCCAAACCTTAAAACCTCCATTCATTTTCTATGACCAAATTATACTACTTCAAGGGATTTTTAAATTTTTTATTTTTATTTTTGTCTTTTTAGGCCCACACCCATGGCATATGGAAGTTCCCAGGCTGCAGGGTCAAATCAGAGCTGCAGCTGCCAGCCAACGCCACAGCCACAGCAATGCCATATCTGAGCCATTTCTGCAACCTACACCATAGCTCACGACAACACGGGATCCTTAACCCACTGAGAGGGGCCAAGGATTGAACCTACATCCTTGTAGATACTAGTCTGGTTTTTAACCTGCTGAGCCACAGGGAAACTCCTACTTCAAGGGACTTATAATAGGCAATGATAATTAGAGATATCTTCAAAGATTTATGCCTATGGATATTCATTACAGCATTATTTATGGTATCCCAAATTTGGAAACAGTCTAGGCATATAACAAAGCACGTGACTTTAAATAAATGTCAACTGATTTATCCAATGTAATATAATGCATTTATCAATATATCGTAAAAAACATTTAATGTCATTGTAAAATCTTTATGATATGCTCTTAAGTGGAGAAGTAGTTTTCCAACCCACTTGTACACTGTAGCAAAAAATATATATCCGAATGTATGGATGGATACTGGATATCCAAGCTGCCATAGTGACTGGAGCCACAGCAGTGATAACACTGAAGTCCTAACCTGCTGAGCCACCAGGGAACTCCACCGTTTAAAAAAAACAAACAAAACCTGTCTACATATGCTCTTTCTAATATTTTACTTCCAATCTTGTTTCTAACCCAGCATTCAGAAACTGATCTTGGCACAGTCACAAATGACCGTCCCTTGATCTAAGTCAGTGGCCGCATCTTTGCTTTTCTCTTCCTCAGTTGTCATTCAGCGCTGGAGTCCATGGACCACTCCCTTCTTAAAAGACCATCTCATTTTGGTTTCTTTAACCTTGGACTTTTTTTTTTCTGGCTTATTCTTATCTCACTGGATGATTTTTCACTCCTCTGCCACACCGTTTTAGTGTTTGCTGTCCACCGAACCTGGACCTTCCCCCTTCTTTCTCCTTTACAGAACTCACTCTCTACCCACAGATTTAATATTGTCTCCACCTGCCATCTTGAAGTCTCCAGTGGATTGTCTTACAGGCTTGTCAAGCTTACCAAGTCCGAAATGGAATCTTGGATTTCCTCCTCCTCCCAATCTCTTCCTCTTTTGATCTTCCTTATCTCCTTGAGGACTACCTGCTGTCTACCCAGGTGTTTGAGGAAAACACTGGGAGTCATCCTTAATTTATCCCTTTCACCTTCACCTTCAATTTAACACAAAATCTATAGCTTTCATCTTCTGTATATCTCAGAACTGCCTACCACTGTCCATTTTTATCATCAACTTCCTAAAGCATGAGGCACAGTCCCTTACTTGGACCACTGCCACTGTCCCCTAACTCTCTCTGCTCCCAGTCTTTCCACCTTTCACCCATTCTTCAGTCAAAAAGGGAGAAGTTAAAAATTAAGTTTTAAAAGTTGTCTTATTTTGCGTCTTTTTTTTTCTTTTTATGTCCACACCTGTGATATATGGAAGTTCTAGGGCTGGGAGCTGAATCGGAGCTATAGCTGCCGACCTGCACCCCGTCACAGCAACACCAGATCCAAGCTGCATCTGTAACTTACCGTGCAGCTTGCTGCAATGCCAGATCCTTAACCCACTGAGCAAGGCCGGGTATTGAACCTGCATCCTCACAGAGACAACACTGGGCTCTGAACCCTCTGAGCCACAATAGGAACTCCTGATTTGCCTCTTAAAAGAACTGTGGGCTCCTTACTACAGGCTGCAAGGCTCTTTGGTCTATCATTTCCACCTCATTTTGTGCCTCTATCCCCTTTGCTACTGAGATCTCATTCTTTGGGTCTCAGGTTAAATGTAAGGAATAATTCTAAGAGGCTTTTTTCAATCTCCTGATAAAGGGAGATTTTCTTGCCATTATTAATCTGTAGCACAGAACTATTTCTGCTTTCTTAGTAACACTTATGGTCTCTATGTATGTTTGCCTGTTTGTTATGTGTCTCCTCTGCTAGACTGGAAACTTCCTTAGGTCAAAACTGAAGTCTTCTCTGGTCCTCATTTTACCCCAGTACCCGGCACGGTGCTTGTGCACCGAAGCTTTTGTGCTTTCCATAGGTGAACTGAATGAAGAGATGAATGTTTGCCAAGTGTTGATTCTATTTGGTGCTGATGTGAAGAGAAAGGATCAAAATGATCTAAATTGTAAGATGATTACTGTGATGCTTGGGTGATGCAGGGTAAGTGGTAAGGATTGGCAGCACAAATGGGGAAAAGAAAAATACAACAGCGAGGTTTAGAACTGGAAAAATGACAAAATGATTATATCTTTGTGGGGGATGAGGAAATAGGGCAGTGGAAAGGTCTGAGGCAAAAATGCTGGGAGCTCAGTATTCTCTACCTTTGGTGGGAGATCTTATACTTAGAAAATCTCTTTGGGCAAACTGACTCAAAAATAGAATTCATAGAATTACTCAGGGTGGAATACAGAACAGAAACCAGGAAGACATTAAAGAAAGGTCGTGCAAAAATTAGGTCCTCAGGATCTGCACACATATCAGGGAGGATGTGAGTGCATGCCAAGGAAATGGTTAAGGGGAAAGTTATTTTCATGACGGTGCTTATTGATTATCAGAGAATTCCCTTGGTGATTGTCTTATGCCTTAGAGTGTTGGTGTGAAAGACATCCCTTCATCTGGCTACATAAATTAAATCGATCACTTAGCAGCAGTTGGCTTATCATATTGCACTACTTGATATAAAAGATGCTATTTGTAATGGCCATTGTAATGCATGGTTTAATAAGGCAAAAATGCTAAAGAATGCAATTTAACCATCTTCTTAGCAAATGCAATACTTTTTGCAGTGCACTCATTGGTTTTATTAAAGCCAATTATACATTTGTTTTTGCTCATTTTTACAAAAGAAATTTGAAATATTTAATAGTTACTGTGAGGATGCAGATAAAAATAATGAATGTTATCACAGAAAGTTTGTATGTAAGATGCAAGACAGACATGAATATAGCATATAGAACCTGTTAGAATGTCAGAAATTAGTAACTTCTATTTTAAGGCTCTTTAGAGCATTCAGGGAGGGAAAACCTTTAAATTGGTGAAATTCCTACCTGGGTCCATGTCGATGGCTGACATGATTCTGTCTAAATGAAATAGTGGTAAAAACTACGTCAGTATTCTTTTGGAAGAGCTGGCTATTTCCTTAACAGCATCTTTAATATAAGAGACAAGCAAACTCTTGGTGCTTAGATCTCTGTATTTAGTCACTTTGGACTATTTCATGCTTTCATGAGTCATTGGAAGGGAACTCTGAACTTGCCTTCGAGTGATAATGGAGAATGACATATTTCAAATAAATTTTGGATCACAGAATGATGACTATGCCTATAATAAAATTATGGTTATGAATTCATAAGAAAGCTTTTTTTATTTGCCCACCATTTTATGTAGCACTTACAGTATTTCAGGTCCAATACTAGATATAGAAGATATTTCATGGTCAGGACTAGGTATATAAGATAGATATAGATGGAGTTCCCGCTGTGGCGCCGTGGGTTAAGAATCTGACTTCAGCGGCTTGGGTCTTTGAGAAGCTGCAGGTTCAATCCTGGCCCAGGCAGTGGGTTAAAAGGATCCAGCATTGTTGTGGCTCAGATTTAATCCCTGGCTCAGGAACTTCCATATTCTGTGGATGTGGCCATTAAAAAAAGATATCGTATTTGCAGCATCAAGTTGATAATCTCAAGGTGAAATGAAGCATTCAATATGTTAATCCAGTGACACGTGATATATACTGTGAATGAGGAATTAAGAGTACTCCAGGAGCGTTCATCTGGGAGGGTCTAACCTCACAGAGATTAGGGAAAGCTTCCTGGAGGAAGTAACAGTTCAAGTAAATAAGCCGTTCTTTTAAGTAGGAGTTAGGCAAAGGGGACAGAGGAAAGATTATCTGTGTAGGCTTAGAACCTGAAGCCGTTGAAAAATGGAAAGGATTCCAGACTGGCTGGAGCTTAGAGTGTTAAGAAAAGTGGCAGAGAGATGCCAAGAAGATGGATTGAGAATGGATTTAGATTGCCTCTTGAGTCATAATAAAGGAGTTTTTACTTCAGCCTAGGTGCTAGGATGCCACTGAAGATTTTAAGGAGGGCCAGAATGGGATCCCATTTTATTTTTATCCTTTTACCTGTTCTAGCTATAGTGTGGCAAATGGGTGGGAAGCAAGTTAAGACAGGATGCAGGGAGGTGAGTGAGTGAGGATGTTAATATGGCGTCTCAGACAGGAAGGCACCGTGATTTTCTTGGGCAAGGCGGGGTGAGGACGGATAGAGGCAAGTAGCTAGTTTCAGGAGATGGTGATGAGTTAGAAAGGCTAGAAGGTCCATAGGTAGGTGGTTCTGAATCTCAGGAGAATGGCCTGACCTGCTGGGTGTTTCGGAGTTACCAGCATTTGGACACGTTGTAGTTGAAGTCAAAGCAAGGTACGTGCCCTTGTGTGAGCTACGTGCAGACTCCAAGGTTTATGTGGGCACACAGATAACGCAATTTTAAGGGACTCCAATTGCTACATCCTTCAGTTCCATATGTTGTCTTCCTAACAGTAGTATTCCTGAGAATCCATCCTTCTGTCCTCAGGTAGGTTCTTGTTCCATCCACCTCCGTTTATAGAATTCTTCTCCCTTAGACCAAAGAAGGGCAGACCTGCAAATTATTCTTCCTCGCCATGGTGCCTCCGTGAGCCCCACACAAAAGCAATGACGTTTATGTGGAGAATGTGAATGACCCCAGATGGGTAATAAAGGTTATAAATCCTTTTGCAACTCAGATAATTTTTGTTTTTTTTTGCTTTTCATGAAATGAAAGGAATGCCTAGTAGAACTGCCAGCTGATAGATCGTTAAAAATAATTTTGGATGCTAGATAACTATTTGATTTTTGGCGTGTAACTCAGGAGTTTAAAGAATTGAGTGACATCGCTATAATAAAACTCCTTCCATTTCTGTCTACCTGTTTATGTAAAGTCTGTTCTAGGCACTTATATAAAAAAATGAAAAACAGAAACAAACTTGATGCAGAACATTTGTCTCATCATGGCAATAAGTCATGTTAGCTGTGGACCCACAGAATACTTGAAAAAAACCCCATTTTAATTAATTAATAGTTCCATCTAAATTCTCCTTGATATAATTAATAAATATCTGTCAAAATATAAAATAGTTACTTTATATTTATCAATTACATATAATGGTAATTTAATGAGAGCTCAATCCAGAAGAAAAATGTTATATCACTTAGAAACTTATGGTCCTAGGAGATTAAAAAAATTAAATTTACCAACTTTTTTTTTTTGCAGAGATGAATAATAAGGTGATCAATAAAAGGCTTTCAAGCATAAAATATATTACATTGGGTTGAAATTTTATTGGACAAATAGAACAGAATAATGAGTTCCAGAGTAAAAGGAATGATACAACATTTTCTGATATTAAAAAAGAGCTTATTCAGTATTTTTTAACTGGATGAAGGTGGGAATAAAATCACTGCAGTGATTTCACAGATTTTAACAATTGGACATGTTTAAAAGAATGATGTAACAGTTATATTTTTAAATGTTGTTACGAAAGTTACAAAATGGAGGCAGTTATATCCTTTGCCTATAATATCCTATACCAAATTGGATGGTAATTTTTGGATGTCAGCAGAAAACTGTGAGAGAGTTTTTTCAAAACCATTTTAGTGGGTGTATGGGAATAAAGTTTGAAGACCACTGGTCTAGGGAGGGAAAGTAGAATGAAAAGAGAAAAGAGGTTAGGTCTCCTGAAGCATCATTATTCAAAGATCCCTCTGCCTTTACCAGTGTAATGAGGGAAGAAAGCAAGATCTGGGTTGTTAGATATGTTTGTTGGTTGTCTCTGTAGGATTGGAGATTACGTTGTCTGTGAGAGTGGAGGCAGTGTGGGGGAGGAGGTCCAAAGACGGTGTATCTATTTATTTTTATGTTTATTTTATTTTTTGTCTTTTTAGGGGTGCACCTGCAGCATATCGAGGTTCCGGGTCTAAGGGGTCCAATTGGAGCCACAACAATGCCAGATCTGAGCTGCATCTGTGACCTACACCAGAGCTCCTGACAATCCTTAACCCACTGAGCGAGGCCAGGGATTGACCCTGTGTCCTCATGGATACTAGTCAGATTCTTTTCTGCTGAGCCACAGTGGAAACTCCCAAAGAGGGTTTAATGTTTCAACTAACTGTCCTGGAGAAGAATCGGAACTTCCAGTGATGATGGATAAGTTAGTCTGGAGGCTGGCTCATCAAGATCCTAGAATTATATCAATCTCTTTGGTATGTGATATTCTTCAAGGGCTTATTGGCAGGAAATTCTTGAATAGATAACGTAGACGTTAAAAAAAAAACTAGAAATGACATAATATTAAGGGACCATAAGGATAATCCAAGGCAGAGATGACAGATCATTTCCCCGGGTTACCTTTGGGAATGGCAGATGATAGCATCTCAACTTCTGCTTTTCCACTGAAGATTTTATAAACTTAATCTTGTACTTCCCTACGGTATCTCTTACATTAAGCTTGCTTATAAAGCACACCAGCAGTGAGATAAGAAGTTAAGAAAAGTGTGTGTGTCCCTTGACCTGACCTCAGAACTTGATCTCAACCCAAATGTCAACACCCTCCTGCCAACAGACACCAAATGCACTTCCAGGCTAGTCTTTCCTCTGCCCCTAGAATTGAATATTCCACCTGTTGGGCATGTGTCTTTCTTGTAATGCCACCTGTCAAAGTCCTCTGGATCCTTTAAATGCCAGCCCATTTGTGAATTTTTGAACAAGTGCAAGCATGCTGCTTATCCCATATACCAGCCCTGTCCAGGAGAAGAATACAAACGACTAATGCAAGTCACATGTGTAATTTTTATTTTTCTAGTAGCCACATTTAGGAAAGTAAAAAGAAACTTTTAATATACTTTAACTCATTATATCCAAGATATTGTCACTTTAATGTGTGATCCATGCAAACATCATTTATGAGATATTTTATATCCTGTTTTTTTGTACTCTTTTTAAAACCCAGTGTGTATTTTACATTTATAGCACATCTCAATTTGAATTAGGCACATTTCAAGCGCTAATAGCCATACGTAGCTAGTGGTTACCGTATTGGACAGAGAAAATATTAGAAAAAAAGCAAAACATTCCCTTTTTTTTTTGCTAATTGTTTCCTGAATGTTCTTGGTGTCCTTAGCAGACTGTAAAATCCTTAAGGGCGGGGATCATATTTTAAATTTCTTTGAGGATCTTAAGATGCTCAGCTATCAATGCTTTTGACCATAGTTTCCATCCACCACATTTGTTGAGTTATTTTGACTAATGAAACTTTTTGTTAAACCACTTTGGCGATAGCAGGCTGCTGACTGGCCCTTTGGGAATAGGATAGCTCTTTTTGGAAAAACAAAGCTGTCAGAGTTTTAAATAATTGACAAGGCTGTTAATAGCTGTTGCTTGTGTAATTAGACAATCATTTAAATTTGTGAGCATCCTGGGGGCGGGACTGTGGTGTCTTTTCAGCTACATCCAGTCACAACAGCTTTTATTTTAAGTCCGAACACCTTTACATACAAATTAATAGTTCTTTGGAAGGTTTTAGATGCTTCTTAAAAAAAAATTATGAGTGTAAATTTTCCCCGGGGTACTTGTCAAGTTGGTTAACATGATCATGCTTATATTTGACTTAACTGAGAACCTATGTTAAAAATAAATTGACTTGGCTGTACCAACTAGTTCTTTAGAAAGTTTTCCTTTTTCTTAGGGGAGGTGGAGAAGAGGGATTTGCCTAGATTCTGGAAATGTCATTATCTCCTTCTGATAAGCCTTTATATTGAGAGCTACGGCCTTCAGGATAAACAAAGTGAAAAAGGGGCCCTTGAGAATCTTAATTTGTTCAAACTAAAATGAATGTAAGGAGGATAATAAAGCTGTTTTAAAAAAGCTAGTCTGAACTTTAGCACAGTGTTTTAACTGTACCTCTGGGGAAATTACATCACCCTTACATTCAGGGTCAGTGGAGAAACAGTCATTATTCTGAGTGGAAGGAATTTTTTTTTTAACCTACACCACTGTGATTGCACCGATATAAATTCAATCTTGCAAATTCTTGAACTACAGCTCTATGACATTAGAAAACCTTTGAGGTGTACTGACTAGGGAGGGGAGCTGGCAGCGTGATCACTTTGTTCTAATAACTTTTGATGCTAAAATAAACGTATGACACCAAAATCAGTTTTGCAATAGAAATCCTTGTAGCAATTGCAGAGTGCACATCTTCTGCAGGAAAAGGTATTTTTTTAAAAAATTTATTTTTTATTTTTTAGGGTCGTACCCGCAGCATATGAAAATTCCCAGGCTAGGGGTTGAATTGAAACTGCAGCTGCTGGCTTACACCACAGCCACAGCAACACCAGATCCAAGCAGCATCTTCGACTTACACCATAGCTCACCGCAATGCTGGATCCTTAACCCACTGAGCCAGGCCAGGGATTGGACCCTTGTCGTCATGGATACTAGTCGGGGTCATTACTGTTGAACCACCACGGGAACTCCTTTTTTGTTTTTTAATAATTATGACCACTGTGTTAAAGCAATCAAGAAGATGTGCTCATTTACTTCTAACTGATGCAATTGATTCCCTAAAAACTGGGAGGGGAGGTAGGGATAGGAGATGTCATTGTGATGAATCAGAAATACTTAATCCCATTGCGATACAGAGCAAATTGAGTTGTTATGCATTCCATCTATTTTGCTTTAATCAAAGGGGCAAAAAAACCAACCTTGTTCTTCATCTAGTTTAGGTAATTCACAGATGGGAAGAGGATCATACAAGCTAGTTTTCAACTTTCCCCAGAAGAAATAGAATTGAAATTTGCAGCCTCTGGTGCTAATTATTGAGGTGGATTCTGCTAGGGATTGAAGTCTATGGGTGGCCCATAACAGAAGTCTGCCAAATATGATATATTCCATACATAGATAATGAACTGTTGTCAGTTTTCCTCAAGGGAAATCTGGATATATTGCATTTTCTCTCTAAGGTAGGTCTAACTGTGTTTGAAAATAAAATTGTTGTTGCTTCTAATACCTATTAACTTTAAATGTTATTCACTTGTCTATGCTAGGAAGTCACAGCATGTTCTGAACATTAATTTTAATCTCTTCCAGCAGCAGTGAAATTTTACTTCATAAGCCACTTAGATGAATGAGATCAGCTACTGTGGTACTAATTTGTGTGCTATTGCTAAATCATCTCAGATGATTGAAATCAGGCTTTCAGCGCTGATTTAGAATCAACACATGATGTTGCAAACAATGAAGTGATTCTTGGAGTTAGAGCCAACCCCTTGGTCATCATGTCCAGTTTGGACCTGACTGCTTATACAAGGTCCAGAGAATTGAATCGGTCAGAAAAGAGTATAAGAGGCATTGCATTCAGACTCCAACCTTTGGGTCTCCAATAGATATAGCTTATTTTTTTTTTTTTTTTTCCATTTCAAGTCTTTGACAATTCAAGGTCACCAGTACTACCTGGGTTTATCGAGGGTTTTTAGACACCAGTTTCCTGGTTGGGTTGGAAAATAGCGTGCTCTTTTTCCAGATAAGTCTCATCCATGCTAGGTCCTTGGTTTTTGTAGATGCAAAAGTCAAGAATTAGCCTCTTTGGAGTTCCCATCGTGGCGCAGCAGAAACAATCCAACTAGGAACCATGAGGTTGAGGGTTCAATCTCTGGCCTCGCTCAGCAGGTCAAGGATCTGGCGTTGCCTTGAGCTGTGGTGTAGATTGCAGACATGGCTTAGATCTGGCATTGCTGTGGCATAGGCTGGCAGCTACAGCTCCGGATAGACCCTAGCCTGGGACCTCCATATGCTGTGGGTGTGGCCCTAAAAAAAGACAAAAAGATCAAAAAAAAAAAAGAATTAGCCTCTTTGGCTCTTTTCTGAAATAGAAACTTCCAAATGCCTGCTTGTCTCCTAGATTGCAGTAATGTGGAATTGGGGTAGTGTCCTGGCCCAATAGGAAATACAGTCAAAGCTTGAAAATGGGGAGTCGGGGATGGGCTTTAGGGGTGCTGACCTTCCACACAGTTGAAAATTCACGTCTAACTTATAGTTGGTCTCATTATCTATGGTTCCTGGCCATTTCTCAGATTCTGCATCCTCAGATTCGACCAAGAGGAGATTGTGAAGTACTTTGGCATTTACTATTGAAAGCAATCTGCATGTAAGTGGACCCATGCAGTTCAAATCCATGTTGGTGAAAGATCAGTCTATACTATAGAGGGAAAAACTGCGTCAGTCAATATGGCCAAAATCTTGTTCTCTACAAAATCAAACAAACTGAATAGAGTTTTGGAAATGTTAAAAGAAAGATTAGGATTGGTTTATTGGATTAAAAGAAAGCCATCTAAAATATGAATTATAAGGAGTTCCTGCCGTGGTACAGTGGGTTAAGGATCTAGTGCTACTGCTGCTGTGGCATAGGTCGCAGCTCCATCTTGGATTTGATCCTTGGTCTGAGAACGTCCATATGCTGTGGGGGTGGCTGAAACAAAAGAGGAATGAATTATGTGTGTCATAATACATATATGAATGACTGTTTTATTTGGCTTGTGTTAACCAGTTACTCTCTCTTAGAGCAGTGCCATATCTGTAAATATCATCTAGTCCAGTAATTTCTTTTCACATTTAGGAAACAGAGACGCATAACAGCAAATACAGGATATGAAGCCAGGTCCTCTGACTCAGAGTCTTTGCTCATTTCTTTCTTCTTTGCCTGAGACCGATATTATTTTACAATTGAAGAAAATTGGGTTAGCTCTCAGGGTGAACTTTTTGATGCTAATAGGTTGAAACATTGAAATAGATAGGACATTTGCAGTGGTTATTTTTAAAAATGGTTAGGCAGCTACCTTTTTGCTCTGGCCTGGGGGCAGTCCTGTGGAATCAAGGATGGTATGGTTTATTGATGTCAATTTCTTTACCCTGGCTTTTAGATTGTAAGAATTTAAGGCAGATACTTCAGAAAAGGTTTACAAATAGAGACTTGATTGAAATATTTACTACAGAAGCTGCCCCTGTAGCTTTCCTAAGCTCACTCTGTATTTCTTCTGTGTGTGTGTGTGTGTGTGTGCCCGCGCGCGTGTAAGCAACATTAATTTGCCCTTTCAAGCAAATGTAAGAATTTTTCAAGATGTTTAAAAACAGAAGAGCGAAATTGTCTTCAGATCCCCAGAGAAGATGGGACTGTGTAGAACTTTAGCTTCTTCCTGGGGATGGAATAGATTTCTTTGGGGAGAGGATTTATAACTTTATGGGCCGGATAGTGTAAAAGATGTGACAGGCTTCAAAAATAATTTTTCAGTGAGACTATTTCTTGGCAATGGTAATTGATTTCGCTTAGTGTTGGCTGAAAACAAACCCGGAAGACTGTGTGGCATAAAAAAAAGAAAAACCTGGAGCAAAGCGTTCACCTTTTTTGTAAGGATGTGTAGAGATTTAGACAGATTTTGGAGAGATTCTTTTTTTTTTTTTCATCACTCCCTGGCAGAGAGAGTTACATTTTGATAGCCAATCAAACATTTCCTTTTCCTGTGGTAATATTTAAATCTTAGCTTTCAAGAAAAATCTTCCAGAACTTTTCTTTCCCATTCTACACCTCAGGACACCTCCCCAGTTCTTGGGTTCTTTTCTGTTGGGGGCGATATGTCTATTTAACAGGATTTTTTTTTTGTTTGTTTGTAGGAAAAACACACACACACACATATATGTTTTTTTTGTCTTTTGTCTTTTTTAGGGCTGCAACCGCAGCATATGGAGATTTCCAGGCTAGGGGTCTAATTGGAGCTGTAGCTGCTGGCCTGTGCCACAGCCATAGCAACGCCAGCTCCAAGCCGCATCTGTGACCTACGCCACAACTCACGGTAACGCTGGATCCTTAACCTGCTGAGTGAGGCCAGGGATCGAACCTGCAGCCTCATGGTTCCTAACCAGACTCCGCTGCTCCACGATGGGAACTCTGAAAACACCTATTTGAATGCAGCTCCTCCCTCCCTCCTTTCCTCCTTCTTTTCCTTCCTATTTCGAAGTGAATGACTTTAAACTGCCGACATCAAATAACATAACACAGCCTGTTTCCCTCCCCAGACTTATTGAGATATAAATGACATATACTATCGTGGCCGTTTAAAATATACAACGTGACGACTTGACACACATCTATCCTGCAACATGCTGACTGCCCATTGGGTTAACGAGCACGTACATCACACATCACCACACATAATTACCATTTTTTCAGTGCTGAGAACATTTAACATCTACTCTCTTGGCAACTTTCAAGTATAAAATGCTGTATTGTTAACGCAAGGTACCTTGCTACCCATCACCTCCTAGAACTTACTCGTCTTTGACCTGAAAGTCTGTACCCTTTGACCAGCGTCTTCCGCATTTCCGCAACCCCCAGCCCTTAGCCAACTGCCAGTCTATTCTCTGTTTCTATGAGTCTGGCTTTTTAAAGATTCTACAAACAAGTGGCGAGGTCATGCAGTGTTTGTCTTTCTCTGACTTATTTCACTTAGCATAATGCCTTCACGGTCCATCCATGTTGTTGCAAATGCCAGGATTTCTTTCTTTCTTTTTAATTAAAAAAAATTTTTTTTTTGTCTTTTTGCCTTTATCTAGAGCCGCACCCGAGGCCTATGGAGGTTCCCAGGCTAGGGGTCTAACAGGAGCTGTATCTGCCGGCCTTCGCCACAGCCACAGCAACACGGGATCCCAGCCGCGTCTGCAACCTACACCACAGCTCACCGCAACGCCGGATCCTTAACCCACTGAGCAAGGCCAGGGATCAAACCCACAACCTCATGGTTCCTAGTCAGATTCGGTATCCACTGAGCCACGACGGGAACTCCTCTTTATTTTTTAATGGTTGAATAATATTCCCTTGTGTGTGTGTGTGTGTGTGTGTGTGGGTGTGTGTGTGTGTGTACCACATTTTCCTTATTCATTCACCTGTGGCAAAGGCAATTTTTTAAATAAATAGTTGAATCTGAAAATGAATAATTTTGTCGGATTTGGAAATGTACATACCGCAGGCCGCAGCTTCGTATTTTGGCATATTTAGCTCCTTGGAGGGAACTTTTAATTTTATGTAATCTCTTCAGATTCTATTAATAGGGTGAGTCATGTTTCTAATATACCTTCCAGCTGTGCTCTCACCCCTTGTCAACGCTATAACATTAACCCCTTAGAGACAGAACCTAAAATTTGCATTTCATTCAGAATTGATAGAACAAGAGAATAGTTAGGAGGGTCGCCTTAATTCTCTTGAGTCTCATTTTCCCTTTAAAGTTTACAGGTGTATATAAATGCTCATTATTCTAATATTTGCCATAAGAACCCATGGATGCTTTTACCTTAAACTCACTGTCTGAATCCACATCTCCTCCTCGTCAATATGCCAGTGCTAGTAATGAAAATCGTTTGTTGTTGTCGAGATCAGGCGTGAGGATGTAGAGTGAGTAGACTGCGGTCTCAGGTCCCTTGCTCAGGTTGTTTAAATCATGTTTGCATCACCTCTCAGGATCTTCCCCATCCTTTGACCTGAATAATGGCTCCTTCTTGAATCTCAGTTCCTTTCCACCAGGGTCTGGGAGCGCTTCCAACCAGAGTCTCGTTTAGATAAGATCTTCAGAATCTCTCACATGTTAGGTTGTTGTTTACTTACCTTTCAGCATATATTCTTTGCACGTGTGAGCAGAAAATATAATTCCTATTTGATACTGTAGGAAGGGACTCCTTGTATCATGTGTTCAAACATACCCTCCAAACACTTTATTCTGTGTTAATAAAACTATTGGGTCATTGGTGTTTCGGATGATCTAATATATCTCATTCAGGAATCCTGGGTGGACCTGGATTGCTATACAGATGTTTTTACAAGTGTTTTATGAATATTTGCGGAAACTGCATGTGTGTTTGGGTGGGTTGGGAACATGTTAATTTTCTCAATTAAAATAATGGAGTGATGGCTTGCACTGTGTGAAAATTGCTGTGTAACATTTTCAGAAAAGAATTGATTCAGATGAGGGATGCTTAGATCACAGTTCTGAGCAGACACACCTGTAATTTCTGTAGGAGCCTATAGTAGTTATCCTGAAGCCTTTCACATGACTAATCCTCACATTTGTCATCTGGTATAATGGATGTAGCTACCTATCTACCAAACGATACGTTTATAACCTTTTGTGTATTTCTTTTTTAAATTTTATTTTGTTTTTATTAGAGTTGATTTACAGCGTTGTGTCAGTTTCTGCTGTACAGCATAGTGACCCAGTCACACATATATACACGTATACATTCTTTTGCTCATACTGGCTTCCATCATGGAGTTCCTGCTGTGGCGTGATGGGACTGGCGTTGTATCTGCAGCACTGGGGCGTAGGTTCCATCCCTGGCCCAGCGCAGTGGGTTGAGGATCCTGGGTTGTTGCATCTGTAGCGTAGGCCACAACTGCACCTCAGATCTGATCCCTGGCTTGAGAACTCCATGTGATGTGGGGCGGCCAGGAAAGAAAAACAAACAACCCCCCCCCCAAAAAAAAACCTTTTTGTGTATTTCTTATACAGTTTCTCGGTTTCTGGCTACATTCCATCCACCTCTCTCTCTTTCAAAGGGTCAGTGCCCTTGGGTCTTCTCTTTCCTCTTCCCTGAAGACAACTTTTGTCCTCACTCCTCTACTGAGCTGTTCATCTCGAACTTCGTTCTCTTTCTCGTCTTCCTGTCTCACGTTTTCAACTAGCAGCCTTTCTACTTTTGTGTCCCAATGCCACTTGAGATCACACACAGCAGGGAGGAAATATATGATCTTAACAGTGAGCCCCAGAAATTCCGTTTGGGGGACAGTGGACTTGGTCTAGATGAATGCCCTGTAGGCCAATTGATGCTGCAAACTGAGACCCTGAGAGAAGAGGTGGACAGATGACAAAGTGAGAAAAGGGAGCTGAATCACCCTGAATTCCTAGTGAGCAGGGAGTTTAAGGTTAGAAGAGAAATGGAATAGGAAGAGAGGAAAGAGAGCGAAGGGCTGGAAAACTTAGAAGCAGAGAAGGACTTTGAAAGGACAGGTTAGTTTGATAGTCAAATTTAGTTTATTTATATTCTATGCAGTATAAATGTCTTCATCTCTCCAGGACAATCTGCTAAACACACAATAGCCTTCTCTGGGTGAATTTTTCCATGTTAATGTCTAGAGACAATTAAATTAGAGCAGCATTATTCACAACAGCCAAAAGATGGCAACAACCCAAATTGTCCATCAGCAGACGAATGGATAAACACAATGTGTTGTATCCATACAAGGGAGTATTATGCAGCTTCTAAAGAAATGAAACTCTTATACATGTTACAGCGTGATGAATCTTGTAGACATTATGCAAAGTGAAAGAGGCCAGACAGAAAAGGACAAATACTGTGTGATTCCACTTGTATGAGGTACCTAAAGTAGTCAAATTCAGAGACAGAAAATAGATTATAGGCTCCTAGGACGTGGGAGGAAGGTGAAAAATGGGGCTATTGTTTAAGAAATACAGATGTTTACGGAGTTCAGGTTAGGATAATGGAAAATTTCTGGAGATGGATAGTGATGATGGTTACACAGCAATGTGAATGTACTTAATGTCACTGAACTATACACTCAGAAGTGGCTAATACGGTGAATTTCATGTTATGAAAATTTTACCACAGTAAAAAGAATCTTTTATTGTGGAGATGGAGGCTGTTTGTCAAGTTGGAGGCCCCACATTTTGTGCAGGATGAAAGATGATCTAGAAACTGAAATTACCACCAGCTGAGATAAAGTTATAGAACCAGAGAGAGGGGAAAAAAAAAATCCCATGGGAGTTCCTGTCATGGCTTAGCAGAAACAAATCTGACTAGCATTCATGAGGATGCAGGTTCGATCCCTGGCCTTGCTCAGTAGATTAAGGATCTGGTCGTTGCTGTGAGCTGTGGTGTAGGCTGCAGACGTGGCTCAGATCCTGTGTGGCTCTGGATGGGGTGTTAGGCTGGCATCTGTAGCTCTGATTTGACCCCGGCCTGGGAGCTTCCATATGCTGCAGGTGTGGCCCTAAAAAGACAAAAACAACAACAAACCAGAAATAAGCAAAAGAAAAAAACAACAACAAAAAATCCGACAAAGGACCTGTAGTGGGTTGAGTGCCCCCCCCACCAAAGATACGTCCATTCTGGCACCTGCGATGTGAACTTATTTAGGAAAAGTGTCTTTGCAGATGTAATTATGTTAAGATGAGATGATGTCAACGGATTACCTGAGTTGGCCCCAATCTAATGACAAGTGTGGGTTTGGGATACAAAATCTGTAAAATTGACTTGTGATGATTTATGTACACCTATAATTGAAATAAAATCGATTAAGAAGAAAAAAAAGGAAACCAAAGAGAAGGCTAGGATGAGAAGGCCAAATAAGCCATGTGCACACTGTGGTAAATGGAATGACTGGCCAACGGGGACCTGTTGTAAAGCTCAGAGAACTCTACTGAATATTCCATGATAATCTATGTGGGAAAAAAATCTGAGAGAGAATGGGTATGTGTATATGTATGATTATTGGGTCACTTTGTGGTACAGCAGAAAGTATTCCAACTTTGTAAATTAACTGTACTTCAATAAAACTTTAAAAAAGGGTGTAGGCTGACATGGGAGGGAAGCAAGCAGTACCTGGAGCCACCAGAGGCTGGAAGAGTCAGGAATTCTCCTGTAGATCCTTCAGAGGCATGTGGCCCTGCCCACACCTTGGTTTCCAGTTTCCAGCCTCCAGAACTGTGAGAGAATGAATTTCTGTGGATTGTAGCCACCACGTTGTAGTAATTTGTTATAGCAGCTCTAGGAAACTAATAGAGCCTCCAACTCCTCTGTCCTCCGGAGGATCAGACTAGCCCTTGGCAGCAGAGAGGGCTGGCTTCCAGCTGAAACCATCAACATCTGGAAGCTGTCTGTTTTACCTCCAGGTTAAAGAAGAACATAGAACCACTCTGATTAGGTCTGACACATGTGTCATCAAAACCCAAAGACTGTTCGCAGCAGCACGACGTGTGTCTTCAGGTGAGAAAACTGAGGCCTCCTGTCAGTGTTTGTCAGAGTGTGAGCCATGGACCATCTGTACCAGAATGACCTGTGGTGTTTGATGAAATATAGTCTTCCGAGCCCTATCCAAAACCCTGATGAATCAGAAACTCTGGGGATATTCTCCAGGAAACTGAATTTTAAAAATAATACTCAGAGTTCCCACTGTGGCACGGTGGCTTAAGAATCTGGTGTTGCTGCAACTGTGGCGTAGGTCACAGCTCTGGCTGGGTTTTTGATTCCTGGCCGGGGAACTTCCATATGCCGTGGGGGAAGCCAAAAAAAAAAAATAAATAATCCTCATATGTATTAGATTTTGAGAACCACGGCACTAAGAGATGAGGTGATTTTGTTGGTGTCTAATAATAGGTAAAAAATACAGCGAGGATTTGAACTCAGTTCTTGTCTAGTAAGTATGTGTTCTTTCCACCAAAACCAGCTGAGTTTTCATCTTTCTTTTCCCTCTAAATCCTTTTATAGGACTTAGTGGCACCAGTGAATAAATGATTTTCTTTCCAATTATTATGTATTTATCAATATTTATTTACTCAGTGGATTCCAGACCAAAGTGATGATTGTGCTGGTAACTAGGGATGTGTCATTTCCCTCTGATTGTGAGCTCCTGGGGGCGGGGGGCACACACTTGGTCCTTGTATCTCAGGTCTCTAGGGCAGGGCTTTTCATAAGGAAGCCACCGCATACTGAAAAAGCCTAACCATTCTTTTTTATCGTTTTCATTACAAAAGAAATACACATTTATTATTAAAATTTCAAACATCGGCTAAGTGTAGAAAGTGAAAAAGGGAAAGTCTTGCTCTTAATTCCAACATTCAGAGTGTATCCTTTTCTCTTCTGGGTGTATATAGATTCTTATAAATATATCTTTTCCACAAAAGGCCATATAGCTCTGAAGCATACTTTTTCTCTTTAAAAACATCATGGACAGCTTTTCTGATTAGTCCTGGCAGCCTACCTTATGATTTCCAAAAAAGCGTGGCCCTTTACAAAGGCAGTTTGTAGCTAATCTTCACAGTTTCTGCCGAAAGAGCTCCGTTGGAATCTGCCTAAGAAAGTGATGTAATTTGAGGTCCGAAGGGTATAAAGATGTGGAAAAGCTCAAAGGAATGGACAGACTCCAGAGAGCAGCTCAGAATCAGTCTAGCTCGGAGGAACCAAAGAAAGGAGATGTTTTTTTTTTTTTTTTTTTGACTCAAAGGAAAAGAAAAATTGCTTTAGAAGAAGGAACTTCAAGTTGTTCTAGAAAAGCAAAGCCTGTATGTTCTGAAGACCTAAAGAAAAAAGCTGACTAGGTTGATTCCTGACCTTGTAGACTTCTCCGCAGAGTGAATAGAAAGCCAACTTCCGGCGAGAATTCTCAGTGGATTTCGGCTGTTTAAAAACCGGTTGCAAAAGGAGTGAGTCAAAGTAAATGGCGAAAGTTAGGTTAGAAAAGACATTCTATTTTTCTTAACTTTTGTAAAGATTCTTAACTTTTTTGATTCTTTTAAAAATGTATTCAAGAAGCAGTTATTATCTGCCACCTAGCTGGAACAAGGCGAGCACTGAAATGGAGTTTTGGTCAAAATTAGGGCGAAGGGACTTCCCCTACCAAGAACTGCTGTGAAAGCAAACAGTTTTCGTTGTATCCTATTTTATTACAGATTGTCTTCCTGAAAACATCATGTAAAAAAGCTGACTAACGCACATGGGCAGGTTAAGAGTAAACAGTCCTGGAGAAGAATTCCATAAGGGTGGAAAATACTATAAAATCCCAAAGGATGTTATCCAGTATGGTACATGGGCCCTCGGCGTTTCTTTTTAAATTTGACAATGTATATATGTTTGTCTAATATACTGAAAATTGTACTAATATTAAATACATGACCGTGAATTTCCTTTTTTTTTTTTTTTTTTTGGTCTTTTAGGGCAGCCCCTGCAGCATATGGAGCTTCTCAGGCTAGGAGCTGAATCACCGCTGTAGCCGCGGGCCTGTGCCACAGCCACAGCAACATGGGATCTGAGCCCTGTCTGTGACCTACACCACAGCTCCCTGCCACGCCAGATGCTTAACTCACTGAGCGAGGCCAGGGCTCGAACCCGTTCCTCATGGATGCTAGTCGGGTTTGTTAACCACTGAGCCACGACGGGAATTCCATGAATTTATTTAAAAAATAATTTCCTCCCTAAGGCCTTAAGTCTCCCTACTCCTCTGGCATGACTTTAGAAGACAGAAGCAATGCATTTTCACAGTGGGGCAGTCTTTTGGATTGTAATTTGTCAGGGGATTCAGCAGACGTTTATGACGCTTTTCCTGGGACTCACCAATTTCCATACAAAATTCTCTTAGAGAAAGTGAAAACTAGCCTTTTTCTTCCCTTGATTAAAAAAATACATGTAGAAAACTTTGTCCATATCAACAGAGGTAGCAATTTCTGAGTTTCTCTTTGCATCTAAATCACTGAAATGCTTTTTTGACACTGATTCTTCATCCACAAATTGGTGAAGATCTCCATTTTCTCCCTCCCCCATACCTCTCAAATCATAGACACGGTATTTGACCTAACTTCCATCATTTCTCGTGTGTCACTGAGTAATTGCTATTTCCTTCACAAATCAACTCATAATTGACCAGCTCATGTCCCATGAGGTTTTGATGTCTTGCTTTTGGCCTGCTTAATGATCATGCACATTTTATCATATTGTACTCGTACCAGGATCAGCGTTTTCATTTTTCTGTTTTCCACTCTGATGGATAAAAATAGAAAAGAAGAAAGCAACTCAATATTCAGATACACTTGTGCTGCTGTACAGACAGAGGTGTTGCCATCAAGCTGTACCTTTAGCCTGGTGTTTCTATGCACATGGACTTGGTACCAAAAGGGAATGGAGTTACACTGTGTAATAAATGAAATTCAAGTTTGCATGCATCTTGAAGACTCTTGTCATGTGTATATTAAAGCTTTCTATCATCTCAAAAGTGTGGTAGGGATGCGAGCCAAAAATTTCATGTTGTTTCAACTGTGTCCGAATTATTAATTTTACTTTATCAGTTCAACTGTGACCTCTGAGCCATAGTTTTTCTCTTTCTCCAAACAGAGAGGACTAATTGCTATTTCACAGGGTGGTGGTGAGGATTAAGGATTGTGCTTACTGGGTTTAGCACAGTGCTGGCTGTGTGGGGGAGCTAGCAACAGAACTTCACAGCCTCTTCTCGACCATGGATGGTGCACACCTGGAGAGCAGGTGACATGCCTTTCATCCCTCTATAGCTTTTCACAGGTTGTTACATAGTTCAGAAATATTTTATACTATTATCTTCCTTGGTCAGGATATTTAAGGTGATGTAGCAATTGCATTGAATTTTAGAGGGAGAGTTAAGAGATTTTTGGGTAAGTTGCACATGTTCATCTGCAGAGACAATTCTTGCCTGGATGTATTGAGTTATGACCAGCCCTTGGTTATCCTTGGTGAAGGTTGCAATGTATTTTATCAGCCAACCCAGTATGCTTTTGAGAGTGAAAGAGTATGCAATGAATATTTACTTCTGGACCACAGCTGAAATTTGGACTTGCCCGTGCAAATAGAGTTGTTTGTTGCCCATGTTCTTCATTTGGGATTTGGTTTAACTTAAGGGGGTATAGTTCTCAAAAGTGCTTCCCGTTTCTATTGAATTAATGTCATAACTGTATTTTAAGTGTGAGTGGACTTCCTCCTGAGCATGGTCTTTCTCAGGAGGGTTATGGATCCTTTTGGAGGCAGGTGTTAAGCACTGCTTGGCTGTCCTTAATTGAGCAATAGTACCAGGACCTTGAGTTTGTCAGGAAATCAGAGGATTCCCTTTTCCTAGTCCTGATACCCCTGGCCCCAGAAGAGCCTTCCCCATCCACCTCCTGTGTATCCACTGGAGGAGTTTTGCAGTAGAACCTGGTATATAAGGCTGTGTAATTCACAGCCAAAGATTTTATGCAAATACTATTTGCAGTTTTCCAATGATCAATATTAGTATTCCTTCGTAGGATTGCTATATGGATTATCGTATTTATTTGAGAGACGTCCTAGCCTGGTGGTTAGAGCCAAGATTCTAGCTGCCAGACGGCCTGGGTTTGAACCCTTGCTCTGCCCTCATCAATTTTGTGACCCTTGGCAAGTTAATTTTTCTCCTTCAGTTTCCTCATACGCAATATGGGGAAAGTAATAGTACCTACCTCATTGCGATGTAGGGAGCATTCAATGAATTCATACTCGTAAAATGCTTATAACAGTGTGACACTGAGCAAGGACTAGGTGTAAATGTTTGTAAGCAAAAAACGTAAGTAAATGAATGTAAATAGAATCTGGCGCTGGTGATAGTAAGTTTAAAGTGCTCGCAGGCGTAAGTATAGGAATAAAGGCAAGAACAAAGAAAAGTGAGGGCCCTTGATAGCACTGGGGCAAAGGAGAGAACGGTAGGAAATACTTTCCTCAGGAGATTTAAAGATTTAAAGATTTAAAGGGAGTCTCTCTCTCTTAGAAGATCCAGTATTTTATCAGGTATAATGAACCCAAGAGACAAGTGTAATTTTTCCTTTGCTTTATTCTTGGAGTGCCATTGAGTTTTGCAGGGATTCCACTGCAATTATTTTTATTATTGATAGCATTGTCATTGCTATCATCAATATTTTAGTCATTGTTATAAAATATTAAACTTTATTTGATTTTGGCAATACACTATATCATTTAAATACAGCGGTCCAGGCTCAGGACTCAGAGGTTTTGAAATGATCATTCTTTATTGAAGTCTGGATGAGTACACAGTGGATTCAGTATGTCTATTGCCGAGCTCTCTGAATGAAACAGGAAAATGGAAACCTTCATAGAACTGACAGCACAGCCCAGAATCTGGCAATGATTGCTTCTCAATCTTGGATAGGATAATCTGAGAATCTTTGCTTCAGAGTGATTTGAACAACATCATCTTATTATCAAGTTCCCGGTTCTCATGTCAGATTAAAAAAAAAAAATCAACAACAAAGAACTCCAGAAGTTTGAACACTGAAAAAATACAAAGACACAGAAGAACGGGCCATGAGCTTTGAAATGAGGTAGAATTGTATTCTGCTTCTGGGATCTACCGTGTGAGGCAAACATTTTCTGTTTTTGTTTTTGTTTTTTTTAAACTCTTAGGGCAAAGGGACATTTGTCCTAGTCTGGACTTTTTGGCTGAACAGTTATAGGCTTTTGAGTGTCTGGGTAAGTCTGAAACCCATGAGAAGTCTAGGTGCATATTTCTACCCTCTGTGACTTACGTGGTTGAGGACAGCAGGTGCTTTCTTGGGGAAAAATCAAGGAAATTATGACCAAACCTTGATTGTAATTGTTCCTTTGCACAGTAAATGATTTGCTTCTTCACTAGCTTTAATGAAAAATCAGGCAGCAAAAAATACAAGGGAAAGAGTCTCTGCAAACAGTCTTTATGAGCAGGATGGTCACTTCTTAATTCATTTACGTATCCCAGGTTTATCACAGCAGAAACATCCTTATCCAACCCACCTAACTGTTGTGTGGTGCATCTGGCCAGGTTGCTGGGAGGATCAGTTTCTCATTAGCTTTCAAGAGAGGATACCTCTGAAAAGAACTCGAACTCATGATAATTGAAATCTGCAATTAACTCAAAATAGGTCCCATGATATTATCGAATATTATGTAAGCATTTGAGTATAGGATCTTTCTTGTGTGTGTGATCTCCCTGCATTTAAAAATTTTTTATTATTTATTTATATGGCTGTACCCGCGGCACATGGACGTTCCTAGCCAGGGATTGAACCCATGCCACAGCAGTGACAGTGCTGCATGCTTAGCCACTGGCCCCCAGGGAACTCCCTCTCTGCATTTAAAAAATTATTTTATTTATTTACTTATTTATTAATTTTTTAAGGGCTGCACCCATGGCATATGGAAGTTCCCAGGCTAGGGTTTGAATCACAGCTGGCCTACACCACAGCCACAGCAACACGGGATCCTGAACTGTGTCTATGACCTACACCGCAGCTCACGGCAATGCAGGATCCTTAATGCACTGAGTGAGCTTAGGGCTCAAACCTGTGTCCTCATGGATACTAGCTAGGTTCGCTACCGCCGAGCCACAATGGGAACTCCCATTTTTTTAAACTTTTAAATATGAATGCCTAACAGTGATTCTTAACCTGTTCTGTTCCTTGGACCTCTGTAGAAGCCTGTGGTGACATCTCAGAATAAAGTGCATAAGATAAAATATGTAAGATAACAAAAGAAGTCCTTTATATTAAAATACTGTTTTCGGGGAGTTTCCATTGTAGTTCAATAGGTTATGAACCTGATAAATATCTATGACGTTGAGGGTTTGATCCCTGGCCTCCCTTGGTGGGTTAAGGATCCAGCGTTGCCGTGAGCTGTGGTGTAGGTCGCAGACATGACTCAGATCCTAAGCTGCTGTGGCTGTGGTATAGACTGGCAGCTGTAGCTCCGATTCGACCCCCTGGTCTGGGAACTTCCATACACCACAGGTGCAGCCTTAAAAAAGCCAAAAAAAAAATACTATTTTCAGAATTGTACAAAAATGCAACTATAGTAGAAATACTGTATTGCATATTTGAAAGTTGTTAATAGAGTAGGTCTTAAAAGTTCTCTTCACAAGGAAAGAAATTTCTAACTGTGTGATGATGGATGTTAACTGCACTTGTGATCATTTCACAATAGAAACAAATATCAAATTATATGGTACACTTGAGACTAATATATGTCAATTATATCTTATTAAAGTATACATTTTAAAAATTTTATAAACTAATAAAAATGTTTAAACTAAAATTTTTATAAAATGAAAATGTGATATGGGGTAGATGTCTTTTAAGTACTATGATTTTGAAGTAGTGGTGAATTGTAATTGGTATTGTGAGGCAGCTGTTAACAACCTAATGTGTTATGAAAATATATGTGAATTCTACTGGTGACACGATCATAGGGTTGAATAATACTGTGATGATGTGCAGCCTCCATTCATAATTGAAAGAAATGCTAATTTCCATGGGAGGGAGAGAAAGTAAAGATGCAGTTTTTTTTTCCTATCCAAATCTGTGGACTTTCCTGGTTTCTCTCCCTGGACCTTTGAGAGTTCAAGGTCCCCAGGTTAAAAACCATTCGCCTGGAAGGCTTCCGTACTCTGTAGTTGACTTAAGTTTTTCAGAGGATATAAATGTCCACACTAATAAAGTAAGTGGCAAATAGATCAATCCTGTAAAGTTTATTATAATCAGAATACTAGATCCTGTTAGAAAATGTTGGTGTGTTTAGATATACCTCTGTAGCCCTAGCTTTCTCCTTAAGATACAAGACCATCAATATAGCTCGGGTCATTAAAAATCTGTGAACAAACTTTCATCAAATGAGGATTTTTTTTTTTTTTGGGTTCATTCGATGGATACTTCTTAAATATTTAATAAATCACAAAAGATTTGGTATAGATTATAGATGGCAGGAGCCAGGATTCAGACGTTGATTACACAATTAGGTTGTTAACAGCTGCCTCACAATACCAATTACATTCACCACTACTTCATGGCTTACATGAAACAGATCTGGACAAGGACAGAGCAGCAGAGTTCCCGTTGTGGCGCAGCAGTAATGAACCCATACAGTATCTGTGAGGTTGCGAGTTCGATCTCTGGCCTCGCTCAGTGGGTTAAGGTTCCAGCATTGCCGTGAGCTGTGGTGTAGGTTGCAGATGCGGCTCGGATCCTGTGTTTCTGTGGCTGTGGTGTAGGCCGGCAACTGTAGTCTTGGAACTGCCACATGCTTTAGGTGTGGCCCTAAAAAGAAAAAAAAAAACAAACAAAAACCCAAAAAACAAAAAACCATCACCAACAACAAAAGTACAGAGCAGCTACTGACCCACGTCCAGTTCTGGATGTTTCATTCTGATTTACAGTGTTACCTTGATTAATACATTCCCAGGGGGACAAACAGCTTCTGTGACAAAGTGCTCCTAGTTGTGAAGCATCAGGGAATTCCCTGTGGTGACAGCCACTTGTCTGGGCTCAGGATGGAGCTTGGTCTCCTCAGGAGCGAGAACGAGAACCGCTTCATGCCTCATAGGGCTAGGAGCTAGCCGGGGGGGTTGGCGGGCGGTGGGGGAGGTCAGTGCACCTCCATCCTCTCCCCACCCCCAGCTGTGTGAGAATTTGGGGGGAGTTAGTGTCTTCATCTGGGAGGTCAGACAGAAGCTAGCTGGATGAACATTACACGTGGAACGCAGACCTCTGCCTGTGATCGTTTTTAAAAATCTCAGATGCCGTTTCTCTTAATAAACAATGTTCGGAATCCATCTTCCACATTCATGCAGATATCACGATGGCTTCTTCTTTTTTTTTTTTTTTTTGTTGCCTTATCTGGGGCCGCACCCGCGGCATATGGAGGTTCCCAGGCTAGGGGTCTAACAGGAGCTGTAGCTGCCGGCCTGCGCCAGAGCCACAGCAACGGGGGATCCGAGCCATGTCTGCAACCTACACCACAGCTCACGGCAACGCCGGATCCTTAACCCACTGAGCAAGGCCAGGGATCAAACCCGCAACCTCATGGTTGCTAGTCGGATTCGTTAACCACTGAGCCACGAAGGGAACGCCCCACGATGGCTTCTTGAACTGGCTGAGCAAATACTGGAAGAGGTGTGGAGGTGAGGAGATAGTGAGGTCTCTAGAGTAAAGATCAGGGAAGGAAATGTGCCTTTTGTTCGTGCACAGACGGTTTTAAACTCACTTTCATTGAACGGTGCTCCCGAGACTGTACATCCAAGTGCCAGCTTCTCCCTAGCTACAGAGAACCTTCGGATTTCTGGGCAAGTGTTTGGACTAGTCCTGGCTTGTCCACACCTGAGGGGCAATTCGCACAGCACACGGACCACAGGCAATTAGATAACTTCTATTTCTGGTCCCTCCAAAATCATGAACAACTCCGTCTCTCTTTAAAGATGCCCTGTCTATAAAGTGGAGCCTGACCCTCCAGGATGACTGAAAACAGAAAATAAACTGAGCGACTCTGAGCTCAGACCTGTGGAACTCCAGTTCAAGCCCTTTTCTCAGCTTTATTTTACAGCACAGAGCAGTGAGCTCTGGGGAGATGAGACGCTTTCTAGTTCTCCAAAGCCACCCAGTGTCAGCATGGGTCATTTCTAAAAGGTGACGGTATAAGGCTTAGTTTGCACAGCTTCACAAAAATTATTTGCAAGTGTTACAAGTTGACATTTCGAAATGCTGAAATTTGGAAAAAAAACTTTGAAAAAGTTCTAATTAAGCAACAATAAGTAGGAATTGACATTTTCTACCATTCACCGAGAAGTTACCCAGCTAATAACCCCCTCTTTTCAAATCCCAACCCAGAGCCACTACATAAATATAGAATGACATGGTGGTGCTGGGTAGGAAATTGGGGTCTTAGCATCTAACCTCTTCTCACCCCTCTCTCTGTCCCCCTGCAAAACACTATCGATGTCGCCCTAAATGGAAAAAGAGTTTACTGTTCCTTGGAAATTTTGAATAGAAATTGACTTTTGTTCAGCATTTCTGATTTAATTAATATACCACAACACTACTGACTCTAATTCACTTAGAGTCCCATGAAACACTGCAGCTACTTTTATAGTAGGCAGTGTGAAAAGTTCTACTTAGGACTCTTAAGAATGATAGATACATGGGCTGATCTGAAAGCAGTGCAACTTTACCATGGAGTGATCTAGGCCTATTGTGAATTTGCAGACATGCTCTGCTGCAGGGAGGGGTCCAGGGACAAGACCAGGATGATCTTCCTCCAGTTTTGCTCAGGACAGAGCCAGCTTAGGCTTGTGGTCATAGTGCCTTCATAGTCAAAGAGTGTCCTCATTTGGGTGCTGAAATAGATGGCCATCCCATTTCATTGTTAGTTGAATTCCACGGTTTCTCAAGTTAGAGTAGAAGCAGAGCTGAGGTGGAAGCAAGCTCTCTGACTTCCAGTCTCTACTAACTGAAGAACATGAGGCAGTTTTCCTAACTTCTCTGTGGATTTTTCTTTCTTTATCTCTAAAAGGGAGATAACAATCTCTACCTTCCAGAACAATCCAGATGTTGGCATGCTAAGGATGTATGCAAGAGCACCATAGTAATGCTCGCCTAGTATGGGACACAGAAGGTTTTGGTTTAGTTGGTGTGAATCTACTGCCAGTGACTGGAACTTAAGGCACTCATATGTTGACTCATCTGATATTCCAGGAGAAATATAAATTTTTAATTCTTCTTTCCTTAGTTTCTCTCTTGAGGAGCAGAGTGCCATGTTTTTTAATTGATAGAACTTAGGACTAGGATACCTGATGGTCAAGTTGGCCTGTATCTCCCGGTGTGACAATGGACACATACTTGAGACTTCTAAGTCCTTTCTCACTTTCAATAGTTCTGAGGACTGGCTAAAATGGATAAACTATAACTAACATATTTGCCCTCCGATTTTGATTATACCTTCATTCATTTAACAGATAGTTATTGTATGTCTATTCAATAAATGCCTGTCTGCCACATACATTGTAGTTACTGATATATCAAGGATGATCAAAATAAATATGGTGCCTGCCTCAAAGGAATTGTCAGTCTGGCTGTCCTGAATTATGTTTTCTAAGCATTCTTGATAGACAGCCAGCTCTCTTATACATCAACGCGATATTTTAGATTTCTCCACCTAATCCTATATAACAATTTCTAAATCTTTAAATCTTAACCAAACCTCCTCTGGTTCCTACTTAAGTGCTTTTCTTTCTGCTTTTTCTCAGTGGGGAAGGAGAAAATCCACCCTTCTGACTACATGAATATCTTTTATGTTAGTAAAAATCTGTCAGGCTCTGTCAAGGCACTGCGCTGTGATTGTCTTAAATATTGTAGTGAACTCAACTATTAGGTGGCATCTTTTAATTTTTATGTTAACATTTTGTAAAATTTAGATATGAGGCTGATTTTGTGACTGCCATATTGTATTGTTTGCAAGATGGTTCCAGTTAGGGTAAGAAATTGTGTAGGTTGAAACTTTAAGAGTGGAGAGACAGAGAGAGAGAGAGAGAGAGAGAGAGAGAGTGTGTGTGTGTGTGTGTGTGTGTGTGAAGGGGGAGGAGCACACTGACCCTGCTGGGAGGCCGGTTACTTTTGCATTGATCGAGTGAAGGAAGGGAAATGAAGCAGATTCTGGGTATTTAGGCCTTGAAAGAACCCAAGGGGATGACCTTGTCAAGGGCTGAGCTGGGAGAAGAGAAACAATGAGACTTTAAGACAGAATCAGGTATAGGTGGGCTCCCACCGTTGACCTAAGAACACATTCTGGCTGCATTTTGAGAAATCTTGCCGGGAGGAAGGGATTGTGTTCAAGGAGCCAGAGACTGACAGGGCTTATCACGTGACTCTCTGAGTGGCTGAGGCAGATGATTAGAGCAGAGAGGGTAGACTCAACAAAAGATAAAAATCTAACGTCGCAGTTTTGAACTGCCAAGAACTACCTTCATTTATCAGATCGCAGAGGACATCAGATCATCTTGCTTATCATCTTGCTTCTTGGCAAAATGGCACATTAATGATTCTGGATGGAGGCGTGTCTCACATATCCAATGACTTTATAACGAAAGCTCAGCGAGAGATAACGACAACCTTCCTTTGTGTCTAATATTTCCTATATCATTCTGTCAGTTCTATCCTGGTGCTACTTCAAGGAAATGGACACCGGGTTTCTGTTATAGGTTATATGAATAGTCGCAGAGACGTACGTTTCTGAACAGGTAAGAAAACCAGTTTCATGGAAAGAGGCATGGTGACTTCCCGCTCCCCTCCCCCATCTCTGGATTAACAAGGTGCCTGCACTTCTCAGTTGTATGCATGAGGCAGTCACATTTTATGTGAGGAATAGGTTCATAAAGACCTTGCATTTTTCAAAACCCACATAATTCAACACTAATTTTCTTATTGTAATAAATTGTGATGCAGGGGGATGCGTTCCCAAACTGCATAAATTACTACATTTGTAGTGGAATTTTCCTTTTAAATATACTTTCTATGTACATCAAATAACATAAAAATAACACATGAATAAATAAACCGTAAAACGTGGACCCTGCTCATAGCTTTTCATCGCATTTAATTTCACTCCATGGCTTTTGATTTGAGGGGGGTGTTTAACAGCATCACCGTTCAATGCATTTGGGGATACTGTTATGGGATATAAAAACAATTATAAATTACACTAGCACTGAACATTAAAAGAATAGTACAATAGTCACAAAATAAATCCAGGCGTGTTCCCAGGCTCTAAAACCAAGTGTGGTACAGGGACACTTCTATTTCTTATATTTCTGCTTACCAGCCCAAGTACTGCTGCCTTGTGAGAATGAAAGAAATGCTATTTGTGGTCAGCCTGGTTAACTGCCACCTTTGAAGGGACATGATTCATGGGCGGTTTTTAAAATGTGTATTGCGTGCATGTGTGCACGTGTACATGTGCACGTGCATGTGTGTCTGCAGGGTTCTGTTACTTCAGACTGTTCATGTTAATTTATATATAATGTAAAAGATGTAGTGTATGTAGTAGGAAAGTTAAATTATGACATTTCAAGTTGGCATATTTCAGTTTTGTATTATAGAGAAGGTCATATATCTATATCCAGTAATGGCTATCATGATTGCTGATATAATAGAAGAAAGGGTTTATTCTGTTCTTGAACCAAAAATCTGATGTATGATTTTATATTCTGTCTCCTGCCGCCCAGTATTCATATGTTGAAATCCTAATCCCTCATGTGACGTATTGGAAATAAAGTCTTTAGGAAGGTGATCAAGGAGTTCCCATTGTGGCTCAGCGGAAATGAATCTGAGTGGCATCCATGAGGACACAGGTTCGATCCCTGGCCTCACTCAGTGGGTCAAGGATCCAGTGTTGCTGTGAGCTGCGGTGTAGGTCACACATGGGACTCGGATCTGGCGTTACTGTGGCTGTGGTGTAGGCTGGTGGCTACAGCTCTGATTCAGCCTCTAGCCTGGGAACCTCCATATGCTGTGGGTATGTGTGGCCCTAAAAAGATAAAAGAAGAAGAAGGTGATTAAAATTAAATGAGATCAAGAAGGGGAAGCCATGATCCAGCAGGCAGGGCTGCTGTCCTTATAAAAGAAGATGAGATACCAGAGATCTCTCTCCACCTGTGCACAGAAAAAGAGGTAATGTATGCACATTGCTGAGAAGGTGGCTGCTTCCAAGCCAAGAGAAGAGGCCTTAAAATGAAACTACCTTTTAGCACCTTGATCTGAGACTTCCCAGCCTCCAGAATTGTGAGAAGTAAATTTCTGTTGGGTAGGGTCAGCCCCTCTGGTCTATGGTATTTTGTATGGAATCCAAAGCAGACTAATTTATATGTCATCCTTTAGTATTAAATAGGTTTGAGTTATTCAGTTTTAATTTTTCTAGCTTATAATTAGTGCTTATACATTTTATCCCTTTTCAGTTGAAACCTATTTTTGTTTAATTTTAAAAAGTCGAATTATGAATTTTTATCTTCATTTCTGGGAACTTAACTAGTCAGTCACACTTACTGAACTTGGTGTTAGGAGGACTCACCAGTCACTCATTTAGGATAATGCTCAGGGGATGTAAGAGGCTGAGGTAGGTACCCAGCAATGGGAAGATTGAGATGACATAGGCTGTCTTCGACAGAGTTGTCTGGTGGGTGACAGGGAAAAGAAAGGCACAAATAACAACACTGGAAGTTTGGACACAGTGGAGCTAAATGAAAAGACCCTCTCTCTTTGCATTGTCTCCCCAGAAGCTTCTCAGCCATGTTCTGGGACTGAGCTCTTTCCCCCCTCACCGAGTTCATGGATGCTTTTCCCTTCCCTGGAATGCTCTTCCCCGCCCCTTGACCTTACTGACTGGCTGGGTTCCCTTGTGGAAGTTTCCTCGAAACTCCAGATTATGGTGGAATCTTCCTATTCTATGCTGATATGCACTTACAACTCCAGTAGGTGCTTATCACAATTACAAGTGGTGTTTGCGTAGATGTTTAACAACCAGCTCTTTTGGGTAGGAAGGAGATGCTTTGGTTTGTAGCGTTTCCTGACTTGGGTGGTGTCAACACTCCCAGCTCAGTGATAATCAAGCTATACTGTGATGTCATTGAGAGCTGAGAAGATGCACAGTAGCAGACCATGATATAGAATTTCCACCAGAAAAGGGAAAATATGTATTTAAGTTACTTCAAGAGTGTAGAAAACAGTGAATTAGTTCAGAAATGGTGAGCTCAAGTATTTACTACTTCTGTTTTCTATATCGTTAATTGAAAGTTTATATAATTTAATTTTTAATGTTGATTCTGTTTAATGTCTGACCTGCCAGATTCTGAATATTTAGCAAACAGCTCTGACAACCGGCTTCTGCATGCCACTGACCATCACGTAATTGTGTGTGTAATCAATTGTTTAATGTTCGTCTCCTCCATGGCAATATAAGCGTGTCAAGGCAGGGACTGTTTGCTTGCTCTATCAGTCATTTTGGGTGAGGATAATAAAAGCCACTTAGGTAATCTGGATAGGAAGGGCTTTATACAAGGAACTGGAAGCTTCTACCACTTGGCAAGGTCATTGAAGCAGGTGGACGGTTGTAGTTGACTTTTAGGAACCGACACAGAAGCTGTCTCAACTTCTCCCAGTCTCAGGGGGAACTGCTACTGCTGATCTTAGAGAATCTCAAGAACTAGCCTTTGTCTATGAGTCTTCCTACAGCCACCAGCAGAGATGTTCAGATCCCATGTGGGTGCCTCTCACTGGATGACCCTCGACAGGTGCCATGCTGGGAAGGGCACTCTGAAGAATCTGGCTTCAGGGTTCACCTCTGCTATGCAGAGAATCTGCAGAAGGGAGCAGAGAGAATATCCAGTTGCCACCCCCCACCTCCTCCCTTGCTCACTGCATATCACCGGCACCTAGAATATTCTCTTGTGCATAGGAGGCGCTCAGTATGTGTTGGTCGAATGATCGACTCTCACTTATTGAAAGTGTACAACATAGTGATGATAAAGAGTTCTCAACTTTAAAGCAGAGGATTTATTTGGACGTCTCATCAGTTATCCTCCTCTGAGACCTGTAGCTTTCAGAAAAACCAACCTTTGAAACCGTATTCTGGAAGTTAATATATAACTCAGTTGCTTGGAATTTAAAATATATTTCTGTGTATAAATGGTGGTGAGGTCTCTAGACTGGTCCCTAAAAGCCCATTTTCTCATCATATTGCTAGAATATAACATTAATAATATAAAAGCTCACCACCTTGTAGAATATTCTGCGAGAAAATGTACTTCAGGTTCCAGTTGTGGTGCCCAGACCCAAATCTCTGCTTTTGCATCTCTGACAACAAGTATAGGAATTCCTCCTCTCTGATTCCTGTTTAGACTTCAAGCAATAGGAATAGGAACAGCTTGATGATGGATAGGTAGTAATGACAAGCAAAGTTAAGTTTTGAGTTCCTTATTAGTAGTAGATGGAAATTCTCTGTGAAGGAGAGGGTTCTAGTGGCCATAATAGAAAAGTCAGTTCTATATAAGGGACTTTACATAGAATCTATGATGTTACATAGAATAAAGCCAGTGCTTTATATTAGGATTTTTTGCATTATGCATATTAAATTAAGACCAGAGTTTTCATTACAAAAGAATATAAGCTATGGAGTTCAAATTAAATTAGAAGAATAAACTATATCAAATTTGCATAGAGATTTTCTGTAGAAGATCTTACCAGGTGAGTGAACCATACCTTGGGGATATTAACTCTGGCAGTTCTTAAAAGAATCACCTAGTAAATTACTGGTACAATGAAATAAAAGGGACTCTAAAGAATACTTAAAAGTGCTTTAAGTTTCTGGGGGCTGGGATCATGTCTCACTCGTTGTGTTATCCTTCAAGAGTTAGCACTGTGTTTAACAAACAGGCACCCAGTGATTGTCAAATGAAACACTGCACTTTGTCAAAGAGATAAATTTAGAAAAGGAAGCATAAACTAAAATCTAATCTAATCTAAGGACCCTCATAATAGTCCATTAAAAAGTGAGTACAAATTGTAGATTTACAAATAGAAAAATTGATATACAATAAGACAGAATTAGAGTTTGGAAGTCATTAGTAATTTTCATCAAATAATTTGAATTTTTGGCCCCTTACCGTGAGGTGGGGCTGTGACTAGCTCCAGCAAATGAGTTGTTAGGAGACACGATGCTTCTAGATGATGCTTCTGGTCTGGAGCGCTTAATTGCTAATTTAAGATACTAGAAATTTCTTTTCCCTCTACTGTGTTGACTGGCGATGTTCCAGATAGCTTGAATCTCATGTGATGGATAGGTAAAATAAGTGAGAAATGAAATATGTCACCACAATTTTTCTTTCAAACAAGATCACCTTTGAGACTTAGAGGAAGCTCTATTAATAATTTGGTTGAGACGAGAGACATAAACCAGAACTGTCCTAAGAAAACAGGGACATACAGTTTGTTATTTAAGCTCCTGAGATGGGGGTTGTTTGTTACTGCAGCATAACCTATTCAGACTGTTACGTGGAGCCAGTGCCAGAACTGAAAATGACATTCTCATTTTTCTTTTATTGCCTTTAAATGAGTATATGTGTATTATTTGGGTGGCCCATGAGAGAAACTCAAATTCATTGAGGCAAAAACAAAGGAATTTTTTTTTCTTAGTGGATTTTATTTCAATTATAAGTGTACATAAATCATCACAAGTCAGTTTTACAGATTTTGTATCCCAAATCCCCAGTGCATCCCCCCACCCCTCAGATTGTCTTATTTGAAAAACCAAGGTTTTCCAAAGTCTGTGAGTCATTGTCTGTTCTGTAAGAAGGTTCATTGTGTCTTTTCAGTTTCTACATGTAAGCGGTAGCATTGGGTGTTGCTGTCTAATTGTCTGACTGGTTTCACTTTGCATGATAATTTCTAAGAAAAACAAAGGAATTTTGAAGCACTTGGAATCTAAGAAAGGTTTAACGATAAAGCAATAGTAGGGTGTAGATGGAGCCTCAGGTCTGACCAGCCTGAGGGATGGGATAGGATGCTGTCAAATCCTTCACTTCCATCTTCTGTTACTACTTCTGTCTGTATGCAGCCTACCTGCTTCTCACCAAAGCCAAATTTCCTTCATGGCAGGACAAACTGTGGCCACCAGCAGCTCCTAAATTTTAAATTTGTTTCTCTCCTCAAGAAGGACAGACTTACAAATGTTCTCTGAATCTAACTTCAAAAGTCCCAGGCAAGGTTTTCTGATTGGCTCAGACCTGGAAAGGTGTCAATCTCTTAGCCAATCGGCTGAGACTAGGAGGTTGAGTCATTTAGAACCAGGGCAGCATCCCTGGGAACTACACTGGGATAAGGAGAGGAATAGATTCGAGAAGAGTGGGGTGCTAGGAAGACAGAACACACTAGATATTTCCTTCATATTTAGTTCAGGCAGACACCATTGGTAAAGCAATTGCTTAAACCTTGCCTAGAGTTAAGGCTGGACTTTGTTAAAAAAAAAAAAAAAGAAAAAAGATGACATTCATCTTCCTCCCCAACTCTCTTTTGTACTCCTTTTAGACAAAAGCCTCACATTTGAAAATAGCTGTGTGGAAAAATGATGAGTTGTGGGGCCAAGGGACTGGGTAAAGCTAACTGACCCACCTGGGCATTGAACCAGAAAGTCTGCTCTTCATAGAATTATATTCTAATCAACCAAGCTGAGCTGTGGGAACATAAATGACATAATGACATTCAAAGTGACTTTTAAAAGTTGATCATAAACTTCCATTATCTGTAATTCGTTAACTTAGTTCTTAAAAAAGAAAAAAAAAAAAAAACCGAAGAGTTAGATTACATTATCTTAAGTCTACCTACCAAGGTTAGATTATGGGGTTTATGATTTGGTTGGAAGCTCCAGCACTGGGTTTCTGCCCTATTGTCCTCTTCTCCTGCCTCACCTGAGCAGTGACATTCATATTTTCAATATAAATTTGAGAGGTCTAGTAGAAAGCCTGCTCCCAACAAAGTTACCATCCAAACTCTCCTACAACTTGGAAGGTACCTATGATTAAGGTCTATGTTGTACTGAAAATAATTGCTTTAATTAGCCATTAAACAGGCTTCAGGGTCAACCTGACAATGGGTTTATTTCTGTGTTTGATTTAGGGGAAGCAGTTAATGGTTTTGTTTTTATTATCTTTACCCCCTGCTTCAGAATTATTTACTTAAGCCCATGGAAGGCAACAGATATTTGTTATTATAAAATCAATTTCATGCCTGACTAGACCATGTCTTCCACCTTTGTCATTACTCTTTGAGCTTTGGGTGTTATCTTGGTCTCATTTATGTTTATACAACGAGATGGCAACAGACCCTACCAATAATTATTTGGGGAATTTGAGTCATACCGCAACAGGCAGTGCATTTTCATTCTCATTTTCAGAGTATTTTTGTGTATTCATTCCCCCCCATTCCTATTAAAATTTTTAATAGAATCATGTTTTTTTGAGTAAAAGTGTCATAGCATACTTTCTCTGCTTATCTACATGATGTTAAGAATGGATTATGTATCTAGAGTAAAAATTCGATATGTAAAAGGACTGAAACACACCTCCGTGAGCTATCATTTTGGTTAAAACATTCTCTTTTGAAATCTTTGTTTACTGGAGTCATGTTCCTTTGTTTTCCCTAGCTTTTATGTAAGGCTCAAGGTGACAATCTTGGCTTTTCTGAAATGTCAGTAGCTGTGAAGTTAAATAATCTAAATGCCAGTAACATTCTTCTTCTTTTTTTAAGGTGATAATGGTTATGAATTAATTCTCAAACACATGTAAAATTAGATCTGCAGAGTCTCTTTGTGCCTGTCAAGCATTGCCCAGATAGGACCTTGTGGGTGTGGGGTCAGAGTGAGTTGGTCTGGTTCTGTTAGGATCGGCCCACTGTTTCCATCATGCCTTGATGCTCTCAGTAGCTGGCAGGACCCAGAACACTACCCTGACTGGTATCCCACTCCAGCAGGCCAGTGATTGGGAACCATAATGCCACTCCCTGATCCCATCACCTGATTTTTCCCACTGATTAACCTTGACCTTCTGCCCTCAGCGAATATTTATTGAGCATGTACCCAAATCTGGCTGTGAGCTCCTTACTGACCGTGTGGTGCTCAGCAAGTTGAACCTTAGTTTCATATTTAGAAAATGGGACTAATAAAGACATTTTTATCATCTACCTCACAACAGCTACGTAAGGACTCAAAACAGTAAACCATGTGAAAATATCTTTATAAGTTGCTGTATAGGGATTGTTTCAGTTCATTGGAGCTATGCATCTAGATTTCTGTTAAAAAATCTTGATCAGCTAATTAGTCTTATCAGCTAATTTCTCTTAGAAAATTTTATGCCTGCGGTTAACATCTGGCATAGGTTATATAGAAGGTTCTTATGCTTTTAAGAATATCAGAATTATCTAGCATCTAGGGTGCTGGATAGAGATAGGTGCCAATGTCACATGCCCAGAGATTCTGGTTTTTGGTTTGCCTTGGAGCTCAGAAACACACATTTTTAACAAGCACCAAGAATTTATTTCATGGGGCTACCATAACAAGGTAGTGCAGACTGTGTGGCTAGAAGAACAGAAATATATGGTCTCATAGTCTGGAGGCTATAAGTTCCAGACCAGGGTGTTGGCAAGATGGGTTCCTTCTGAGGGCTGTTGCACACCTCTCTTCTGGCTTCTGGTGCTTTGCTGGCAATCTGTGGTGTTCCTTGGCTCCAGATGCCAATCTTTGTCTTCATGTTCACATGACATTCTCCCTATATGCACTTGTCTCTCAGTTTCCTCTTCTTACAGTCGTATTGGATGAGGGCTCATCCTAATGACCTTTCTTAACTTCATTTGTGTAGACTGTTTCCAAATAACATCATATTCTGAGGTACTGGCAGACTTCAGTGTATGAAATTTGGACTTCAACATATGAATTTTGAGGGGACACAATTCAAGCTAAAACATGCCCTAAATTTCTCCCTTATGTACTCCCTCATACCCTAATGGCCCTGCCTGGGCCAGGTAATTAGAGCCTTCTAGCCGGGTGCCTCAGGAGAGGGCTGTCATAGTTGAAGGGAGATGACACACAGGCATTGGAAAGTCATCTTCCAGGATGTAATAATTAGAGAGACTCATCCATCAAAGTATGAAAGAAACAATAAATTTGAAAAAAAATGTGTTATAGTATAAAATGAAGTTTCTCCCACCTCAGAAGATGTAGGTCCTGCATAATGGGGAGAGGAGAGAACTGGGGAAGAATTAAGCTAGATGGGTGCAGCTCTCCATGAGAAGGGGCCTTCTCCTTCTTTCACCCCTTCTTTAGGTCAAGTCATAACCCAGGACCCAAACATAATCATTTTTATTTTTATGTCCATATTTAAGTTAATATGGTAGTGGTTTATGTTACCATTTTATATTTTGTGTTCTTAATACTCTATGATGAATATTTTCCATGGTGTGCTATTTTTCACATTTAATGTCTAAAAAATAGACCATCGGGTGGTTATACCCTAATTATGTTAGGAGTTACACCTATGTATTGCAGTAACTGCAATGAAATCTCACAATGAAGTTTGGAAAGACCTAAGGGAGATACATTGGCAAGGGAGGGATAGTCCATGACTCTTTACCTCCCCACTCTTGTTGGACCAACATTGTCAAGAGAATAGATTTACTCACCTACCCAGTTTTATCTTCCTGAGTCCCATTAACTCTCACACCTGGAAAGAATGAATTGCCTAAGAGTCCAATTCTGCTTCAGGCTGGGACAGATTTCACCACTCCTACCAAAGCTCCTGTTTTGTCATATTCAAATAACCTTTTCCCCTTCTGGAATGCCCTTTGTATATATCTCTCTACCCATCCACACATGCTCTCTTCATATTTCCAGGCTCCATATAGCTTCATCCTACCCAGTGAAGCCTTTCTTGAATAATCAAGGGATCTAGGCTTCCCCTGAAGTCTTGGTTGAATTTTATCCTCTGCTATATTATAAATTGGTTGCCATCAGGGATCGTATGTTAGCCTTCTGAGTACTTCTCACCACTTCTGTTATAATGTGGAGCTTATAGTAGGTGCCCAGCAAATATCATCTCTTAAAAAATGAAGTCTTCAGAAAGGTGACAGATTTTCCACATATCCCTGGAAGAGAGTGATGATTAAGTATATTGTACTAATTAAATTGAATATATGCATTCATTAAAATTATAACTACAGTGATTATATATTAACATGAAAATGTCAGATTCTATTTTAATTTTAAGTGAAGAAAATATACCATAAAATTATATTTATAATACAATTACAGCTATGGAAAAATGTGAATAAAGCCTAGGAGAGAACACAAATGTGAAGACAGTTATATTTAGGTGATAATGTGTAAATTACTTTCTTTTAATACTAGGATGCTATTTTCATAATAATTGAAAAACATAGTGATAGACAGTTTGGACTGTGGTCAGCTATGGAAAAAAGTACTCACTTTATGGAAATGAAAAATGAAGTAAATTATATAGAGACTTCAAGAGCCTTCAGTGCATGAACTAATCCTGATAGCCTTGTGCTTTAATTTTTATAAATACTTTTTATCTACGTTGGAAAAGAATTTGAAAAAAAAATGGATGTGTGCACATATATAAATGAATCAATTTCCTGTACAGCAGAAATTATCACTTTAATAAAACTTTTAAAAATGAATAAAGAGAAAACAATAATGAATACTCAATATAGGAGATATGTATGATAAGGACACAGCCACCATGTCTTAGGAGATCCATTTTGGAATCCTACCACTTATATAATAAGCTTCAATTTCACTTTCTCCTCAAAAGTAGAACTGTCAGTAGGATATCTGAAATTCAAGACTTATGATAGTCTTAATACCTTAAACTTCTTTGTTTAAAATCTGCATTTTTGGGGGCACTTTTGTTTGTGTGACAAGAAACAGTTTCCAGTGTTTGAATTATCATGTTTTTTTTTTTTTTTCTCCACCTAACAATGTCTTGTGGGGTTTTCATCAGGGAAGAAAAGGCAGCACACTGGAGTGAGATTTTGCTATGATTATCTCATCATCTCTTTTCATGTGTGGTGCCACTGGCAAAACTCTTTTTTAAAGAAGGTTCAGCAAAATGATTGGCACTCGGTAAGTGGTTGATATTGAATAGGAAAAGCCAAGAGCTAATTTGAAGCCTTTATATAATGTTCTTTGTTTAAAGAAATGAAGAGAAAAAATCCAAATTTAGAATACTAAGAACTAAAGAAGTCTTGCACCGTACTGTTTTAATTGGCTGGTGCTCATGAGAAGAATCAATAATTTCTTTTGAAGTTTCACATCAGCTGCTTAATTTTGATCAAGTCTTATAATTAATCAGCTGTGAATAAAATGAATCAACTGTAATTTTAACCTTAGGGTTTTTTTTTTTAATAGCTACAATGATGTAAGTAATAGGTTATCTAACCTTATTCAAAGCCTTGTAAATGATTTTATTTGCATTTTGAAGGAACTACAGCTTATCAATTTACTCATGAGTTTCAGCAATCACATTTTCAATACCTTTGCAGAATATATTTATTGAAATGTTAATGTAATTTTGTGTGCTTCAGGTATTTTACCCGTTTTAACTGTCAAGTAATGATACAGTAGTAACCAGTATATTTCCAGGCACCCTGGAGGCAGAGAAGTGAGTCAAAAGCATCATAGGGTATGGGTCCTATTCTCAAAGACCTTACAATATAAATGGAGGAAGAGACAGACCGGACATATACAGATCAAATCAGAGAATAACAGGCCTTCATACTGTCTTGTTAATTGATTGTAGATAAAGTAATTTCAGCAAAGTAAGAATCTGGTGTAGTCCTTGAGCTCCTTGGAGGACATATTCTATATCATGCCATTAAGACAAGAAGTATATCCACCCCTAATGCTTTTTGTCCATTTTACTAGGAGGTACCTAGATAAAATACCTAGGAGCTGAAGCAACCATCTTGGGCCATGATATTAGAGTTCTATGAATATAGCAGAAAACAATAAAGTAGGACCCTGAGCCCCCATTACCTTCATCAAACAGAATTGTCATGCCAAATCAGAATTTTATATCTAATAAAAATACAAAAATATCTTGTTCAAGCCATTATTATTTTGGTTCTCTCTGTTAGAGCAACCAATCCTATATCCCAATATAGATGGATAGAAGTGCAATCAGCAGACGAGTAGAGGGACATATTTCATGTAAGGAAACAGCAGGAACAGAGGCCCTGGGTGGGGATTATTTTCTACCTCAGAGTGTCTCCACATGTATTACAGAGTGAATAAAGTTATAGGTATTACTTATTTATCTTCTCTGTGGTCAGAGAATAAACTTTGTGTGATTTGAACCCTTTAAAATTTATTGAGACTTGCTTTATGTTCTAACATATGGTCTGTTCTTAAGTACTGGGGAAGAATGTGTGTTCTGCTGTTGTTGTGTGAAGTGTCCTATAGATGTCTGCTTGGTCTAGTTTGTATGTAATTTTGTTCAAAATTTTGTTTCTTTATCTTTTGTCTAGTTGTTCTAATACGTTGTTGAAAGTGGGATATTGTAGTCTCCAGCTATTATTGCTGAATTGTCTTTTTCTTCCTTCACTTCTGTTAGATTTTGCTTCATGTGTTTTGAGGCTCTATTAAGTTCATATATGTTTGTAATTTCTCATATTTTCATATATTTTCTTATAATTTCATATATTTTCTTGATGGATTGACCTTTTTATCCTTATAAAATATCATGTGTTGTTTCTAGTAACAGTTTTTGTTTTAAATCTATTTTATCTGATATTAGTATAGTCATTCCAGCTTTTGTTTGATTTAAATCCTGCCATATGACTAATTACATTAAGTGTAAATGGATTGAATACTGCAAATAAAGGCAAAGATTGTTTCTAGTTTTTTAGTTTTCTGTAAGTCTTGTCATTTTTATTCCTCTCTTCCTCCATTACTCCTACTTTGGTGTTAGATAGTTTTGGTTGACCTGGGGATTAAATTAAAATAATAATTTATAATAACCTAGTTTAGATTAATACAGAATTTCAGTAGTGTACAACTTTCTTCTATTATTTCTACATAGCTCCACTTCCCACTCTCTTTTTTGTGCAGCTCTCTCTCTCTCATGTGTGTATGGACTTCTAATTTCCCAGAAATATGTTGGAGCTTTTCAAAGCTCCTGTGGACATCTCATTCCCCAGATTATTCTTTTAAGCTTTTTAGTTAGTTTATATTTGTCCCAGTTGTTTTCCACCACCCAGTGTGACCTGGAGGGCAGGGGATGGCATATAAAATGCCACAAAGTTCTTACTGATATTCAGCTGTTCTTCTTGAAGAAATGCTTTCCACCATCTTACAAGCATTTGGGAAATTTTCTGTGTTCTAAGAAAGTTATTTTTGACATTTTTTGCCAATTTTCTCATCACTTTTATGAAAGAGAATTTTCAAAGGTCTTTACCCTGCCATTTTGCTACAGTCACCCTCTTATCCACTTTTAAGACTTTTTCTAGGTACTGCTTATCATTGCTTGGGCACTTTGAGATATTTTTTTAACAAGTTATTTGAAATCTCAGTGGGGACATTTTGCTTTTACTCTTTATAATCATATTGAGTAAAACATGTTGTGTTGTTTGTAGTAATACTTTACTTGGGAATACAGGGTTTGGGTGTGCAGTTAACATATTTAAAAATTCTATTACTATTTACAGATAAATGTCTTATTAACTTTCAAATATAACTACTTACCTAGTGATCAAATAGTGATTAATATGGCTATTTACTGTTCTAGCTAACCACTTCACAAATATTGATGTCTTTAATTCTCATAACCCTGTAAGGAAAATATCATTATTAACCTCAATTTGTACTGAGGAAACAAAGTCACAAGTACATTAAGAAGTTTTCCAAAGTTCATATAGTTAATGAATATCAGAAACAGAATTCAAATTTGGGCAGCCAGGCTCCAGAGTTTTTACTTTTAATCATTATGCTACGCTATGTCTCTGAATAATAACAGTAATGATTATATTTAATGAACTTATTCTAACACATTTATTGAGCATATATATACTATATGCTAGGTACTGTAGACTTGGAGATGAAAATGGTCTCTGTCATTATGGTGCTTATAATTGAGGGGTAGAAAATGTAAACATTAAATAATTTTGCAAATTATAAGTGATACAAAGGGTAGGTTTCAGATTTTATAAGAGCACCCTGAAAGTGTTATGAGGAAAATTTAGTCTCATCTGCAGGAACCAGAAAGGGTTTATTTCAAAGTAAATTGTTGACCTGCTGTGTCACAGTCAGTCAATGACCCGGCTTATCTCTGTGGAGGCATGGGTTCAATCCCTGGCCTGGCACGGTGGTTTGAGCATCTGGCTCAGATTCAGTTCCTGGCCTGTGAACTTTCACATCTCACAGGCGTGGCTGAAAAAGGAAAAAAAAAATTAGATGGCCAAATCGATAACTGAAAGCCAAGTGGAATTTATCTAGACTCCAGATACAGCAATTCCTGTAAATGAATTCTGGGGTTTTTGTTAGCTGCCAATCTACTTCTTACCCTACCTTGTTCCCCTTTCTTCTTTCTTGTCCTCTCAATCTCATAACTCTCTTTTGTCTTTTGAGTATCATCACATAAAAGGGCAGTCATTTGACTTTCTGTCTGACTTATTCACTTTGTATAATACCCTATATATTCATCCATGTTGTCACAAATGGCAACAACTCATCTCTTTTAATGGCTGAGTCATAGTTCATTGTGTGTATATACCACATCTTCTTTAGTAAATCATCCGTTGATGAACATTTAAGTTACCTCCATATCTTGGCTATTGTACATAATGGTTCTATAAGTAAAATAAAACAGAAACACACTCACAGAGCCGGAGAACAAACTAGTGCCAGAGTAGAGGGTTGGGTGAAATAGGTGAATGAGATTGAGTTATTTCCAATTATAAAATAAGTGTAACAGGAATGTAATATATCACATAAGGAATATAGTCAATCGTACTGTAATAACTTTGTATAGCTCCAGATGGTTACTAGACTTTGGTGATCATTTTGCAATGTATTTAAATGTTGATTCACTATGTTGTACACCTGAAATTGACATAATATTGTACATCAACTATACTTCAGTTAAAAAGGGTAGTAATTGGCATTCAATCAGCATGTTTCTTTCATTCTGTACTGGCCATGATTTTGTAGTGGCTAGAAATTCTGAATTGTGTCTACAGTTGTTTGTTGCTTATGGGTTTCTCCTCAGTGTCACTTCATTAATATTTTTGTGCTCCCCTTAATTTTAATTTTTTTAAACACCATTATTTATTTATTTATATATAATGATTTTTGGTTTACAGTGTTTTGTCAGTTTTCTACTATACAGCATGATGACCCAGTTACACATACATGTATAGATTCTTTTTTCTCACATTATCATGCTCCATCATAAATGACTAGACATAGTTCCCAGTGCCACACAGCAGGATCTCATTGCTTATCCACTCCAAAGGCAGTAGTATGCATCTATTAACCCCAAGTTCCCAATCCATCTCCCTTCCTCCCCCTTCCCCGTGGCAACCACAGTCTATTCTCCAAGTCCATGATTTTCTTTTCTGTGGGAAGATTCATTTGTTCCCCGTATTAGATTCCAGATATAAGTGATATCACATGGTATTTGTCTTTCTCTTTCTGACTTCACTTAATATGAGAGTCTCTCGTTCCATCCATGTTGTTGCAAATGGCATTATTTTATTCTTTTTTATGGCTGAGTAGTATTCCACTATGTGTGTGTGTGTGTGTGTGTGTGTGTGTGTATATATATACCACATGTTCTTAATCTGTTCCCCTGTCTATTGACATTTAGGTTGTTTCCATGTCTTGGCTATTGTGAATAGTGCTGCAATGAACATGCTGGTGCATGTGTCTTTTTCAAGGAAAGCATTGTCCAGATATATGTCCAAGAGTGAGATTGCTGGGTCATATGGCAGTCTCCACACTGTTTTCCATAGTGGTTGTACCAACTTACATTCCCACCAACAGTGCAGGAGGGTTCCCTTTTTTCCACACTCTCTACAGCATTTGATATTTGTGGACTTATTAATGATGGCCTGATGGCCATTCTGACTGGTATGAGGTGGTATAATTTTCATTTTTAAAGATTATTAATATTTTACTTTTATAAGAGGTCCAATACATTTTGAAAAATGGTTAAATTGTATCAAAATTGTAGGGAATTACAGCTCCCTAAAATATGAATTTTTGTGCTTGTGGCTTCAGTTTTCTGTGGACATAGCTTCTGGGTTTGTCACTTCTTTGCCTTGTTCTCAATAGCTTGGCAGCATGTTACACTGGCAGGTTCTTATTGTGTGTCAACATAAAGTTTGTTTTGTGCAGAGTAATTAGCTTCTGGATGGTTCTGCAAAAGTGATGTGTCATTAAAACTTTCTTTTCTTGACATATCTCTTCCCTGGTGGTTAATGGCTGTGATGAAATATTTTTTTATTCAAGGAATGAACACCATTTCTTCTTGGTTGTATTTGCTAGTCTTTTGATACATTTGCCAAAATTTGCCAATGAAACTTTCTTTTTTTCTGTTCATTTAAAAAATATCTACCATTTTTCCATTCTAGTATTATTATTCCTATCAGCAAAGTGATATGTAGCTGCAATCTATCAGGCATTATTTTGCAAACCAATTGATTGATTACCTGCACCATGAGGAACTCAGTGTAGTGAAAGACAAGAAGACAAATGCAGGATGTGTTCCATTCACTAACAAATGGAATAGAAAGATTTATTCTAAGCTGTTTGAACAGAGAGTTGTGAGAGGATATGTATTGTGTAATCAGTATTAAGTGAATTGTATTTTTGTCTGTCAGTATCACATAACCCAAAACCTGCTGGATGTATTTTCAGCTGGAGAGTAATCTAGAGGATAGGTCTGATATAGCCTCTCTGAAAAGAAACTTTGTGACCTAAGAAAATTTATGCTGATGTACTTCAATACGATAGTCATCTTTTGAAGCAACAGCTAATATTGAGATAGACATTCGAGAGAGACAGAACACATATTCAGACACCATATCTTTATAAATCAAGTGGTGGTTTCAATATAGGATTCAAATCAAAGAAAGAAGGACTGGTGTTCTTGAGTTATGGATATTGGTTTCTGATGGTGCTGCTTCTCTTAAGGGGAACTCTGTTTTGCATAATCCAGTGTAGCAACAGGAGTTTACATCTTTAAGGTTGGTTAATGCCTTGAGCTCAGTAAAGAAAACTAACCAAATTCTTATAAATCTGAGCATCGTGTTGGTGAGGAATAAAAACAAAAGTTCATTCTTTTTTCAGGACTAACAGAAGAAAAGAGGTAAAATTGTAATAAGAGTGATTTAGAGAACTGTGAGGAGAAAGACCGTTGATAATATCACTCTAGCACTACAGCAGAATTTTGGGGACCCCTGTGGAAGTTTTGTCCTAATGGAGTTAAAAGTAGCATAGTCTTACTGGTCTGAACTGGTTAAATTGCTTGCATTCAGACATATTTAGTAGACATCATAACATTACTGGAATTATTTTTAGACTGAGACCTACATTCTACTTCTGGTAGTAGTTACATGATCATAGGTATGTTTCTAAAAAGTAGAAAAGAAGGGAGTTACATTGGATTCTCTCCAAGGTTAATTAGATCAGTGAATTCTTTTGGATTTCCCTCATCAAGCATCAGATAACTCCGGTCATTGTATTTCCCATAACTGTATGTTGCTCTCAGGAGAATTAAGATTATATCTAATCGATGCTCTAGGAAAAGCTTAGAAGATTTTCAATAAGAATCTTCCACTTGTTGACGTAGCTGGACTTAGGACCTCTGGTTGTGATAATACTTATATAAAGCTCTAAAACTCTGTCATCATGGGGAAAATCATTAATTTAAAAAAATTTTGTGAATACTATAGACAGGCTAATCTCCACTGTGTTTTAATTTCCTAACTCTTCTCAGTAGCTATTTTATTTATTTATCTGGCCTTTTTAGGGCCACACCTACGGCATATGGAGGTTCGCAAGCTAGGGGTCGAATTGGAGCTGTAGCTGGTTGCCTACCCCACAGCCACAGCAACGCAGGATCGGAGCTGAGTCTGTGACCTACACCACAGTTCTTGGCGATGCTGGATCCTTAACCCACTGAGTGAGGACTGGGATCAAACCTGCATCTTCATGGATGCTAGTCAGATATGTTTCTGCTGACCCATGATGGGAACTCTTCCGTAGCTATTTTAAACTTTTCAAAATGCAGAGTTCTCGTTGTGGCTCAGTGGAAATGAATCCGACTGGGAACCATGACATTGCAGGTTCGATCCCTGGTCTCGCTCAGTGGGTTAAGGATCGGCATTGCTATGAGCTGTGGTGTAGGTCACAGATGCGGCTTGGATCCAGCATTGCTGTTGTTGTGGTGTAGGCTGTTGGCTACAGCTCCGATTGGACCCTAGCCTGGGAACCTCTATATGCAGGGGGTGCGACCCTAAAAAGCAAAAAAAAAAAGGAAAAAAGAAAAAAACCTTTTCAAAATGCCTTCACACTCAGTGTCTGTTTTAGTCTGCATGAAGGATGCCGAGTCGTTACCTGGAGCCAGTTGTACCTTGTCCAGGTGGGTGGGTGGGGGGGAATCTGAATAGGGGTGGAAGCATGAGGTCACTTGTCTGGAGTCAATATCCCATGGAGAGAAAGAAGGTCAGTGGTCAGGAAGTCCAGCCAAGGTCAGATGGCCAGAAGGGGTCCAGCTGGATATGCTTTGGCAAAAGCACAGACTAATAACAGGTGAAGGTCAGTATTCAAGAGATCAGGAACTAGTGAAGCAGGTGAAGATCAGAGAAGACATTTTAGGAGATACATCTATGTGTATTAATGTGGGGTCCACATGTTCCAAAAATCTTGCTTTTACTCAGTTGACCACCGAGGAACATGTGAGGGTTAGTGGGGTCAATCAGCTTACCCAAGGTCGTTCTTCCCCATGCAATGGGATGCCAAGAATTAAACCTACATCTTTTGAGTATAATATTTAGTTTCTCCTCTACCTCTCATTGTCAGAATCAGGGTACTCCGTGTATGTTAAAGAATATGTAAATTCTCATGTAAGGTTTTTATGAGGAAGACAGAATCTATGGTTTGAAGATTTGCTTTCTCATGAGGCACCAGACCTGAAAGCAAGTTTGTGAAACAGTGGGCAGGTTAGGATGTATCATGAAAACCTGAGGCTGCAGGTTTGTTTTACTCAGGTTGTTTCCCTTGCAAGCAGAGTGTTAGAATTCAGGTTTTGCATGAAGGGCTGTTATGAGCATGAATTTTTAAAATGTGTTATTGTTTAACGCAAAATTGCAAATAAGGAACACATGCCTAGTTACCTGAGGGCATCGTGTTGACTGGAAGATCCATTCACTCCACAGCTGTCCCTAGTTCCAAAAGCCCCGATGGATACCTGGCTCAGCATCTCTTGAATATCTCTTCCTCTCTTTGCTCCAAGCATCAGCTGTCCCAGACGCACCATTTGCTTCTCATGTTTCAGAGAATGTAAGTGATGCAGGGTGGTTTTTTTAGAAGTGAAGATAAATACAAACACATGTTTGATCTGTCGATTTATTTATGTATTTGTTATTTGTTACCTTTTCATTCTTAAGTAATAAAGCATTCTTTATTACCCATTTGGATTAAATCATTGTTTTTCTTGCATAGTGAGGCCCTGTAAGCATGTGAAGTCTTTTTCAATTCTCCTTATACGTGGTCTGTGCTTCACTATTAGTTTGGGACTGCAAAACATTCTAGTCGAGGTTGTTTCCTCATTTTTGGAAGTGTTTATTACGTACCATTTGAATATACAAAATATATGTAGCATAATAATAATAAATGCCTGTCAATCCACCCTTTTGATTATAAACTTGAATGACACCATTTTGTCTTATCTTGTCCTCCTTGCCTACACCACCTTTCACCTCCTCTACCTCCAGAGGTAGCCAGTGTCCTAAATTGTGTTATACTTTATTTATTTTATCACATATTTCTGAATGTTTAAACACTATACTCTTCAGTTTCATTTATTTTGTAATCTCAGCATGGGTATTGATGTATATAATTTTCTATGATTTGCTTATTTTTTAGACAAAATTATGTTTCTAAGAAACTTCTGTGATTCGCTGTTTATAGAGCAGTGCTTTTTAAATTGTAATCTGCATGCAAATCAACCTTGGGCGCGTGTTCCAATTTGGGTTCTAATTCAATACGTTTGTAGTGGGACCTGAGACTCTGCATTTCTAACAGGCTCCCAGGACCTGTTCATGCTGCTGGTTTGTGTCACACTTTTGACCAATGGAGTCGTAGAGGGTATGGAATATTCACAATGAATAGATGGTGCCTTACTCTAAAGTAAATCAGTTCAGGCATACCTTCCTGAAATGATACATTTTCATTCTATTTACTCCCCCTCCACTGAACTTTAGTGGAGAGATGGAGGAGGGGAGAAGAATTATGGGGCTGGCTCCTTTTGACCTAAGAATGATGGTGAGCAATGGTCCTTGGCTAAAAACCACTGGGATAGCATTAAACCAAATTACCCTCTGTGGTGGCTCGGTTGGATATTTTTCTATCACTGTGCCTGTAGCAAGAATACTGGTCATCTTTTTCTGGAAAACTGGGATTTTCAGACAATGATAGTGATGTATGGCTTGATATATGAAGGCTTTAGGATGGAAGGTATATTTTTAATTGTTGGTTGCACAATCCATCACCTCATGAATCTTTGGCTTTGGTAAGGTCCTAATAATATAAGATAATCAACCTGGAAGGGAAGAGCAGGAAGCCATGTGACATAACTTTGAGCTCCTCTTCAACGTGATGCATCTGAAAGATCCACAACCCCGATAGGTAGATGATTTATCATCCTGCTCATCCCGGCAGCATAAATTTCAAGGAGCAGCTGATACTTCTGATGCTCTTAAAGATATACTATTTAGCAATCATTCTACTTTCAGAGAGATTAAAAGATACTTGTTACTTACTCAGTGCTATTTATTTCTACTTCTGAATTCACAATGTTAGGCTGTAAAACTACAATCACCTTACACTTGCAGAAGAGCCATTGAGCCTTTGAGAACTGGAAAATATGGCCACAGATTACACATTTCTTAATAAAGTGGCACAGGAAGGGGAATTGGGCTCTTTGACTGTAAGGGGCGTCTGCCTTAGAGGATTTCGTGTTCTGAGGAGAAAGTCATGAATTACTTAACACAATATTTAGCATTATTCTAAATAAGGGTGAATTTGATAAGTGTGTTGTGGATTTGAGAGTCTTTCTAGCTTGCTTAGAGATACAAGAGTTGATATTTATTAAAGGACAAGATGTCTTTTCCTTCCAAGTGACAGAAACTCACCTTAAATCAAAAGGGGAATGTCTGTGCTCACATGACTGGAAAATCCTATGGGTCTCTAGCTTCAGGCATGGATAGATCCAGAGCTTAATCAAGTTATCAAACCCCCTCCACCCCCAGCCTCTCTCTCTCTCTAGCTCAGTTCTGTTTTCCTTGATGTTGGCTTCATTCTTTCCATGGAGTGGCCAAGCCAGTCACCTACAGCTTGAGCCTACATTGTCTGCTAAGAGCAGAGTGGGTTGCTTTCTGAGTAGCTTAACCAGTTAGTGCTTTCCTTTATTGTAACCTCTTTTCTTCCCCTTTAGCCATATAACTCCTATTCCTTAACCCTTTAATCACTCTCACTTAGAATGTCTTCCTGTTTCCTTCCTTAACTATTCCATCTTTCTCTGGGTACCAAAGATGTTTGAAAGCTCTGGATGTGTGTGTGGATAGGGAGAGGTAGTGTTTGTTGATGTAGCCATTTAAAATACTGTTATATAATTGTTTATATCATGTAAAATGTTCACAATTTATCAAGTATAAAAAGTTGATTCCCAAATAGCTATAGACTATATCTTTAAAATTTTTTAAAAATTATTAAAGTATAGTTGATTTACGTTATGCCCATTTCTGCTGTATAGCAATGTTACCCAGCCATTATTTTTTTAAGTATTATTTTCCATCATGGTCTTATCCCAGGAGACTGGGTATAGGTCCCTGTGCTATACAGTAGGACTTATTGTCTATCCATTTTAAATGTAATAGTTTGCATCTATTAACCCAAACTCCCAGTCCATCCTACTCCCTCCTCCCTCCCACTTGGCAACCACATAGACTATATATTTTAAATTACAAGTGTTATATCGAGGTCTATGGATATAACTATATATAAATAACAGCAAAGATATCCAGTAGGATATATTCTAAAGAGTTAACACTGATTATAGCCAAGTAAATGTCAATTGCAAAAATATAGTTTAAATCTTTTCTCTGGATCAGTTCACACTCCCCAGAAAAGGCCCTCCAGTTTCTTAATGGGAGATACCCTTGCTTATGTTTGTTTCCATTACCTAGGAGCTGAGTGGAGAGGGAGATTGGGCATTTTTTTTTTCTTTATTTATATAGTGATTTTTATTTGCTTTCATTATAGTTGGTTTACAGTGGTCTGTCAGTTCACAGCATGGTGACCCAGTTTCACATACATGTATAGATTCTTTTTTCTCACATTATCATGCTCCATCATAAATGACTAGACATAGTTCCCAGTGCCACACAGCAGGATCTCATTGCTTATCCACTCCAAAGGCAGTAGTCTGCATCTATTAACCCCAAGTTCCCAGTCCATCCCCCTTCCTCCCCCTCCCTCTTGGCAACCACAAGTTTGTTCTTCAAGTCCATGATTTTCTTTTCTGTGGGAAGGTTCATTTGTGCCATGTATTAGATTCCAGATATAAGTGATATCGCATGGTATTTGTCTCTTTCTGACTTACTTCACTTAGTATGAGAGTCTCTCGTTCCATCCATGTTGTTGCAAATGGCATTATTTTGTTCTTTTTTATGTCTGAGTAGTATTCCATTGTATATATATATATACCACATGTTCTTGATCTGTTCCTCTGTCTATGGACATTTAGGTTGTTTCCATGTCTTGGCTATTGTGAATAGTGCTGCATTGAACATACTGGTGCATGTGTCTTTTTCAAGGAAAGCATTGTCCGGATATATGTCCAAGAGTGGGATTGCTGGGTCATATGGTAGTTCTATGTATGGTTTTCTAAGGTATCTCCACACTGTTTTCCATAGTGGTTGTACCAGCTTACATTCCCACCAACAGTGCAGGAGGGTACCCTCTCCAGCATTTGCTATTTGTGGACTTACTAATGATGGCCATTCTGACTGGTGTGAGGTGGTATCTCATCGTAGTTTTGATTTGTATTTCTCTAATAATCAGTGGTGTTGAACATTTTTTCATGTGCTTGTTGGCCATCTGTATATCTTCTTTGGAGAAATGTCTATTCAATAGGTCTTTTACCCATTTTTCAATTGGTTTGTTGGTTTTTTTTGCTGTTGAGTTGTATAAATTGTTTGTATATTTTAGAGATTAAGCCCTTGTCAGTTTCATCATTTGAAATGATTTTCTGAGACTGGGAGTTTTTATGCTTGGTTCCCTTACTTAGGAGTGGAGTGGGAGTCTGGGAGTTTTAATACTGGATATGTGAACTTTCGCATGCTCCTGATTTCACTATAGTACAAGAACCTGCCCTTAACCCTGCCTGAGGGAGACAAATGTGTGCATGTGCATATGCATGCATCCATGTGCAGTGGGGAGGAGGTAGCCGCCTGAGCTGTGCAAAGCAGAGAGAGATCGAATTCCCCAGTCCCTCTGGCAGCACTGCCAGGGCAGAGTCTCTTCACCAGAGGACCTCAGAACACAGAGATCTTTGTTGCCAAGGCAAAACATGCTAGAAATCGACTCCAGCAGTCATATTCCCTAATCCCTAATGTTTTCTCATAAAAGTAAATCAGATGAGCTTCTGTATAACATTCTAAAGTCCCTGTCCAATTCATAATTAAAAATCTAAATGAATCTTTTTTATTAAGGTTTACTTCCAGATGTTTAATATCTAGAAAATAAATTTGAGTTACCACATTTCAAGTAGTTTCAACCATAAAAATATACAGGCAAATTTCATAGAATACCTTGAAATATTTGAATCTTTGGCCTAATTTTATATAATACTTTGAAATATTTGAATATTTGGCTATTTTAAGATCCTTAAGAAGCATTATCTCTTCAGGGCTATTTTAAGATCATTAAAGAGCATTATCCACATATAGCTTGATATAAATCATTACTTAATGTTGAGCTATGTGTGAAAAGTAATTTAGTGAAAATTTCAAAGTGGAATAATACCTCACCTCAAATGTAATGCAATCTTGATGATTTATTTTATTTTCCTTCTCAGGGAATTTAAGAGTCAGTGGCTGAAAGTTATTAGAATATTTTTTATTCTCACTTCATACGTGAATGAATGTTCTTACTCTTCCTATTAATTCTTTTACCATCGGTTTTTTATTATTTTTAATTTTTTTCCATTATAGCTTATTTACAGATTTCTGTCAATTTTCCAACTGCACCGCTAGTGTAATATGTTAGATATTGACATAACAATTGTGATTTAGCAAGTTAAGAATCTGACTAGTATCCGTGAGAATGTGGGTTCAATCCCTGGCCTCGGTCAGTGGGTTAGGGATCCAGTGTTGCCATGAGCTGTGGCGTAGGCTGGTCGCTGCAACTTTGATTTGATCCCTAGCCTGGGAACTTCCATATGCAGTGGGTATGGCCCTAAAAAGAAAAAAAAAAGCAGTAGTTAACAAGTGTTGGGTGTTATATTTGTCCTCCCTCCTTAGCTCTTCTTTCTTCCCTCTCTTTATTCTTTAATCCTTTCTTAGCAAAAAATGACAACTAACATTTATTTAATTACCAGGTGCCCGGCTCCTTTTAAATCCTTTGTGTTGACTAGATTATTTAATTTTCACAGTAATCCTATGAGGAATGATGATTATCAGATGTTGAGGATGAAGCTTCAAAGTTTAATGCTTTGAGTGCCATTATGTTGTGGAAGTTCTCAAAATGTAGTCCCTGGACCAGCATCACTTAGGAACTTACTAGACATGCAGATTCCTAGGCATCACCCCAGATTTACAGAGTGAGAAACTTTGGGGTGTGGTGGGGCCTGCCAATTTGTGTTTTAACCAGTCCTTCCAGTAACTTTGATCCATGCTTGAGAGCCACTGGTGTCATTCTTCTCTGAACTCGATCTGATAATTATGTTCTTGTTGTTGGTTTTTCCCTTTTTTATAAGTGTTCACATGTGCATTTTTTCTTTAGGTTGTTTTACAGTTTATTTTACCTCTCAACTGAACTATTGAAAACTTTTGGTTTTAAATAGGTTTCTTACAGTTTATTGCTATGATTATTTATATAATCATAGGATATCATTGTATTTTTGGACTAGAATTCTCAAAATTTCACCAGCTGGAATCCAGCAATGCAGTAATACACTTAAAAAAAGGTGCACTATGGCCAACAATGATTAATTTGAGGAATATAGGAAGAATCAGGTATCTAGAAGACTATTAATATCATTTACTGCATTAGCAGACTGAAAGATAAAAATTCATATATACGGAGAAAAGTTTTTTTAAGAAATTTAGCAGCCTTTCCTAGTTTAAAAAATATACAAAACAGGAATAAAACAAAAACACTACAGTATGGTGAAGACTATTTACTAGGACCAAAACAAACATCATCCTAAATAGTAAAACACTAAATCCATATCCACTGAGATCAGGATGGAGAAAAAGGATATTTTTTATTTCTGTTATTATTTAACGTAGTTTTTTAGTTTGAAGTAAATGCAAAAATTCAGGGAAATAGTAGTAATAAAGTAATGTCTTTTTTTGTGTAAGATACTTTATAATACCTAGAAACACCAAGATAACCGAGTAAGAATGACTAGAATTGATAAGGGAACGTTATAAATAATCTAGTTATAAGAAAAAAATTTTGAAATGTTACTTAGAATGGAAATAGTAAAAAGTCTTAGTCACAGGAATGATAAAAATCTAAAGTAGCTGGGTAGAGTATTTCACAAGAAAATCACATAACTTGTGGGAATGAAATTACAAAGTAGTATTGAAGGATATAAAACAGACATAAAAAAGATAAGGACTAATATGCTATTCATAATCTATAAACAGTACAATTTCATTTAAAATATTCAGTTATCTTTGGAATTTAATTTAAAAATTCAAGGTTAGGAAAATTAATATTGGTCAAAAAATTAGAGTATGAAAAAGAAGAATAAGGAAGAGTGCTTTTTCTTATCAGATATCAAAACATACTATAAAGCAAGTGTAATAACAGTAAGATGGGGTGGGAATAGATGGTAGGCCAGAGTAAGTACCCTGAAATAGATCTCAGCATATGTGCAAACATAATATATGATAAAGCTGACGTTTTATTTCACTATGAAAAGGATAATTTAATTGATTGTGCTCACACAACTGGAAATCCTAATAAATGGCTACCACTACTTCATACATATATAAATTAATTTCAGTTGAGTAAAAAACAAATTTAAAAATAAAATTCTAGAAGAAAATTAATAATTCATGTAGTAATGGACAGGTTGTGAAGAACTTTCTAACCAAGACAAGGCATCTAGAAGATACTAAAGAACTTTTGGCTACATAAAGATGAAAAGTTGAGTATTGCAGGTGTTACAAAGACTATATGTAGACCATAGCTTGAGAAAGTATTTCCCATGTATACGACATGTAAACAATAATCATAGCAATGACTGAAGAAGGCTGACAAGGTGATGGTGACAAGGGTTAGTGGTTGTAAGGAGCTTGAAACAGGCACTCTTGACTTCTCAGCACCGCTGGAGAGGCCCATGTTCTGTGATATGATGGGAAGTTATCTTCCTGGGAATGTACTAGGGAATAAGGAAAATGTATGTATTGGGGGAAGGTGGAGAAAATCTTGTTGGGAAGATAAGATGGCTGACTGGTATTTAGTTTGATGGTAAACTTTCATTTTTAGTAAAAATATTGATGGTCCTGGTAAGTGACCAACATACATGCATTTATTAAAGAAATTGTGTTCTCAGAAGAGAAAAACTTTCTTGATGTGATAATATGAAGTACTATTGAAACACTCTTGTGCTATGATGGAGCTCTCTGTTAATGACTTAAAACTGGAAAGAGAAATGCTGCTGGCAAAACCAAAACAAAAACACGATTGATTTTGAAAAGTTTATCTAGGCAGGGTTCCATTGAGATGAGATCAATAAAAAATAATGATCTGCTTCAATGTCCAGGAAGATGCCAATAATTGTTATTTTTGGCAAAAAACACATTCTTGTTCCTACCATGGAGTATTGAGTACATACCCTTTGCCTCATTTGTCAAACTAGTGTTCAGTGGAACGCTTTGTCTCATTTGTCGAACTTCTGTTCTGTGGAATGCTGTACTGCAAGATGGTAAGACTTCTGAGATTGAAATATCTAAGAGGGGTTTTGAATTATGTTATAATTCCCATATCACAGTACACTTTTGTTATACAATACTTAACTTATTTGAGAATGGTATTGAATGAAAGTTGGTTTAGAATTATTCTACCTAAAAGAAAGTGGTAGTCTGGTTGTTTTATTTTAGCAAGCTAATTTTTGGTAAAGTAATTTTAGTTTCCAACCCCCTCCAAGGAACAGAATGATTCATCATGGATTTGGGGGAGCTATACCCATCCAAATGTTTATTATTTAAATTAAAAGTGCTTTATTAAAGTCAAACCACTTTTGATTATTCAGGATATTTTTTAATCTATAGAAAGAAATGGGTGTGTTTCAGTTAAATTTACATTAAAAGTACAAACCTATGTATACAGTCCTTCAGCTAAATAAACAATCAATAGATTGATAAATAATTGATAAATATTTACTGAGCTTGCCACTGGCTCAGGTACCACATAAGGGACCAAGAGAGAGAAAAATCTCTGTCCCCAAGGCAAATTCTTTCTGTTGCAGAATTCATCTTGGTGAATAAATAGCAAGGTTATTAGAATAACTTTAACCTTTTTCCTAATTATTAACTATAACAGAAAAGCAAGCTTTCTTTTTTGTTCCATTTCAAATGATTTCAAGTTTTAAAATGAAAATTCCAAACTACTTAAAATGTTTCGTAGACAAAGTAATTTACACTAAACTCAGATTGCTGCTTTTGTATGCTAAATATAGCATAATAATCATGTCCTAATTTTTTTTGGCCCCACTCATGGCATGTGGAAGTTTCCAGGCTAGGTATTAAACCCATGCTGCAGCTGTTGGTAAAGCTGTATCCTTAACCTGCTGTGCCACAAGGGACCTTCCAGCATGTCCTAATTTTCATGTCACAGATTTATTTTACAACTCATGGATGATGATGATCTTCAGTGATAATCCTGTAGCTTCTCTCTAAAACTGAGAGAAGGTAGAGGTATTAAGAAGGTATGAAACTGTTCCCTCCAAGTAAGATTTGTATTATTAATTAAAATTAATACAGATATTCATGAAACAACAGTGCCTTGAAATGGAGGGAGAACAATTTGTAAAATTATTAAACAATCAAGTTCAATTTGGTGCTTAACCAATAATACATTTTAGGAACTTAACAATTTTTCAGGAAAAAAAATAGCAACTCTAGTAGCAATCTCTGAAGGTCGGGGCTCTTGATGGTCTTCCATGCCAGTATGGGTGCTTTAAGAGCTTGTCTGTAATTTTATGGCTTATTTTTGAAGCTCAGAGCAAGGGTCATTGTAGATTTCAGCACGTAACAGTTGGGTGTATCCAACTTAACCTTTTCAGGAAGAGAACATCATATTTTCATATAATGATCTTAGGTGAGCTGATCTCTAGATGACTCATAAGAACTTTCCATATGAGTCCAGATGCATACATATATGTGCACATATATCATACACACCTATAATGCATATAAGCTCACATCAGCTTATAACACACATATACACATATATGTAAATACACTCCCTACTCACATGTTTGTCTATATAGACCATGCTTTCCAGGGTCACTATTTTGTCATTTATGCAATATTTTTTAAATATTAAATGTTTTTCCTTTAACAGTATTATAGAGACGTGATTCTCAGATATTTATGTCACAACTGGTTCTTAAGCAATTTAGGGTTGATTTTGGTACCATCTCTGGAGAACATTGGTGATAAAATAAATCAGAAATTGTCCAGAAACCGCTGTCTTCATGATGCAGAAAGGGGGAAGCTGAGTTGTGAGGTGTTCAGATGTGAGGTGAGGAGAATGATGCCCACATCACCTCCATTAGACACTCCCCAGATTGAGGAAAGGGGGTGATAGAGGATATTAGTTGTCCATACACTTTTCTTAACTTGGCATTTTCTGGAGTCCTGAGGTTACATGATGGGGCAGTATCTTTAAATTATAGTTGAAGACAGAAGACCTGTTGTGGCTTGGGGAGCCCATAATGGGACAAGTACAGTCTAGGAGAATGACACTACATTTCTGGGGTTTTTACACTTAGATTTGGTAATGTTGTCTCGGCATTTTGTCTTCTTGTCTGTAGGCGGAATTCCATACAGGGAGAATTCTATACAGGGAATTACTTATATCCTTATGTTGTTCTAATGTGAATGGTTATTTAGGGAACTCATATTATGATTATTATTTGTTGCTAATACAGCATTTAGATTGATTTCAGAACAGTTCCTATGCATCTTGAGCCCTTTCTGTTGATGTTTCAGGCAATACGTCTGTGAATTTATATTCCTAATTTATGGTATAAGGTAATAAATCAATGTGGCTGAAGTTGCTACACTATTATTTATTTTTTTCTTCTTTTTAAATTTTTAGCGCCGCACCTTCGGCATATGGAAGTTCTCAGACCAGGGGTCTTATCAGAGCTGAAGCTGAGGCCTAAGCCACAGCCATGGCAACACAGGATCTGAGCTGCGTCTGTGACCTATGCTGCAGCTTGTGGCAATGCCAGATCCTTAATCCACTGAGTGAGGCCAGCGATCGAACCCACCTCTTCATGGAGACAATATTGGGTGCTTAATCTGTTGAGCCACAATGGAAACTTTTATTTCTTGGTTCACAAGTAATCCCTTAAGTTAAAAGAAGAAAAAAAAAAAAAAGACCCTTATCCCAGGGGAGTTAACCTACTTAGAATAATAGAGATAGGTAAAGAAGTCTGTGGACATAGTATTCAAATTAGAGTTTGTGAAAAAAGTACTTTAATTATAAGCTTAGATTCTTATACAAAATTGTCTAAATGAGGTTGTTTTATTCTGTGACCATTTGTCGGGTTACTTTCCTCTTCAGATCCGTTAAATATGTAGTGTATGTTTTAGGTTGCAGAAATGTGGATGTTGGTAAGGAAAATGGGCTTTTCTTTTGAATAAGGAGTGTGAGTGTATATAAATGCCGCATAGAATGAGGACACATGTTAGAAGCCCTGCCTAGTTCTGTAATTTAAAATTTCCTTTGTTAGTCATGTGAGTAGAATGAAAGTTATTTTTAAAGGAGTCCTAGCAAGAAAGAAAACAATTGGATTTTTATAATCAGTTTTTAAAAATAACTAGTATGTGGTTAAAACCGGGGTTGTGGTAACAATCACGAGAGTGTGATCAATGAATAGGTTTTACTCTCCAGCTGTCTTACCAGATGCTCAGAGTCAGGTATTTTGTACCTTTGAAACAGGTTACATATAATGGGATGAAAATACTCCCATTTAAACCGTCTGCATTTGCTGATAATGTCTCGAATATTTTCCTTTCTTAGATTCTTAATGGCGATAATCTATCTTTAGTATTTCATAGGTTGTGCTCCCTCAGGTTATTATTTTTACAAAGGAAAACATTGACTGTGAGAATGGAGAGGTGTTTTCCTTTTATCCCCCCCAGGTGTCAGTGTGATTTACTGATGAGAAGCCCTGTTAACATAACAACAGTTGATGCAGTTGCAAATCTTTCCGTTTTAAGGCTCAGGGTTGTCCCCAAGGAGTGATCCGGACCACTGCAGATGTTGAGTTCTCTTAAAAAAAAAAATTGTGCTGAGCCTGATACAGATGTTCCCACATGGCCCAGCACTTTGATTAACCTTTTATGAAGTATCTGCCTACAGAAATCTGGATTAGTATGTTCCCATGTGTCTTATTAAAAGCCTGCCTGGCTTTAGTGAACCTTGTGTTTATACTTTGTGTTCTGTGAACAGTTTTGGTTCTAGTAAGTAGAAAATGGAAAGCATTAGCGCACGGTAAGAAGGATGTCTGATGTTCGCTGCTGACTTGAGTTTGAAATGGGAACCATCATGGTTAAATTAGCTGATTGGCATGAAAGAATAACTGTAGTTATACAAATAGGAGGGGCTCTGATTTCCCATAAACAAGCTGCTAATGGAGGACCTACTTTTCTTCCTTTTGGAGACATGTTAATAGAATTTTCTGCTATTATCATATTGTAGGAATTGAGTTTGCAAGTGTGTGTCCATGCTGTAGTCTATATCTGAGCCCTCAATACAGGACCCACTAGCCAAAAGTAGTTATTTATATTGTGAGCCACACGGGAAGTCCCACAAGTAGTTATTTAAACTTAAATAAAAATGCAATAAAATTCAAAATTCACTTTCTTAGTTACACCAGTCACATTTTAAAAACTCAGTTGCTACATGTGACAAGTAACTACTATATTTGAATAGTGAAAATGTAGAACATTTCCATCATTGCAGAAAATTCTATTGGACGGCATTACTATGATCTTTAAATGTGTGGCTGACCTATATGCTACAGAATTTCTGTTTATACTCTATATCTATATCTATGAAAAGACTTCTTCAGTGGGTTTGTGATTCCTTTAAATTTATAGTATCAAAATAAAAAGTTTCAGCTTTTCAGAGTTCCCTCTGTGGCACAGCGGGTTAAGGATATTGCATTGCCACAGCTGTGGCATAGGTCGCAAGTGTGACTCGGATTCCATCATTGGCCCGGGAACTTCCATATGCCGCAAGTGCAACCATTAAGAAAAAAAGAAGTATCAGCTTTTCTCTAGAGGTATGATCAGCTCCCATTTCTTTTAGCCTAATATTTGAATGCTTGGGTGACAGTTTATACTAAGAGATTTAAGAATGAATTCTTGGCATAGCTGATGTTTTCTTACATACTTGGACTCCTGAGAAGTTGATGGTGGTCTACAGATCTCCGTGAACTACTGAACTATGGGGAGAAAACTGGTACAAAATTCCCAGTGTTTAGAAAATACCAACGTGTTCCAGGCTATTTTTTTTGTATATTATTTCATGAATAAAATAACTTCCTCTTTACACAGCTGTTAAAAATGACTTTAAATAGATGAGGTCATGAGTCCCCTGAAATTCCTTGTTTTAGGAGAAACACTGAGTGAATGGGTTCAAGTGTATTCCAGTTTTCCGATTTGCATTTCTTTTACAATATGAGATATCTTTTTAAGTTATGTCGTTCCATTCAAAGGCTTTACAAGGCACACTTCCATCACTTTTGTCGGGTCTACCCTTCTCCGTATTCTAAGCTGATTATGCTTTGGCGCCTCAACACCGCTCACTGAATATCCTCATCTCTCACCTTGTTTGTTGCATTGGCCTACAAAGTGGTTTGTCATCTCCAGTTTATCTGTCTCCTCTCCTGTGAATCCCCATTGTTGCTGCTAGGATTATCTTCTTCAAATGCACACTTGATCACTTTCTACTTTATCCGTGTGACTTGCTGAATTAGAGTCAGATTCCTTAGCACTTGTCCAATGGCTTATGACAGCCTGACTGTCATCTACTTTCTAACTGTATTTCCAACAAATTCTGTTCTTTTTTACCTTCCTCTTATTCTAACATATTTTCAATAAATATGGCTCTTTATAATCAAATTTTACTCTCTTCAGAGGTTCCTCACCTCACTTGTTATCTACTTGCTCTCTGCAAGTAAAAATTGAGGAGGTTTTCTTGACTTCCTTTTTTTACCTCTAAATTTCTCTGTACGGAGTTCCTGCTGGGGCACAAAGGGGTTGGAAGTATCTTGGGAGCCCTGGTAGGCATGTTTGATCCCCTCTCGGCACAGTGGGTTAAGGATTCGGCATTGCCACGGCTGTGGTGTTCGTCTCAACTGTGGCATGGATCTGATCCCTGGCCTAGGAACTCCATGTGCTGTGGGGCTGGCAGAAAAGAAAAACAAACAAACAAACAAATATATGTATGTTTTGCCTTTCTTTTTCTTCCACTCCTCTCCCAGGAAGAAACATCTTTTCTTCTCTTGGATTAACTGAACTAAAGCCAAAGTGCAATCCTTACTTCAGTGGCTCCCATGTAGGGTGTAGATTGAAGTAAATAAAGCTCTTTGTTTGGTGTGTGAATGCACCATGATTTAGCTCAAACCTCCTTTCTAAGGGTCAGTCCCCACTGTGGCCCTTCCTTCAGTTGTCCATGCAGGTGAGATTCATTCTTTGTGTCCTACTTTGCTTACTCCCTTGCCTTGTCTGATGCTGCTTCTTGAAAGTGCCATGTTTTCCTCTTTCATCTATAATGATGTCTGAGCATCCAGGCAAAAGCTGTGTCCCAGATGAAGGCATTCCCAGCCCCCCCAGCGTGCAGGGCTCACGCCTGTCTGCATTCCTAGAACACTTTACCAAGTTTACTGGCAGTCATAATCTCACCCCCTGGAGAGGAAGCTCCTTGGTCACATGTATTGCTTTTCTTCTTCATAAGGCCCATCACATACTCTTATATTCAGTGATGCTCAATAATGTATTTTGAACAAATAAATGGATGGAATCCCTTATTTCCAAGCCTAAACACTGTATTAAGTGTTTCTTACAAAGCTACACCTGTTTTATATGAACATTTCATAGAGAAACCTGCTATTTTGGCTGCTCCGTGCATGAACTTTGGATTAGGATGGGGAACTGATTCATTTCTTGTTTTAGCTGGTTGGATAGGGTGTGTTTAGACAGTTACTGAAATGCTCAAGTTCATTAGATTTAAACATAGATGATACCTTGTTTAAATGTGGTTATTTCGTGGTTTCTTTGGTGTGCTTAAATGCTAAGATTTCAGGATTTATAATGAGGTAAACAGAAGGGTGTTTGAACTTATATGACCATGGCTTTGTGTGCACAAAACATATAGTGCATGGTGGGGGGAAGGGAATAGAGAAATGGAAAATGGGAAAGAAGATAAAAAAATACAGTTACAGGTTATTGGAAGGCTTGTGGTAAGGTGAGTATTATGAGGGAAGATTCCTCCTTAGGCTCATTGACAAAGAATGCTAGCTCTGATATCAAACGCATGGCTTTGTATTTGTCCATTTTCACAGAAGTTCACCTAAGGCTGTGTGCTTTGCCCTCTTCTTGTGCAGTTTCTTTGAATCTAGAGACATCTCTAATAGTCTGTTACCTAAATCAAGATAAAGCAGCACTCAAATTGTTCTACAGCGATTGCAAACATTCTTTTATTACTGAACTCTATCTCAACTTTATAGATATTAGTTGACCTGTCACAGGTGTGAGGTTACAGTGCTTGACCTTTGTGTCCTCTGCCTATTTTAAGGGCAGGAACTAACAGCTCAGCAGAAGTGAAGCTGGGTATCTATTCTTTGTTGTGGCTGCTCTCACTTCTATCACACACCTGAAATTAAGTGGAAGAAATCTCATGTTGTAGGGAAAAAAAAAAAATGAAGATTAGGAATGCTTATGGGAGACAAGGTGAAAACAATATACCTTTTCAACTTGTAATTTCAGCAGTGGCAGAGAAGATTATATTTCGAAATATTTAGTTTTTTAAGTATGCTAGTGATTTAAATATACTTAATTCATTGAACTCTCCTGTTGTAACAATTATTTCTGAATCTATTATTGTAGAAAAACTAGAAATCTAGATGTCATGTTTCTCTGGACTCTTTCTCATGATAGGTTAAATACCTCCTAAATTCTAAGGCTTCATACAGCCCTTGGAAAATCTAAGCAAATAAGACAGCTTCTACTTACTTGGAATTTGTGCTCTATTGGCTAATGTAACCAAGTAAAGCAACTATGGCAACGTAATGTAAATTTAGGTTCTAAAACCCATGAAGGCAGAATTGTCTGTCTCCTTTTCTCTGTTTTCCTTGACATCTAGCTCAACGACTTGTCCGCCGTAGAAGCTAAGGAAAATATTTTGAGGGATTTTACAGGAAAAGAACTTGGAGAAGTAGTGCTTGATCCAGTTCACAGCGAACTTTCCACAGATGATGCTTCCTGAGTGAAATCTAGAAGCATATGTAAATGTCACTGTGCATAGAGAAAGTGGTCATCAGATGGAAATGGTTTGTAAGCGCTTTCTAGGATGATGACCAGGATGGGAAAATGAGAGCATGAAAAAGCACGAGGTGATTGTGTTGAATGGAATGTCCAAGGGCAGGACTGAAGAGGCAGCAAGTCCAAACTATGAAAGGACTTGGGGAATGAGCTAGAAATTGCACTTCAGTATTAAGGCTACCAGGAGTCCATGAAATGTTTAGCAGCATGGAATATTCAGGTTTTGCACTAAAGAAAAAAAGCCCCTGGTACATTAACATTTTGAAGGAAGATGATAATGGGATAATGTAAATCAGACAACAAAGATACTCCAAATTCGATGTGAAGAAGTCCCACCTACAGAGATAAAATTTCCTGAACTCCAAAATCAGTGGAACAGATGAATTTTTCTTTCATGAAAGAAAAGCTTTCAGAAGATAAATATTTATTGACTCTCTTTGGAATCAAGTCACTTTCTTTGGAGTCTTTTTAACAAGTCACTTTATGTGTGTGTATACACACATATACACACATTTCAGTGTGTTCACAAAATAGGTATATTTACTCCATTAGGTTGTAAAACTAAAAAATATTTAATGATAGCAATGCATCATTTATTTCAGAAGATTTTTAATAATAGTAAAACTATAATGACTTCATGAGAAATATTTTTTAGAATGTTGATTGAACTACACTTTGCACAGATTTTGAAAAATACTAGGAGCACCATCAGGAAGAAGTCATTAAACTCTGGTGTTCTAGAAGAGAGGGGCACTTGCTCTTTCTAGGCAGTTATTCCCAAGTCCACCTATGATTAGCATTCTTTCCCAAATGAGAAAATATTTGAGAATGAAAGAGGATCCTATTAGTTATTATGCTGGGTAAGAGGTACTAACTGAGGTAGCTCCTGGCCAAACCAAGACATATGCTCATCTCTAAGAAAAGCATATATGGCATGGGAAATATATGCTGTGTTTGATGTATTTGTTATTCACAATGTTATCTTTTAATCCTTCTTCAATATTCAAATTAAACAAAACAAAGTACTAAACAACATACTACAAAATTTTACAGTAGACTTTGAAACACTTTGGCAAGAGGAAAGAACAGAGGAAAAAGGAAGTTTATTGGTTTTCTTGCACTTAAACTGCCTAAGTGAATGAACTGGAATGAACTGCCTAATACAATGAAGTGGAAACGATCTTTGAGCCTTATTTGACTGATCCAAATATACAGGTTGCAAACATGAGTGAAAGAAAACTGTAAACCAGCTAGTGGAAAAAATAAAAATCATTAAAAAAAATAAAAAGCAACATATGATCCTGGATTGAAAAAAAAAAAAAGAAATATAAGGGTTACAGATGGGTAACGTGGGAGTAGAGGTCAATGGAAAGGGCTCTCTCCAGCTTGGTGACCGTGAGACAGTACATAACCTCTCTGAACCTCAGCATCCTCTTGTCTTTCCAGTGAGTGCTGAAACTCACAAAGTAAGAAAATAATTTCTCCAAATTAGGAAACATGTCCAGTCTTTTCATTTATAAGAGGAATGCATGTTGAACTACTGATGATAGCATTTAAGCTCATCAAGTTGGCAAATAGAAGATAAACAGAGAACATTATAAGACTGGATGGCAGGTGGTATTGCAGTTTATTGGCGGTGGATGTGTAAGGGGATATAGTCACTCAGGAAAGCATTCCGGCAATATGTATCAAAAGTCACAAAATTAACATTTTTTTCATGCTTTTGGATTCAGAATTCCTTTCTGGGAATTTGCCGTAGGGAAGTAATCAGATTGTCATACAAAAATTTATGCACAACGAGATCCATTGTCTAGTTATTTATAATAGCATAGCAACTGGAAAGAAATGTCTAGTATTAAGGGACTGATTAAATAGCTTATGGCACATGCTGCAGGTGATAAAATTACGTAGCCTTTTCAAATTATACTCTTGAAGATTATTTAAGGACAAGAAGAAATACGTAAAGTTGTTAAATAGATAAATGGTTCACCAAATTGCCTGTGTAGTATAATAATTACTTGGCAAGAAAGTACATATATAATATGAAAAAAATATGAAATTTATACAGATGAGATTTATCCATAATGACTAGAAGGATAAACACCAAAATGTTAACAGTCGCTGTCTCAGTCTGGTGAGAGTACAGGTGACTTTTGCTTTCGTCTTATTCCTTTTACTTAGACATTTTCTTCAATGAACTCTAGTTTATACATCTTACAAAGGACAATAATCATATATAATAATTTTGATTGCAAAAAAGTTGCTAAGCTAGGTAATTTACAGTGCTAGCTCTTGTTCTAAGGTTCTATAATCCTGAAATGTTGTTTTGAATAGGGGTGGGTAAACTACCCTCAGACCTGCACTTGATCTTGTAAATTAAGTTTTCTTAGAACATGTCCATACTTATTCATTTACGTATTACTTATGGTTATTTTCCTGCTACAATGGTAGTACTGAGCAGTTGTGATAGAGACTATGTGACCCACAAAGACTAAAATATTCATTTCTGGTCCTTTCCAGAAAGTTTTCTGACCCCTTTTCTATAAGCTGAATCAGAAATTTCCATCATTTAAGGAAGAACTAACTCAGTTAAAACAGTTTAATATTCCAATTTATTTATCCTTAGTGTTTCTATTATTATTATTGTTTCAGGTAAATATTGATGACTAAAATTCTAGAGAGTGCTATACATTATCTACATAATTTTGTGAATATTAAATTCATAAGGCCAAAAAGCATGGAGATCCAACTTCCTTTTTTCTTTTTACCACTGTACCTGCAGCATATGAAAGTTCCCAGGCTAGGGTTTGAATTGGAGCTTCAGCAGCAGGCCTAGGCCACAGCCACAGCAGCACTGGATCCAGGTATCTTCTGTGACCTACGTCGCAGTTTGTGGCAATGCTGGATCCTTAACCCACTGAGTGAGGCCAGGGATTGAACCCACATCCTCCCGGAGACTCTTTTGAGTTCTTAACCCACTGAGACACAATGGGGACTCCCCAGCTTGACTCTTATATTGAAGAGTTTGTGAGGTTTAGATGTGCTTAGATGTGGGGAGCATTGAATTCTTTGTTATGCATTAGTGACAGTGTCTGATCAAGTGACCATCTAATGAAGATCTGCCTTAATTCTTGGGAATGATGACCTTGGGAGGGTTGATCTTTTTGGAGCTAGAGATGTCTTTGAACTCACTGATGGCCTGAGGAAGAGAGAAGAACATGTATACAGTCTATTATGTTGGAAGACTTCAAAGCTCAACCGCATGAGATTCAACTTGGGTATTTTTCCAGTGATTTTCCTGCTCTGAATATTCTGCATTTCCATCCTTCCACATTTACTTATTTATCAAGAGAGCAAAAGTTTCTAATAATTCCTCTGAAACTCATTTCCATCTCTACGTTGTGGGCATTGTGTACCTGGATCTTATTTTGGCTGAAAACCTAATGGCTTTTTTATTTGGAAAAAATAAATTTATGGGAACACTATTGATAGTGATAAATTTGGTTGTCAACTATTATCATTCATATTTGATATATTTATAAATACTTCTGAAAAATCCATATTTATCTCCTAAGTAATCCTTTAGTTTTAAAATACTTTGTTTTAATTTTTATATTCTTTGATAGACAACACTTTGATAGCAATTTTTCTTGAACCACAAAGAACATATAAAATGTATCATTTATGGGGTCGTATAACTTGCATTATTCTTTATTCTTCTTGTCAAATTTTAGCCCAGTATTTACACAAAATATGAAATTTATATTTTAGAATCTGTACAAATTCTATTGTGTAAATGTACAAACCGCATAAGAATTTCCAGTGTACATTAAAATTTTTAAAAAGTTATCTTACATTATTATATTTAAAATGATATATAATTTTAGCATCTAAGACCAAGTCCCTTGTAAATAATCAATAATTTAATATCCTTAGCAATTGTTATACATAAAAAAATAATCAGTGATTTGTACAATAATTCACCTTCATGCCACAAGAATATTAAATTCACAAGGCCAGGAAGGATGGAGATCCAACTTCCTTTTTTCTTTTTACCCCTGCACCTGCAGCACATGGAAGTTCCCAGGCTAGGGGTTGGATGTACATAACTGGTTCAAGATTAGTTACTTACCGTCCTATGAATTGTTGTTAGGTTCATGGATTACTGATTCCCTTTAGTTCAAAGCAGGCCACAGCATTTTTGCTTCAAATGATCTGAATGAAGTGAGTTAAATACTGTCTCTCTTAGAGTGAAAGTGCTGGTTAGCAGTTTTTCCTTTCCAGGAGAACCACAGAAGTCCTGTTGACTGAGTCATTTTCTCCATTCAGGAAGCCTGGGTACTTGCTCTGCGTATGTGCCCTTCTTGCTTCAGTGTGCTAGTCGATTGCTCCTTTTTGTGTTTCAGGATTTCCATCAGGATGTGTTTAACTCAAATAAATAAGCCTTTCACTTTTAAGACAAAATGCATTTACTTCCCTATAAAACTGAATACTAGATGATAAGAACTTTTGATTTTAACACGTAATTTTGTCATCATCATCTATCCCAAGCAGCCTTTGAAAATGCCTTATCTGGAGCTGGTACTGGGTTGGGAGCAACATTGATTCAAATAAATATAAGGCAGATGCAGACAGTCCAGTCAATGTTAAAATAAAAAAATGTGTACATCAAACAGATGATTTAATAGCATTATGACTCCCAGGGGAATAATTATATAGGAAAGGGTGGTAGTAAGCCATGAAATTTCTGTTAGCCTCCTACATTCAATTAGTCTAAGGAAGCTTTAAAAAGAGGAGGGATTTTTAAATATAAAGAATGTGCTCTAATATCACAAATTGGGTAGAAAATTACTGTTTTAGTGATTTGCTTGCATTCATTTTCTTGGGCAATTATTAAGATAAATAAACACAGTGAATCTTCAAAACTGAGGAAGTAATATAAATACACTTCTTCAAATAATAGGAGTAATTATTAAATGTTGTTTCCTGGAAAAATTGAAACAAAACATCTTACTAGATGTTGGTCATATCCTAATTTTGGATGTTTTGGAACACTATAGACAGTTTTTTTGAAATTACTGCTTTTTAATTTTCAACATGTGTGTGATGGGTCTTAAAAAAAAAGAAATGCCAGGGTGCACTTATTTATATATTTTGATAGATAGTTTGAGATTATTCCTAAGGATGAGGTGGCCATTAATTTAGTTCTTTTGACTGATTTATTGTGACATAGGAAATGTTTTAATTTATTGTATACTGAATTATTCAAAAATTCCTAATAATAAGATACCTCTTTCAACGGGCAGTATATATAATGTGAATATGAATTCATGATTCAGAGGAGGAATTAATAAAATAAAATTTATTGCTCCTACTTCATATACATATTTTCTTAACATACTTTATATGTGTGCTACTGCAAGAATGCTGTAATTTGCTTTTTGAAATTACAGCTCTCCACGATGAGAGGGGAGCTTGATTTGATTAATTATGCTTACAAGCTGTTAGAGAGGGGGGAAGAAAAAGAAAACGGTTTTGACTTTAGTTTTTGCATAATTGCTGCTTTTTGGATTTACATTACTTCCATCAGTTGTTGAGAAATGAAGTAATTTATTTTAAAGAGAGATAAGATGAAGCGTCGAGGGTATCAGTATGGAGAAGTAATGACATTTAACTACCACTTTAATATGGTGATCAGGGAGATGAGAGAAAGCGTTTATTAAAATGTTAGTATCACACTCTGTAGGTACTTTTCACTTTTCAAGAAAATAGTTATTCTTATATTTAGAGGACTGATTTCTTAGATGATTTTCATCTTCCTTAACTGACAACATTAAATGTTAACATTAAAAGGAACGTAGTCGGTTCCTCATGTATTGCTTCCTTGAAAGCCTTTGTGATGATCTTTGAGTTTATATTCGTTATTCTACTTAGAAGAGTAATTCATATTCATTTCAGTTCTTCTTAGCCAAATAGTTATAATGAGACAGAAAATATTTATTGCTGGTACCATGACAATGCTATAGATGTGAGGCAGCAGGAAAACAGAAAATACAGGTGGCACAATATCCAAAAGAAGTTGTAGATGGTCTGAAAATTAGGTACAAAGATCATTAAAATAGTCAACATTGTTTTCTCTTCTCTATAATTAATTAGTAAGTATTGCATCAGAATTACCTAAGCGAAAGGAATATTTATTTAAATCTGTATTATCTCTGGGAAGGTAGGGGCGAACGTAATTTCTGAGGTGCCATTTTCACTCTTGTTTCTCTTTCCATTCCATTCTGATCCCTTTCTTCCTATGCACTCTTAAATCTAGGATCCAGCAAGAACCCCTCTCAGCAGCCATGTTTGGTTAAGATCAGCTTGTTCTTTTCAAGTTCACAGCTTCATAAATATGCATGCTGTTGGGAAGCAAAGATTCTGTCCATGACAATTGGCTGTTGTGTGGGTTGCACGCATGATATATAACCTGTTATGGTGGGGAAATTGCATACATGCTGACTGAAGAGAGTTTTACTGATAGGAAATTAAGGAATTTCCTGGGATGATTAGGAAAATTAACCTTCGTCTAGAGGGAAAGAAAAAAAATTATATCTGGAAGTTTCTTCTATATTGGTACAAAATATTTACACAGTCTTCCACTATGAAAAAACTAAGATATTTTCTAATGAATTTCTTGATCAAATATGCACTTAGCATAGTTTGCAAATGTTTATTTTCCTCAAATTTTACTCTAATATTGTTTAGGTTAGGCACTGGGATGCCATAGTACTTTGATCTACTCTTAACTTAGCATTTATCACCTTCTGGTTTTTACTATTTATTTTTCTTACTTAGTCATACATTTTGAAGGGAAGGGACGTTTATTTTAGCGTCTGCGTGAGTCCTTGCTGAGTGTGGCACATAGATGGTGCTCAATAAATACTGTTTGTTGAAAGACGATAGTCAACATGAATGCTGATCCAAATGACTAGAGGCTTCCTTTTTAGTGTGGTGAGCATGTAAATATAACATTTTAAGAGGTTGGTGCTGATTGGCTTATTTAGAAATATTTCATTGAATTCCTGCTCTGAGTAAGGTTAGTTTCTTTAGCAGCAAAAATATCACACGTCTGGGTACTTCAACCAAGTTCTGTAGCCCACTGGGACTCTACGGAGGGATTTACTATTAATACAAACTTTTTGAAATAATTTGCAAAGGTTCCCTTCGTGTGTGTTTTTCCGCAGGAAAGATCAAAGCTTTTATTAGATTCTCAAAGAGGTCTGTGACTTACGATTAAAAGTGACTGAGATAAAGAGTAGTTGTTTTAGTGAACAGTCCAGATTTTGTCATTTATCACATGTTTTATCATTTGCGTTACATTTTGATAAAAAATTAAATGAGAACATATGTTCCTCTTCAACACTGAATTCTGTGTTTTAAGGTTTAAAAACACATTAATTTCTTAATTTTAACTCCAAGAAAAAGCTTGATATGAGATGAATATTGGTGGAGAAAATCAATAGCTAGAAATATTAATGGGAAAGTAGGTTATAGAACTTATGTACAGTAGGTATATAGTATAGAATTAAATATACTTCACATTTTTTATATTTTTATATTTTAATAACATATATTTCTAAATGAATAAAGACAAGGACAAGGTCTTCAAATGATTTGCAGTGATTATTCCTGGGTGATGGGTCTTCTGGATTTCATTTTTTTCTTTTGACTATTAAAATCTGTATTTTAAAATCTGCTCTTCAAATGTTATTTGAAAAATATACCCCCTCCACTACATGAGGACAGAGGACATAGTCTAATCTGCAAGAGTGCCTTTACCAGGCCTGACTATGTTGCATTCTGATCTTGAACTTCCAGCTTCTAGAACTGTAAGAAATAAATTTCTACCATTTATAAGTCCCTCCCCAGCAGCATATATATATGTATATGTATAGATATAGATAGATATAGATAGATATATATGGTACTTGAAAGTTCTTTCTCTTAGAAATTGTTCTTTGCCCTTTTGTCAGACTGATTATCTTTCTTTAAATATTTAAATATATACACATACATGTGCGCGTGCACGCGCGCACATACATACATACATACATATAACCAGAGAGAGCAATCTTCTTTAGTGACATTAGAATAACTTAAATATCACAGAGACAAGATTTTATCACTGTGTTTTCCCTATGCTTTCATTGTCAATGAATCAGTCCTTTGCTTACAAATTCTAAATTTGCAGCAGGCTGAAGGTCTGTCTCAACTTTTGGGGCATGGGTTGGAAGGTGGAAGGATTCAGAAAATAAACGGGCTATAGAAAAGAAGTTGACTTTACCAGCTAATGATGAAATGGGAGAGTCCCATATTATCTATACAATTAGCAAAGATACTCTCCACATCCTTCAGTATTGCATGAACACTTTCTTGGGTTCTTTCTGGCTTTTTTCCTGACAGAGTTACCCTTGATATTCATTTAATTATGGTTTACCTATAAAAATGTTTTTTGTTTTGTTTTGTTTTGTTTTTGTTGGAAGCTAGATAGTTCCCAGAGAATATTATATTGCTTTGTGCTATACCTGTCCTGCTCAGTATAAGCTGAATGGATCTCTCTGACCATTGCCCCCCCCCCAAAAAAAATAGCCCCTCTCAGGTTTATAAGTAGAAATACAAAAATATTATTACTTCAGGTCCAGATAACTCTAATGAGTGTTATACTTACTATATGTGTGCATGTGTAGAGTAATATACACATTCATTAGAGTATAAAGTTTATATATATAAAGTATTTATATATGAGTTTATATATATGGTCATCAAAGCACATGAAATTTACACTTTGGCACTTGGCTGGGGGGCACCTTTTCTGAAAGTCTTAAATGAAGAGGGTAAGGTAGGAGATCGTGTTCGTCACAGCAATGAGGTCACCACCCCACTCCTTCTTTGACTCTGCCACCAGGGCTCTCATAGGAAATATGGGCTGAGAGCAGGTTTAAATGTTGTTCATTTTTCATTTCTTTTTTTCTTTTTTTTTGGGCTGGAAGGTATCCATCTCTTTCTTGTCTTATAAAAGTAAACTGGAAATCATATATTTGAGGGGGACAGGATGCAGACCTGCACAAACAGAACATCTTGCAATGTCCCATGCAGGGAAATTGATTCAGAGATGGCACATGAAATGTAGTGTGGTTTTTTGGGGGCTGGTAAATCCAGGGAAGATGTGGGTCTGTAGCTCCTGGCAACTGTCTAGCCAGCAAGAGGAACTTGAGAGTAAAACCAGTGTGGAGAAGGGTGGGCTTCAAGGTGGAGAGAGGGTGGGTTCTAGCGACATTGTTTGAACCCCTAGGGAAAATCTGTGTTTAGTTTTTCTGTTGTCATCAGCCACTAAGCTCCTTTTTTGTTTAATCCACTTGGAGTTGTTTTTGGTCATCTGCAAACACAAATGTTTAACAGATATAATGCCTATTTCTTCCTGAAAAGCACATAGACCCTGTATTCGCTGGAGAGGAGACTGGATTAGGATAGTGTTCCATTACAGCACTGCAGAACTTGACCCAACACTGCCCTTCAGCTTCTTTGGACTTTTTTCTGTTATGCTTTTACATTCTTAAATTGGATGCTTAGCCTGATAATATTCAGCCCTTGTTTTCAAATACAAACTTTTATGTTTACACCCTTCTTTCTAAGTAGTGATTTAGTTAGAATTTCCAGGTTTTGCTATGTAATATTTTCCGATTTCCATTATGGTTCATAACTCATGAGTTTTTATATATAAAAAATCACCAATTGAGATATTGTAAGCTAATTTTCTTTGGTATTGGTTTTTCGCTTGATTGCGCCATTGTGGTCAAGGAATGTATACATATAATATCTATCATTTGAAATACATACAGCCTTGTTTTATGGTCTGGTATAAATGTTCCACAGATGAATGTGTATTAGTTATAACTCTAATCTATATTGTTTGTTAATTTTATTCAAGTTGTTTTCTCTTTTAGTTTACTTGTGGCTGATAGTCTCCTTTGCCATCAGTTACTGAATGTCTGTGTTAAAAATCTCCAAATATTATTGGGAATCTTTCAAGCCTTCTTCTTCTTCTTATTATTTATTTGGAATTTGTATTATTAGCTGTGTACAAGTTTGGAATTATTACAGCTTCCTGGAGCAACGAATTTTTTAGCATTATATTTTATATTGTTTTTCTCTAAAAATTCTCATTGCCTTCGAATGCAAATGCATTTTAAATTAATATAAATGGCAATATCACTTTTCTTTTGGGTAGTATTTGTTGATAGATTTCTTTCTATCTAGGTTACCAGAAACTGGCAAGTACCTTAGAGTAGTTGCTGGATTGAGAGCTTACTTGCCACATTGGTTTCTTATACTTGCTTTCCATGATCTTTTTAGGATTTCCTTTATTTTCTCATGGTGTTAAAAAAATGTATTTAACATTTTAATGAAGTTTGTTTTATCTGCTATCTTGTGAGGAACAGAAATTCTCCTCCGTTATCTGTCCATTTAAATCCTTACCATTCATACTGAACATTGATGAACCTTGAAAACATTATGGTAAGTGAAAGAAGCCAGTTGTAAAAGAGTGTATATTGTATAGTCCTTCTTATGTGAAGTGTTCAGATAGGCAAATATAAAGAGAGAGATGGCAGCTCAATCATTGTCTAGGGCCAGGGGCACTGAGGCCAAATGGAGAGTAGCTGCTGATGTGTTCTAGGGTTTCTTTTTTTTGGGTAATGAAGATATTCTAAAACTGATATGAATATACTAAAAGCCAGTTTTGTTGTAGACTTTACATGGGTAAATTATATGGAATGTGAATTATATCACAATAAAGCTGTTAAAAAAAATCCTGACTTTCATACAATCTAAAGCTTCCTCTGTAGAGAGCGTTACAGAGTCAGCCAAAATTGACCATTCCTTCCTCTGGATTTCCTCATATTATTTATACCTCCATTTAGTGCTGCTTTCATCCAGTTGCAGTCAATTCTCATTTGTATATCTTCCCTCACGCAGTTCTTCCCTACGTCTGACAGTATCTTTCCCCTGTCTGCCCGTCTTCCTCAGTGACTAGATTCTTCCCATGTCTGGTACAAATTTCATGTCCCAAGTGATGGTTTCAAATGTCCTACTCCTTGGGAGTTCCCGTTGTGGCTCAGTGGGTTACCAACCTGACTGGTATCCAAGAGGATGCATGTTTGACCCCTTGCCTCGCTCGATGGGTTAAGGATCCAGTGTTGCTGCAAAGCTGCGGGGTAGGGCAGGGATGCAGCTCTGATCTGGCTGTGGCAGAGTCTGAAAGCTGCAGTTCCAATTTGACCCTACCGTGGGGAACTTCCATATGCCTCAGGTGTGGCCCTAAACAAAAACAACAAAAACAAAACACCGCAAAAACCAAAAGCAAATATCCTACTCCTTGCTGTTGTACTCCATTTCTGAACTCCTGTTACCTTCTTACCTTATGTCATGGAAACAGCAAGTTATGGTTTGTAATCTTTTGTTCTCTGGTTTATGATGGCCCTGGACAGAAACCAGAAAGAGGTTACACTCTTGTCCTACCCCATTAGATGGTTTGAATCTCCTTGTCTTGAACTGTAGATAAGATGGACTTGAGTCACCGCTGCACACCGAGCACACACATGTCCAAAACTCGCCCCAAGCTGTTTGGGCTTCCCCAGGCTGGACTAGAGGTGTAGGTCTCCAGTTCACCTGTGTCTCCAGTCTCTTCTGTTCACAGGCTTAGCTCTTTATGGGTCATGTTTATATGCCTTACTTGCTGTTTTTGTTCTCCCCACGTCAATCCAGATATGAAATTCATTTTCTTAATTTCCACAAGGGAACTCACTCACATAAGGCTGTTATTGTCTACAGTATGCTTTACTAGTGATTGGGGAAGTTGTATTCAGCAATGCAAGGCAATTTAAAGTAATTATTTTAATGTTACTTAAAAAATAAAGTTTAAAAAAAGTTTAACTTTATTACTTTCCATATCTTTTCTTAAAACTCACTTATCTGTCCCATCATTGGGAATAATTTTCCTGTACCCCAAGTGGTACTCCTTCTTTATATTAAGATTCTGGTTTCTTTCTTTTCCCAACTCTTCTCTAATGTCCCAATTTCTGATTATTTCTAATGCTAAGTGGTAGAAAAAAGATTCCTTTTTACTTCTGTAGACCCACTGTTACAGGTTTTAACTAATCCATCAAGTAACCTACCAAGGTATTTTCCTATACCCAGATCTCTGGGGCAGCTGTTCAGGGGATAGCATTTTCATTCAGTTCTGCCCTAACTCAAATATATCTTCTTATAGCAGCTTCCTGCTTTCTTGCAAGCCCTCCTTCCTGCTTGCTTGCATGTCCTCCTTCAGCATGTGGTCACTAGGAGGTAAGAAGCTAGGTGGCAAGGTGTGCAGCTGTTGCTGGTTATTTCTGGCAGCATGATTGAGCAGGAGAAAAAAACTATACAGAAAAAAATGTTTTCAGCATTTTCTCAGTTGGCTCTACCTGTTTCCTGAATCCTGGCGCTGTACCTTTTTTTGGTTATTGTTGTTCTAAACCTTCTAAGATAAGAAAAACCAGAATCACTCTGCAAAAAAAAAATGTCTTTTTTTTCTTTTTCTTTTCAGGAGGGATGTGAGGGTGGGGTGCAGAAGAAGAAGAAGAATGGGAGAGATGGAGAATTATATACTTCATGTCTTTGCACTCATGCAACTCAACAGACTGGGCTCATTCATCTTATGCTTCTTCTGTCCTATACCTCTCTGGAAGGGGTAGATATTTTGTGTGAAAAATAAACCATTATGAACAATAGCTACACACATTAACATGGATGGATTTCAAAAAATATACTCTGAAACAAATCTCAGAAGAGAGTAGAGTTAGTATTATTCAATTTCAGTAAAATATAAAAACAGGTAAAACCAAACTGTAACTTGTTTAAGGTTACATAAAAAAGTAGTAAAAATAATTTTGAGATTTATGGGAATGTTCTAATTAGTGGTCTGAGAGTCAGATGCAAGTAATTTTATTACTATTCCTTAAACTAGACAATTAGATGTATATAATTCCTTTGCTATTTTGTATGTGTGCTACACTTCAAAGTATGACAAATACATAAATTAGACAACAAAAACAAACATATATCACCAACACACCAATATCAACACAGCAGATTGTATCAGAAAACCTTAAATTTCCAAAGTCTGGCATTAGGTCTCTCTGTGGATGAACAAACCTTATCTAAATGTATTTGACCTTGGGGAAAGAATAAAGTACAATTTGCTACTAAACAAAAAGTCTTTCTTCTTGCTGAATATATCAACTGTAGAGGAGAAAATCAGTGACTCAAATCATGCTACACCCAGTGTCTGCACAAAGGATTTAGATTAATTATTCTTGGGTGGTTCAGACATATTTCTCTAACATCTTGACAGCTGATATTGGTTGGTTATGACCCAAACCATTACAAAAAAATGGAAAGAAACAGACCATCATCATTTCTGTGGAAATAGAAAAGTTAAAATATGGTCAATTATTATTAATAGTTGCAGAATAAATAAGAATAAACATAACACATTATTTAACCTGATAGCTAGGAATCTATTCCTTGAAGTGCAAGAATATGCTTTTAAACACTTTCTCTACATTCATAACAATAACTGCCAGCATTTACATTTAGGTTTTTGATAAGATCCCCTTTCAGAGATCAAAAATGAGAAAAACCTAACAAATCTTTCTATAGAGAATGTGTCAAACCTTATGGTAAAATTACAGCTTTATATAATATAGACTATAATTTCCCCATTTGTATGCATTAATATCTCCTCTTTTTACTTGCCTTTCCTGGTCAGCCAATATAACAAATGAAAATGCCATTTTGTTTATAAAGAACTGTTTGTGTTAATCATACAATTATATGTATTTTCACAGACTTGGCATCTTTCAGCTGAGGATATTTCTATTCCTCTGCCTTTCAATGGGAAGCTCGCTAGTCCTTTGAATAGGTAAAGTAGATACCCAAGAGAGATGTGACTTTTTCCAAGTTGTGTATGAAGTCAGTGGATTTTCTTTATAATAAGACCATGTTTCCTTTTTTTCCTTTTGTGAGAAAAACAGGAGTTGACATCATTGTGGAGCAAGCCAGACATTCTTCAGCACTTGGCTTCTTTCCAGAACCCTGGAGTGCTTGCTTCTGGTTGTATTTTTTAAAAATTATCATTATTGTGTTAATATTTACAGTTTGTATTGAACACATATTTGGAGCACATATTTGTGATAAGTGCTGTTTTGTGTCCTTAAATCAGTCCTTGTGGATCCGTAAGGTATACAGTTATATGTAATCACACAGACACACAACATACAGCCATGTGAATATATGTATTGTATGTGGGTGTGTGAGTGTGACTCTGAGAGTAAGGCTCTCACATGTGGAATCTAAAAAAAGGACACAATGAACTTCTTTGCAGAACAGATACTGACTCACAGACTTTGAAAAACTTACGGTTTCCAAATGAGACAGGTTGGGGGGTAGGGGGTTGCACTGGGATTTGGGAAGGAAATATTATAAAATTTGGTTGTGATGATTGTTATACACCTATAAATGTAATCAAATTCATTAAGTAATTTAAAGAAAAAAGAAAGAACCAAAGAAGAACAGTCAAATAAGGGAAAAAAACCCATAACTTTAAGTTCCAAGCAATCCCAAGATGCTCAACTCCATAGCGTCCTTGGGTTTTCTCTGCATACGACTTTATTTGTCATGGGTTTGGAGGATCTAGGAAGAAGTATAGTTCCATCAATGGTCTTTGTCCATCCAAAACCATAAGGTCACCCTGCGGAGGAGCAGCCCACTATTCTCAAGTTACCATTTGGACTCTTCCCTCATAAATGATGAGAAAATTGCAAGTCACATCTTGTTTGTTAGTTTTATTTCAATTATGATAATTTCAGCTGAAAGCTAAATTAGAGCTTAATTTTAGTCACAGGCAGCAAGAGCAGATGCTACTTTTCTGGCTCCTGGACATTTCTTCTCCTCATAGGAACAAACATGCCCACCCTCCCTTCTCTTTTTTCACAACTTTCTGTATATATAAAGCCACATGGAGAAAATGGACAGGCAGTCTTAAATCACAAAGAATCACTCTTTCGATGTTGCTCACCTGTGAATTCCAGATTCAAATGATGACATTCAAAGAAAAACAATATTTGGCTTATTCATAAAGGGAAATGTTAATTCTGGTTTAATATTTATCCTTAACCTTTTAAAATAATAATTTTAATGAGATATAACTCATACATCATATATTTTATCCACTTAAGTTTTATAAGTCAGTGATTTTTTTTAAGTATACTCTTAGTTTTACAAGATCACCACAAATAGAATATCTTCGTTAGCCCCCAAAGAAACCCTGTGCCCATGAGCAGACGCTTCCCTCCAACCTCCCACAGCACCTGGCAACCACCAGTCTACTTTGTGTCTCTATAGACTTGCCAATTCTGGACAATTCATATAAATGGAATAAAAATGTGTAATTTTTTGTAACTAGCTTCTTATTTATCAGTGTCTTCAAGGTTCAACTATGTTTTAGCATATTTTGTTATTTTACTTTATGGCTAAATGCTATTCCCCTGTATGGATATACCACAGTTTTTTTATCCATTCATCAGTTGATGGTCATTTAGGTTGCTTCCATATTTTAGCTATTATGAATTATGCTATTGTGAGCGTTTATGTGCAAGTTTTTGTGTGGTTGTACATTTTCATTACTCTTGGGTCTATACCTTGGAATGGAATTGCTCAGTCACCTGATAATTCTATGTACAGCCTTTTGAGAAACTGCCAGATGTCTCCTAAAGCCGTTGCAACATTTTCTATTCCCTCCAGCAGTGAATGAGGGTTCCTGTGGCTCCTTGTCCTTAGCTTTTGATTTTGGTTTTGACTTGATTTGGTTTTTGTAGTTGAGCCACATTAGAATAAAAGTCTCTACTTAACCGTCAACAGTACAATGTCAATACCAGAACCAATGTTTATCAAACTTGTTAGCGCTGTTGCAGGTACATTTTAAGATTTGGTCGTATTGCATTTTAAAATGGTCTTTCTAGAGGTCTTTGCTAGGAGTCAGAAAATTTACCAGCAAGCTGAGCACTGGAAAAACAAGATTGCTGCCCTGGAAATTGCTTTTCTTCTCTCAGGGCATCAAATATGAGTCTTTGGTTGTGGCTTCTGATGAGGTTTGCTATGAGTGCTTCAATGGCAGTGGGGTTTTCAGTTACTCCTCAAATAACTCCTTTCAAAAAAAAAAAAAAAACATCTCTCAGAGCACTCCCTGACATAGTGTCTTGGGGCTGTGTACTGGAGAATGGATATGATGCGGCTCCTTCTTTTGTCCCAAAGTCATTTGAATGCCTAAGTGAACACTTTGATCTTTTATTCACTGTTTTCTTTGCAAGGTGCTTGCTTACGCTCTTCCCCTTTGGGTTCTGAAATTGTTTACTTCTCACTCACAGCTCCAAGTACATTTGAGTTGAGTGTGTTTCTTGACCCCAAATTGAACTGTTGGAGAAAGAGATCACAAACCTTCACAAGTGCCTGGTGTTGTATTGTCTCCCACCCTGAAGTTTTCACTGAGTTGTGAGAATATTCAGTTCTAATAAGTTTTCCTTACTCTTCGCAATTGTACATAACAGTGATGTTATGGAAATAGACTGTGTTGATGCATGAATGTGTACACAAAGCTGACAAAGAAACACAGAAGGTTTGAAAATGAGCCTAGTTGTTTTTGAGATTAGGGTGAGAATAACCATAATGCTATTTCCGATTTTAAGTGTTCTCGGACGTGAGAGCGTTGTCTTAGTTATTTCCGTTCAGGATGACATTTCAGCTGACTTCAACACTGTCAGCAGCCACCAGCCCTAGCATAGCCCAACAGCTGGTTGGTGGGCTTCTGGGTGGCCTCCAGCATCCCTGAGTCAGAAAACAGATGCTGGGATGCTGATTTCTCCTAGTGAGTGGGATCTTGGATCAATCTGTGGTCTAAAGCGTTTGATACCTTGGTGAGCCTGCTTCTTTGCAGAGACTGCTGCCTCTGTGCCAACGCTCATCATGGCAGGTCAGTTTAGCATTGATTCTGGTCCAGATCAGACTGATATTTACTTCATGTCTTTGCATTTTATAATGTGGATTTCTGACCCCTACCTAGGGCTGGGCTATGTAGCAAGGATGATTTCCTTGGTCCAGGTCTTTTTTTTTTTTTTTTTTAACCACAATTACTCTTTTCATCCCTTCCTGACTATGATGAATAATCAGTATGCTTTCTTTGATTCTGTATAATAAGTTCAACTTTTAAAAAAGAGACATTGGCTTGTTTTCTTTTGGCTTTCTTATTGAATACATAGAATACTAAGGGAAAAATGTTCTTTAATCCCTCTACTTTGAATCTCATGCTCTTAGATTAAATCATTCATGTTCTCTCCATGTTGAAGTTGTCTCTCTCTCCCCAGGTCATTTCTCCTTGATCCTTGAAGACTGAGCTTTGACCTCACTGTCCCTCTTTGCAATACTCCTGTCATATTTTCTGGTGATCTCTATCCAGTTCTTTCTATATCCTTGCCTCTCATTTCCTTGATCACCACTCCTCTTCCACTGATGATGATTTTTTCCTTCTAATCTTCCTCGTTGGCCCAGCCTGGATCCCATAATTACTGTTAGTTTGAACTCCTCCATATCGTAACTTCAAGAATCCCATTTACCGATCACCATGTGCTATGTTTCCAACATATTTTCTATGTAACGTGACTCCAGACATTCTTCAACTTCTCTGGAACTGCAGTCCACTGACCTCCACCTTTTCACTGTCTCTCACCCGCTTCATGCCCATACGTTTGAGTAAATTCCATGATCAGTCACTGTATTTTTTTCCTTGCCAGGTGCCTCAATGTCTGGCTCCTGTGTCACTTCATTGCACTTGCGTGGTAGAGCCATAATCCTGGGTTTACTCCATTCTCTGCACCTGTACCCATGCAAATGAATGTGGCCAGGGAGAAACAGATAGTCATACCAATGTGTTTCACTCTAAGTCGTGACCGTGAACATCAAATGTGTCTCTACCGTGCTTCCCTAGTCCATCCAATTTCTAACTTCCAACACACTTTCATACTTTTTCCCCAGAACCTCTAACACCTACATAACTGAAAAAAAAATGGAAGCAATCAGAAAAGAATTTCTAGATTCTCATCCTCTCATCTATCTACTCACATACTCTGCTTTTTAGCCCTAAACCAAACCAATCTCTCAACCTATTTAATAGTTTCAGCTGCTTTATCTATTTAAGAACTCCAGGAATTTCTGACTTGTGTAAGCAGTGTTCCCTTTCTATTTTTGGTCATCTCCATCAACATATCAAAACACTGGATATTTCCCCTATTTAAAAAAAGAAACCCTCCCTTGTTTCAACATATCTTTCAAGCTTATGCTCTTCTTCTCTTTGCCACTTTATAGCAAAACTCCTAAAACAAGTTGTCTGAATTTACTGTCTCCGTTGTACTTCCATTCTTTCACTACCACAGACTTTCTTTCCACCTCTCCATTGATATTGCTTTGTTAAGACCACTGATGGCCTCTACATAGCTAGATCCAGTGATCATTTGCCAGTTCTCATCTGACCGTATCAGCGCATTTGACATAGTCAGTCACTTCCTCCATTTTGAAGCACTGTCTTCACTTGGCTTCTGAAATACCACACCCTGATGACTTTCCTCCTGTCTTTTCTGTTAGTTCCCCATTCCCCTTCATCTCTGCAACCTCCTTTTATAGGCACATCACAAGGCTGAGTCCTTGGACCTCTACTCTATTTCTACCATTGGTGGTCTCATCCAGGCTTATGACTATTTTTTAAATTTATTTGATTAAAGTATAATCGATTTACAGTGTTGTGCCAATTTCTGCTGTGAAGCAAAGGGGCCCAGTTTTATATATATATATAAATATAATATATATATATATGTATAATATATATATATATTCCTTTTTAAAGAATACCATCTCCCATCATGGCTTGCTATCCCAGGAGACTGGATATAGTTCCCTGTGGTATACGGTAGCACCTCGTTGGTTATCCATTCCAAATGTAATAGTTTGCTTTTACTAACCCCAGACTCCCAGTCCATCCCACTCCCACCCTGCTTCCCCTAGGCAACCACAAGTGTGTTCTCTATGTCTGTGCAGGCTCATGACTTTAAATGCCATTTTTCTTTTATGCTTCCAAATCAGCATCTCTAGTCTGCACATCTTCCCATCACTCCTCCAAGCAACAAAATACTAAGAAACTATAAGGGACTAAAAATAACTGCACACATGCACAGTTGGGACAAGTTAGGAACAATAAGATACAAAAAGACCAAAAACCAACTGCCACTTCTGAAGTGTGGGGAGTAAAAGGAGGGGGCTGCGCATGATCCTTGCACACAGCATCGCCAAGGGGGTGGGCAGAACACCTAAGGCGCCCCTCTGGCCCGACCCACTGATCCACCCCTACATTTATCCCACTTAAGGAACCAGCTTGCCCCACCCCTCCTCCAGGGGGAGCAAAGGCACCTGTTACTTTCTTTTTTTTTTTTTTTGCCTGGTGCTCCCATACCTCCTTCCCTTCTTTACATGGCATCATCCTTGATGAGCCTATTTAAAGTTGCAATCTGCTGCCTTCTGGCACTTTCTTTTTTCCTTTCTTCTTTATTTTGTATAACATTTATAACCACCTAACATGCTACATATTGTACATCTTGTTTATTTTCTATCCCTTCCCCACATAGAAAATAAGCCTGATAAGGGCAGGAATTTTTGTCCATTTCATTCAATGCCAAGAACAGTGCCTGGCATAAAAAGAACACAATACATATTTGCTATATGAGTACCATGAGGATTTAAATTGAGTCTCCTTTCTTATGACAAATTTTTTTTTTCCACAAATGATGCAAGCTGACAAGTCTTCCTTAAATGAACCACACTGAGAAACTGAAGGATACTTTATCAGCCCCCATGTGCCTCTGTGCTGGCCGCAGAGATTTGCAGCAGGAGAGGCTACAAAACTAGATTTCGGGAGGAAACCAACAGAGGCAGCTGCAAAGCACAGAGGGGTGGCGGAAGTTGCCAAAACTCCTTCTTTATACATCTTCAAAAGCTCTTGGCTAACAGCTTCATCAGCAGGATGGATGGGCTCATAAATAGCCGGGATAGGGGCCTAAAGTACTCTTCTCCTTAACTAATTTTAATTTTAGTAAAGTTAAAAAAATCTCAAAGGGACTTGCTTGCCAGTGTTGAGGGACTTCATGGTAGTTAATCCCTGCTGTGGGTTGACTGGTGGTTATATCAGAGTCCTAATCCCCAGTTCCTGTGAATGAGACCTTACTTAGAAATCGAGGGGTTTTTTTTTGCAGATGATCAGGTTGAAGATGAGGTGATATGGGTGAGCCCTAATCTTATTGGTTTTTTGTTTGTTTGTTTTTATTTTAGGGCCGCACCTGTGGCATATGAAAGTTCTCAGTTCCCAGGCTAGGGGTCAAATCCCAGCTACAGGTGCTGGTCTACACCACAGCCTCAGCAACGTGGAATCCAAGCCGTGTCTGTGACCTATACCACAGCTCATGGCAACGCCAGATCCTTAACCCACTGCGCGAGGCCAGGGATCAAACCTGTGTCCTCATGGATACTGGTTGGGTTCGTTACCGCTGTGCCACGATGGGAACTCCCTTACTGGGAAATTTAAATACAGATCCACACAGAAGGCAGATGACATAAAGACCCAAGGAGAAGACTGTCTCCAGGCCAAGGAATGGCTGAGGCCACTGGAAGCTACAAGAAGGGACTGGAACATATTTCCCCTCAGACCTCAGAAGGAACTAACCCTGCCAACAGCATTATTTCAGATGTCTAGACTCTGGAAGTATGGGGCAATGAATTTCTGTTGTTTAAGCCACCCAGTTTGCAGTATTTTGTTATGGCAGCCTTAGAAAACTAATACATTATTTTAGCCTTATTATTACTAATATGTTATTATTACTGTATATAGCTTGCACGTATTATTTTAGGAGGGATAATTTATTTAAATCCCAGAGCTTTAGACTTTAACTATCTAGAGAAAAATGTCCATCTATCACTTATTCACTAGTAAAATCATGGTTGTGTATGGTAACATTCTCAAGCATCTAATGAAGTGTAATTTTACTGCTTTTTTAATGTGTCATTTAGAAGACTGACTTTACAAATAAAAGGACAAATTATGTTTAACTATTTAATGCTAGGCATTGAGAAGTATTTTAAATGAGTACTACTTTACAAATGCAGTTCATGAAAATGATACCCCTTCAGGGTTTTCTGAGGTAAGGTAATGTTTTCACATAATCTTAAACATTTAACATTAACTGTTGGGACTATGAATGGAGTCTGGCAGTAAAGGTTACTCTTTGAGAGGCTAAAATTTGGTCATTTAAATTGGTTGAGAAAGTTTTAACGACATTGTGAAAATTCATTTACATTGACAGACTTTAATGTTAGTAGGAAGTGGTTTTCTATGTTAAAATCTTTTCCTTTCTGTGTTCATTGTACGTCTTAAGATATGGTAATATATACGCAGAACTCTATTTTTTAAATACTTAATTTAGTTTGAAATTATTGTCAGAAAGGAAAGATCTGAGAAGAGACAGGGGCTTAAAATTCCATAGTGATAATGAACTTGGAGGGAACCTTGTCTATGAAGTGACTTGTAGACTAGAGACAATGGGAAGCATATACTCAACTGAATATCATCCAATTGGCTCCATTTATGAAGATCCCTAATTTAAAACACATCTGATATATCTGATTATTTTTTTCATGTTTCAGGTTTTTTTTCCTCCAACTGTTATATCAGTTTTAAATTTTGTGACACCGAAAGATACTTGACAGTTTTGTATACCACGTAAAAGCACTGGAAGTCAGAGTATATATGACACTCGAAGGCCTTGTAAAATGTGGATCTCCGTTCTAGCTTTAGCTTTCCCACCGCTAACTGGTGACCTTGAGAAAGTCTCCTCACCTTTTTGATTACATTTTGGTCATCTGTAAAACTCTAACAATCTGTTTAATTTGCCTCTTGACATCTTGGTGAAGCCTGACAAAGGTTAGCTATGTGGTTCTTCCTTCTGAGCATTTAGAGTCTTCATGGCACTGCTGGAAATTTCTCTTGGTTCGGGGGGCTGTCTGTCTTGCTCTGCTACTGGCTTTAGTGTCCCTTTCCCTGCATCAGCAGAGGCCTTCTCAGGACATCTCCTTTGAAAGAGTACTGCTCGATCTGGGAGAATTGGCGAATGCGGCTGTGACTTCAGGGATGGCAGTGAGATAAACCTGAAGGCCTTTCACATTTTGCACAGGGGATTGCTTAGTGTCTAAAATATGCATCGACTTGCAGAGCGCCTATTTAAATGTTCCATCAGTAACACAGAGGTAAACATGCATTTGACAACATCTGCTCGAGGAAAGGAAATGAAAGTGCAGGCACGTGGCTGGTACTTATTTTGGGTCAGAGGCTGATATTTAGGACTGTAAGTGCATCATGACAGCTGAGCTCAGAAACAAGCAGAGCAGGCTCTCTGCAAAGATTTCCTGTTTATAATTCAGGGTCCGGAGTGCAGTGCAGCTTCCACAGAATACTTGTATCTGTTCTTGGCAGATCATTAACCCAAAATGATAACTCTTTAGAGTTGTCCGCTGTTAGGACTTGTGGCAAATGTCAGGTACTGGCACAGGAAAGGTGACATGGTTGGGGGTGGCAGTCTGCATGGAAGTCTTGGTGCAGTTCTCTTTTTGGAGGTCTGCAGTGCTGGGTAGGACTTAGGGCGTGGGGGAAGCCACCAGCTGATAAGCTTTTGGAGTAACAGGTTTTCTGGGATTTGCAGCAAAAATTGGCAAGTGTGGGAGCCCTAGTTGTGCCTAGGGTAGAAGGATGCAGTGCATCATTATAAGCAAATCCTGTAAGATGTGGACTTGGAGGTAGGTGCTTTATCAGCTTTAAAATTCCTTTTGATGGTAGGACACAGGCCTTTGACCTTCAGATAGAGGAAGATAAAACTCTTTGTTGCTTATACCTCCCAATAAGAGCAGACTGCCAGGCAGGACTACCAGGGAGATTGTTCAAAGGGCCAGATAACAGCAGGCTGGAGCTGCAGGAGATGGCAGGTGAGTGGCAAGTGGGATGGGGTTAGCTAGGTGTCTTGGGTTCTCTGTGGATTTGATAATTTGAATAATTCTGCAAGCTCCAGGGCATACAGTCTGTCCTTAGTTGTCTGGTACCTGGCCCTGAAGCAATGGGGGCAGGTGCATTGTAGCCCCTGGTGTGACAGCCTAATAAGGGAAATGCTTGGGGTGTGGACTTAATTAGCTGGGCAAGAAGGAGAGCTGACTGGCATCTAGCTAGTGCCTCACAAGTGGATCAAGATAGAATTAAAAAAAAAAACAGTAGATATAGCATCTTTATAATTGTTCAAGTACCTAGATGATGTTTCTTGGCTCTGCTGTGGGTCAGGGGAGGACAGGTATTCGAGGTACACTGTTTTCTGGAACACTTGCAAGTTGAAAGGGGTTTAAAAGTCTCTGGATTCACCCAAGCAAGCCCATTTTTGACCAAGCGATGGAATGTTTAGCATACATGCCATACCAGTCATTCAGTGGTTTGCACAGACCTCAGTGATCAGTCTGGACGGTATTGTGGCCCATTGTGACATGCCTGATGGCTTGCACACAATAGCTTGTCCTAATAGCTCTGCCTCCCTTTTCATGCTTTGTGTCTTTAGTTCTCAGGTACCACTGTAAGTAGGATTCCACTTACTGTTACACCAGCTCTCCTTTAGCTGGTGGGATAAAGCTTTCCATGGTGATTCTAACTTCCGGAATAAGGCATCACCGAGGGGGCAGCTTGGGCTGGTCCACACGGCCCCAGTTGACTAAATTGCTGCCTATGGAGGATAGTTTTATAAATCAGATGGGGATGGATGCAGTGCTCTTCTCTAAATTTATTTCCTCCAAGGCCCTTGGATAGAGTTATCTGATAGGGTATTAATGGCTTGCATAATTCACCCTTTTGTTTTTACAAAAGATGTATAGAAAACAAAGAAGAAACTCCTTGTGTGTGTCAGTGGTAGAATAATCTGTCCTTTGATCAGGCTCACATGTTTTATAAATGTGTCCTTTCTTTAGATTATTGGAAGTAATAAGCCTAAATGTTTGACATTTTAAAACACTGTGAATTCTGGTTAGTTTATCAGCATTTTCCTTAGGTATTTAGTCTGTAAATGTCATAAATTGTTGTACCCTCAAGCATCTAGTAATAAACTGAAAGTTTTGATTAATTGGTAATGGTATTTTTATTGGTATTCATATTTTTGTAATTTTTTGTTTTGAAATACTCTGTTTATTTCTAGTGTATTTTGTGTGTGTGTGGTTTTTTTATTTTTTTTTTTTAAGGGGTTACAGCCTTGGCATATGGGGGTTCTCAGGCTAGGGGTCGAATTGGAGCTGCAGCCACTGGCCTACACTGCAGCCACTGTAACAAGCCACGTCTGCAACCTACACCATAGCTAATGGCAATGCTGGATCTTTTAACCCACTGAGCGAGGCCAGGGATCAAACCTGCATCCTCATGGATACTAGTTGGGCTTGTTAACCACTGAACCACGATGGGAACGCCTATTTTTAGTGTATTTATATGGTGCTGTTAAAAAAGACAACTAAGTCTTTGAGACAAAAGAGAAAAGTTCCCTTCCATTCTCTGTCCACTTTACTCTATAGCGGTAACTACTTTAAATTATTTGAATTTCTACTGTTTACCTTCATTTTTCTAATAACATAATTTTTCTGCTTTAGATTATTATCTACTGATCTAAGAATTGTTATGGTATGAATTATGCCCTTCCAAAATTCAAGTATTGAAACCTTAATCTCTAGTGCCTCAGAATATGACTGTATTTAGAGATAGGGTCTTTAAAGAGGTGTAACTAAGGTAAAATGAGACCATTTGGATGGGTTGTATTTCAGTCTGACTGGTGTTTTTGTAAGAAGGGATTAGGGCATCAACGCTTATGTGAGGACACAGGGATAAAACAGCATCCACAAGGTGAGGAGAGAGGCTTCAGAATTAAACCAACCCTGCCAGCACCTTGATCTTGGACTTCAGCCTCCAGAATGGTGAGGGAATCGATTTCTGTTAAGTTCCCATTCTGTGGTATTTGTTAAGACAGCCTGAGAAGCAAAAAAACCATATTTTTTCTGTGCTACCAATCAGGAGTTCCCGTGAACCCTCTCCTTGGATTCAATTATTTGCTAGAAGAGCTCCCAGAATTCAGGGAAACACATGTACTTACCAGTTTATTGTATAATAAAGTAAATGATAAATGATACAAATGAACAGTCAAATGAAAAGATAGGTTGGGTGGCATCTGAAAGTGTCCTGAGAGCAGGAGCCTCTGTCCCAGTGGAGCTGGGGTGCATCACCCTCCCAGCCTGTGGATGTGTTCACCAACCTGTTAGCTCCCTGAGCTCTGTACTTTCAGGATTTTAATGGGGACTTTATCTTGTAGGCATGATTGATCATTAACTCAATCTTCAGTCCTTCTCTCCTTCCTGGAGGATGAAGGGTGGGATGGGAAGTTCCAAGTTTCTAAACATGGAACTGGTGACCAGCCTCCATTCTGAAGCTCATTAGAACCAAAAATCCTCCTATCACTCAGGGAATTTTGAGGGATTTAAGAGCTCTGTGTCAGGAACCAGAGTCAAAGACCAAATATTAGAACAGAAGATGCTCTTGTGGCTCTTATTGCTTAGGAAATTATGACGATATTGGAGCTCTGCCAGGACCAATGGAAGATTTTATATATATGTGTGTGCATATATATATCCTATTATTTCACACATCCTAGAAATTTAGTATATTGGTATGGCAGAAAGATAAAATTTTAGCATGATATCCCCATCCTGAATTTAGGTATACAAACCAAATCATTATTGGGATTATAAAAAAACTGCTATTCATGAGTCAACCAAGAAATATAAGTATATAACATTTTGTTCTTCCAGAAATTAATACATGTCTCATTTCTTACTTGAGCAGTTTTCCATGACCACTCACTATTTCACTCTCAACTCTGACAGAAGTATGAATCTCTTCTCAGGACTTTCAAATACACATGGGTCAGTTTTGTTTTTATCTTGAAGAAAGTTCTTGATTTTACTGTCAGCTTAATCCTAGAGTCTTTGTTTTCCATCATGCCAGCAATGCCTATGACCTATCACTTACCTGGAATCCCCTGTTTTATTTGGTTTACTTCCTCATTTTGGTGGAAGAAATCTTTCAGAGTCATCCCAAAGAGATTTTCTTTTACTTTACAATTGCTTCTGGCCTGGAAAACATGTAGGCAATGTTGCTATTGAGATATCTGAAAATTCTTGTTTCTGATACTATGCTATGCTCTCATCTGTATCTTCTCACCTAGAACATTGTGGTTCTCAGATTTTTACAAGTGCAGTAGATGATGTGCATTGAGGTCAGTATTTTTTCATTATTTTTGCTGGGCATTCAATGAATTTTCCCACGTTGGGATTCATCTTCCAAAATCTGGAACAATTAAAAAAAATTTTTTTTGGTTAATTTCTCTTTTTTGGAAGTAGAATTTGTACATTGAGCACCTGAATTTTCTCATAATTTCTCCCCTATTTTCCAACTTTTTGACTTGACTTACTTTCTGTAGGATTTTTTTCAACTTTACCTTCCACCTCTTTAAGTAATTTTTTTCATTTGTAGTATTACATTTTAGCTTTTGAGGATCCTTTTCTGTTTTGGACATCAGGACACAGGGAATACTTGTTTCCCATATATTTTTTTTATAACCTCCTTTCTCTATTTTATAGATGTGATACCTTTTCTTATCTCTCTGAGGACATTTATAATAGAATTTTTAAGATTTATTCCTCATTGTCTTTGATACCTCTGTCTTCCTATTTTATTTTGATTACTTTGGACCTCAGTTTTTCTAGAGGCATTTCTCAAATATTTGATGGTCTTTGGTTGAAATTGCTATCTTAGGGCAAGGCAAGAAAGGCTAATTGGAAACTTTAAAAATGATTGATGATTCATGTAACTGGGGGACTTTAACTTTCAGGATGTGTAGGTCTTTTTCTCTCCGTTTGTCAGTTCACTGAGGAGGTATGTGCTTGGCTGCAGAGTTCTGGGAACTAACGAGGGAAGAGGACACTGAGGCTGCTCAGAGTTCTCTGTAGAGTTTCACACGTCACTGGCTTTCAGGGGACAGTACTTTCCTGAGCTCAGGGTCCTTTTTCACTCCCCACTCAAGTAACTTCTCGGTGTTCTGCTGGAGCATGCGAGTGGTAGTCACCTGGCTGGGAAGAGTCAGAGAGATGATCTGGAGACCTGAGTATTTCTTTCAATCAAAACTACTGATGGCTGTCAGCTGTCCAGATAGTCCCCTGCTTTCAGAGACCCTGGTACCTCTTAATTCCTAGGGTTTAGGGACATGACATTTCCAGCTCTGGGCTGACTCCTGCCAACTTAGGTGTCAGCGTCCTTAGGTGTCAGTTATACCAGAGTTTTTCCTCTACTCTGTAGAAGCAGGCTACACCACCAGGACCCCTTTTTTTTCCTTTAGTGGTTTGTAAGAGAGGGTTAGGCTTAGGCTTAGGCTTAGGCTTAGGCTTAGGCTTAGGCTTAGGGTTAGGAGTAGTTCAATCTATCACATTTCCGAGGAACATTACATTGAAATGCTATTTCAAAACCAGGCTTCCTGCTTTTGGGGTCTTTGATAGTCAAAAATAAGGAATAGCCCTCTAATTCTGAGTCCAAAGATTGATGGTCTTGGTTGTGTGTTTGCAGAGGTCAGTCAGCCTGCTGCCTGCTTCACCTGGGGATATCAAAGTTGTGTCTATCGAAGTTTGAGTATTTGGGACATAATTGGAACAATTCAAGTAGTGGAGTATGCTGGCTTCTTCTGTAAAGCCCTTGGTGATATCCTATAAGAAAGACTAAAGACTGGGCTGAAAATGGTATATTAAAAAAAAAGGCACAAGAATAATTAGTTTTTCTAAAAGATACCATCTTGGCTAGGGTCTGAAATCTGTGTCAATTGATTACAAAGTCAAATTCTCTCCCTAAAATAAGAGGCAGGGAGATGGATCCTTAACAGGAGATGAAATGGGGCTGAAAAATGAGCCTGAGCTGTCAGGATCTCCCAAATTCCTCATCACTGCAAAGTGATGAGGCCAGAGGAAAAAGATTGCTTCCTTGCCAAGGCTCTGGTTTCTAACTGCTTGAAGGCAGAGGCCTTTAAACTGAAAGCCAAAGTATATGTATCTTTTTGAATTATGGTTTTCTCTGGGTATATGTCTAGGAGTGGGACCGCTAGATCTTATGGTAGATCTATATTTAATTTTATAGGTACTGCTACCATGCTCTCCATAGTGATTGCACCAACCTACATTCCCACCAGTAGTGTAGACGTGTTCCCTTTTCTTCACACCCTCTCCAGAATTTATTGTTTGTAAACTTTTTTTTTTCTTTGCTTTTTAGGGCCTCACATGCAGCATATGGAAGTTCTCAGGCTAAGGGTCTAATCAGAGCTGCAACTGTGGGCCTATACCACAACCACAACAACACAGGATCAGAGCTGCATCTGTGATCTATACCACAACTCATGGTAATGCCAGATCCTTAACCTGTTGTGCAAGGCCGGGGATCAAACCTGCATCCTCATGGATACTAGTTGGGTTTGTCACCACTGAGACACAATGGGAACTCCCTGTTTATAGATTTTTTTGATGGGCACTCTGACTGATGTGAGGTGGTACCTCATTGTAGTTTTGATTTGCATTTTTCTAATAATTAGTGATGTTGAGCATCTTTTCATGTGCTTTTGGCTATCTGTATCTTCTTTGGAGAAATGTTTATTTAGATCTTCTGACCATTTTTTAATTGAATTGTTTTTTTTGTTTGTTTGTTTTTGTTTTTCTGATATAAAGCTGTATGAGTTGCTTGTATATTTTTAAGATTAACCCCTTATTGGTCACTTTGCAAATATTTTCCCCATTCTGTGGGTTGTCTTTTCATTTTCTATTTTTGGTTTCCTTTGCTGTGCAAAAACTTTTAATTTTAATTAGCTCTCGTTTGTTTGTTTATTTTTGTTTTGATTTTTATTACTGTAGAAGGTGGATCAAAAAAGATGTTGCTGTGATTTATGTCAAAAAGTGTTTTGCTTATGTTTTCCTCTAGGAGTTTTGTAGTATCCAGCCTTATGTTTAGGTCTTGAATCCATTCTGAGTTTATTTTTGTGTATTGGCATTAAAGAGTGTTCTGAATTCATTCTTTTATATGTAGCTGTCCAGTTTTCCCAGCACCAATTATTGAAAGGAATGTCTTTTCTCTATTGTATAGTCTTGCCTCCTTTGTCATAGATTAATTGATCATTGGTGTATGGATTTATTTCTGGGCTTTCTATGCTGTTCCACTGATCTATATATCTGTTTTTGTGCCAGTACCATACTGTTTCGATAACTGTATCTTTTTAGTATATTCTGAAGTCAGGGAGCCTTATTCCTTGAGCTCTGTTTTTCTTTCACAAGGTTGCTTTTATTGTTTGGGGTCTTTTGTGTTTCCATACAAATTAAAAATTTTATTGTCCTAGTTCTGTGAAAAATGCCTTTGGTAATTTAATAGGGATTGTGCTGAATCTGTGGATTGCCTTGGGTAGTATAGTCATCTTGATAGTATTGATTCTTCCAATCCAAGAACATGGTATATCTTTCATGTGTTTTGTGTCATCTTCGATTTCCTTCATTAGCATCTTATAATTTTTGGAGTACAGATCTTTTGCCTCTTTCGGTAGATTTATTCTTAGTATTCTCTTTGATACAATGATAAATGGGATTGTTTTCTTTTTTCCTGTCTTTCATTGTTAGTATATAGGAATCAAGAGATTTCTGTGTATTGATTTTGTATTCTGAAACTTTACCAAATTCATTGATGAACTCAAGAAGTTGTTTCTTGATCATCATCTGTGTGTGGATTTGGAAGACAATGGGAAAGGATGATGCTCCCTGTGGGTATAACTACAGACTGTGGAAGAGAGGGGCCCAAGAACATCTTTCCAGAGAGCATAATGGGGATTGACAAGTTTGCTAATGAAAAACTAACTATCACAGCCATGACAGAGAGTCCTGGTTCCTTCTGTCCAGCTGGGTATGATTTATAATGTGAACCAGGGAACCAAGTACAGTGGTTCAGTCTCCCCTTTTCTGAGTTAATTTTTTAAAAAAATTGCTGTTATTGAGTCCTTACTGACTGTTACACATGAGGCATGTTGGAAATAGATTATTTATCTTTCAGCTGAGTAGGTTGCTGACTCAGAGAGAATTCTGTCCTGATCTAAGAAGTGGATATCATGACACCCAGGGGTCCTGGGCTTGAATTCAATGTAGGAAAATGAAAAGCAGCATAACTCTAAAGGCATCTTACATTTCAGGGTCAGTTGGTGGTTAATTCAGGACAGAGGATTTGGAGATAGACAGACTGGGATGCAATTCTCAGCTTAATTTACACCATGTGCCCTTAAGCGCTTTAATCTAAGTTTGATTTTTTGAAATATAAAGTGGATGATAATAATCCCTACCTCACAAGGTTGATGTAAAGAGTCCATGAAGTAGTGTTTGTGAAGCACTTAGCAGTGCTTGGCATAGAGGGAGCACGGAGTCCCTGTTAGCTATGTTTTTTTTTTTCTTTTTTATGGTGGTACCTGCAGCATATGGAAGTTCCCAGGCTAGGGGCCAGTCAGAGCTGCAGCTGAGGCCTATGTCCTAGCCTGCAGCAACGTCAGATCCTTAAGCCACTGAGCAAGGCTAGGGATTGAATGCATATCCTCACAGAGACTACATAGGGTTTTTAACCTGCTAAGCCACAATGGTTATGTCCCTGTTAGCTGTGTTGATTGAATCTGATTCTGACTATGATCTCACTGCAGAGGCAGACATATTTGTCCTGGGTACTGAGATCTGCAGAAGTAAGTCCTTTCCTGTCTGAACCTTGTACTCTGTCTGCGTATCACCAAGCATTTTATAGCCCTAGTCTCAGGGTTGAACACAGTGCTGTGTTCACAGATGTTCAGTAAAGGGTTTTAGAATGAATATCTCCTTATCAGTAATTCCATTCTTAAATCAATATTTGCAAAAAAAATGTTTTAGGCTTTCTTAGCTTCTAGCTTATTTTTTAGAGAACTGTTGGGTGTTTTATTCTCAGGCATAATGACTGGACTAACAAAAAAAGGTCTTTGAAAGTAAGCCTTTTTTGGTTACATGTGGAAAAATAAGCCATTTATTCCCAAGTAAGCTTCTTTCGTTTGGGGGAAAATGGCATTCATTTTCTGTGGCATAGAAATGATCTATAAAATGTTCTTTTTATTTAGATCTGTGTGCAGAATTTGGCCTGTTATCAAATGGGGAAGAGAAAATCTGATGCATTGCTTTGAAAAGCATTTACTACGCTTAAAATGTGGTTTCAAATATTAATGATGTTATTTTTAAATTGCAGTTTCAAAGTACAGAATAAAACAATAAAATACATTTCGAAAAGTAATCCAATTAAAAAATCACTTTAAACTTGAGGCCTGCTTTCCTTGAGGATGCTTGTCTGCTATTGAGAAGGGCTCTCTTCATACTCTAGGGCTAGTTTTTTCTTCAGTGTGGGCAACCTTGGCTATGTGAGTCTTGAAGAAATTTAGAAATATCTGTGCAAATATATGTGGATAGTTTTCAATTTATCAGCTGCAGCCCATATAAAAGTTTCTTACATTTTGTAAATTGCATTATGTGCAAATTCCTTTCCATGATGAGATAACTCTAGAAATGGTACATTTCAAACTCTGATACTTTTACCCTGAAGATATAAGGTAATATGCCCCGGGCTATTATGAAGCCCTAGGGTAAATTTGGCATTTGGCATATCTACCTGATGTATCACCTTTACTAGAATTTTTTTTTTTTTTGAGAGATAAGGGGAGTCAGAAATGGAAGTCAAAGGGCTATATTAAGTATTTCTTACAAGGTAAGTAATTAAAATCTTTTTATAATAAAAAAGTAGATACACTGTAGAACAGGATAAAAATTCCATGGACTTTTAAGACTAAATATGGAGCCTTAGTTTTAGTTTTAGTTTAAAACTAAAAATGTCTTGCTTGCTAAGAGCAGACCTTACCAAACTCTATGAGATGCATTTCATTCTCCTCCACTGTTACTGTGAAAACTGTAATCACCTTTGCTAAAAGCATTTATTATGTCTATTTTAATTACCATATGTAGAAGTAATTGGTAGGTTAGCAGATATCTGGTCCTGTCCAAAATGTCCATAAAACATTTGGTCTATGCCAGAGGGCCATTGAAATTTGATCCTATCCAAAACATCTATGAGCATATTTGATCCATGCCAAATGGCTTTGGACAGGACCAAATATCAAAGACCTTTTGCTGTAGACCAAATGTTTCTATGGATGTTTTGGATAGAACCAAATATGACCAAATATGAAGGACATTTTGCGGTGGACCAAATGTTTTATGAATGTTTTGGACAGGTCCAAATGGTCCTGCAAATATCAAGGACCTTTTAGTGTGGACCAAATTTCTTATGGACATTTTGGACAGGATCAAATATGCTGCACAGGATTTATAATTTATATATCTTGGTTGATACAGACTGCTCTAAATTAGGAGTTCAGATGAACATCCTGAAATTGAACACATTCACGGTGAATACGTTTGTATTTGTTACCCTCTCTCTACACCGAACATTCCTTTTATCCAAAGGAAATTACGATAGAGTTTCTTACTCTTCAGCATCAATGCCAACCAGACTCGTTAATCTTCCACCCCAAAAACGGCCCCGATTTTCATCATACTTATGAAGGGATCGATGGTGAAAATAATGTTAAGAATTTATGAATTAAAATATTTTTAAACTTTGTCATTCAGGGAACGAGGCCTTTGTAATAAGCAAATGGTTAGTTTTTATTTTTGATTTATTGAGATCCAATGGAAGTTTATATTTTGTGCATATTATTATATTTTATAACTTGTTACTTGTTTTCCACACACACATCCTTCCTCTGGACTATGAATTAGAGGAGAAGTAAGGACTGTTTCTTATTAGCTTTAAAGTCTAAGCATCTAATATGCTTGGTTCAACAGTAGGTGTTGAGTTGAGCTGAACAACAAACACATTCATATAGTTCCCCTGAAGCATTGCCCTCACCAGTACAACATTCTGTCACACATCTGTTTGAACTTAAATGATTCAGCTATTATGTTTACTTGTTAATGCCGTCCTATCAATTGTCTTTAAGACTTGGATGTTTTGAAGAATAGCTTCTCCTTAACAAGACAGAATCCAGACAAAGCAATAATCTGTCTTTACTCAACCCAGACCTAATATGTTAATTCTGATTTAATTTAATTTTCCTCTGCTCATGGCACAGAAACTTTCAAATGCTTCATTTGGTGCTTAATTATCAGCTAAATTTTTTACCCTATCTAGAGAGAAGCCATGCTGTGTCAAGTGCAGATCATTTATCTGAGCGTATTTCTGTTCTTCTCACTATTGTTGGGCTTTGTGTTATTCAAGAAGAAATGCTTCCATCTATGACTAATTTAGAGATAACTGATATACTGCAGAAAGGATTTCTAAATACTTCAGGGCTAAATGCCATGCCTTCTGACTCCCTGTCTGTATTCTGTGCTCAATATTGTACTGTTTCTCTCTCTCCTTAAAGGGACTTGTCATAACAGCCAAACTAACCAAAAAGTTATGGAAACTTTCCTTTCATCTGAAAGAAATTATGTCCTGATAGAAGAAGCTTCTTATTCTTTAGCATCAATGACAACCAGACTCATTAGTATGTTCCTTTTCTATCTGAGAGATATGCTATCTGGCTATTCGTCACCCTTCCTGTGTTAGTGTCCTATGGCTGATAGTACAAAATTACCGCAGACCTAATGGCTTAAAACTAAACAGGTGTGTTATCTCTAGGTCAAAATCCAGCACTTGTCTGACTGGACTAAAATCAGGGTATCACTAAAGCTGTGTTCTTTCCTTGGGGCTCAAAGAGAGAATCCATGTTTTTGTCTTTTCTAGCTTTTAGAAAGGCCTGCATCCCTTGGTTTGTGACTCCCTTCTGTCTTCAGAACCAGCAGTGGAAGGTCCAGTCCTTCTCACGCCTCTGACTTCCTCTAAGACCTCTTTCTTCCAGTTTAAGAACCCTCGTGATTACACTGGACCTAGCTGGATAATCTAGGATAATCTCTGTGTTAAGGTCAGCTGATTAGCAACCTTAATTTTCCTTTGCCATCACATAACGTATTTATAGGTTCTGGACATATAGGACATTGACCCCTTTGTGGTTGTTATCCTCACGACCACACCTCCCGTTCTCTTTTTCTTCTTCGTAAGGACTCTGCAAAGTTGTCTTAATACAGGCCCTCTTTTCATCCTCATTTTGCAGAGGAGGAAATTGGGTTTTAAAGAAGATATCAATTGGTCTAACTCATTCTTCAATTCTCAGTATTATCCTTTCTTATTCAAACATTTTACTTATGATGAAAATAAACTGAAAAAAAAAATAGAGAATCAGGAAGAAAAGGATGTTTATTTAAGCATCTTCTGAGAGGAAGTATAATAATCATTTCCTAGAATGAGTCTCAAAATTAAGAAGACTTGTCCAGGGTCAGACAGTTGGTAGTGGATAGATACCTGGGATAACAAAGTTTACTATTTGTATCATATGTCACTATTCTGTGTGATGAATATGTGTAGGTTTAGTTAAGAATTACTTTTGCTCTTTCTCTTTGTTATTGATTGGCTACTTTTAAAACATGGCTAGTAGGCAGATTACATTTTGGTATTTTTATCCAATTTGTACTCTCTCCTGTGGTGGTTAGTGATATACACTGACCTTGAACTATATCCTCTGTTACAAAGAAGTGTTTGGTTTGTATTTCACGTTCTCCTTTTGCTGTTACTTTCACACTGGATGTTTCTGTTTACGAAGGTCATTGCTTGTGAACAATGTCATCGGTCTTCTAGAACACCACCTTAAGAATCAGTATGATGAGACTGCTGATTGAGGTCTTATACATATGCCTCAAACATGCCCTTAGATGGATGAGGAATCTTATGCCATGATCTTTTGGCTTTTCTCTTATTATTTGTGTATCCACATGTACATAATGACAGACCAGGAAATTCTTTTTCAACTGTGTGAGGATCAGATTGGAACAAAAGTAATAGAACACAGTCACGTTTTCTAATAAAATTATCTTTATTATTATATGTTGAAAAAAATTGGGGTAAAAATCTCACTCATACGGTTTAAGGCAGAATTTGAGAAACACACCAGAATAAGGGGTGCTGAGAAGGATCTTGTTTGTTTTGTTTTAGAGATACATTTGCACTGAATTAGGCAGCCTTCGAGAAAAATCTTCCTTAAAGTGAGCTCACAGTACCTTGTTTTTCATAAGGCTATCATCAATCCTTGAGAAATGCAATTACTTAGAAAACAAAATATAGCCTCTAGCAATTTACCTGAAATATTCCTATTCATACTGTTGTTTCAGAGCATTGTTGTTATCAGGCCAGACAGCTTTTTTCTAAAGAATATTTGTCTTAGTGACTAGATTAATTTTAAATGTGTGTGTGCATATATCTAGTGCCCAGGATTATTTATTGGAACAGTTTGAGGATGTTATGCTGCCCATGGGTTTCAAAAACTACTAGGTGTGTGAGAATTTTATTTGGCCGTTGTAGTCCATTTTGGCCACACCCATATTTACCATTTGCATTTCCTCCTGTTTCCTTCATGTCTACTAGGGGACAATGTTTACCATGTCATTCATTTGTATTGCATGTGGACAGGGTAAGGTATTTTTGATTCCTTATCTATAATTAAATTTCCTGTTGGAACCAGCTATGCTTGTGACCATACTAGATACTACTTAAAAAAATAAAGCCAAGGAAAACAGATACTTGCTTGTATATTATTGCTAGGAAATTGGAAATGTACTAAAACTTGAGCACTTTAACACTGACCAGAGACACACTGAGAATGGGCCATCAATCAGCCTGGAAGGCAGGCAGCCTTTGAGAGGTCCCCCAGTGATTCTAGCCTCCTGGTATCAGTGTCCTTGTATCATTCCTCCCTCTGAGTAACTTTCTTCTAACATATGCAATATGGTAACATTGGAGTTTCCAGGTGGCCCAGTGGGTTAAGGATCCAGTGTTGTCACTGCAGTGGCTTGGGTTGCTGCTAATGCATGGGTTCGGTCCCTGGCCCAAGAACTTCTGCATACCACGGTTATGACCAAAAAAATTAGAGTGAGAGAGAGAGAGTATGGTAACATTGAAGGAATATAACTTTCAAGAGGTCATGATTTCTATCTTGGCTGTCATAGTGGAGGGGTCCCCACGGTAAGGAAATGAGAGTGGCTTCCAGCCAACAACCAGCAAAGAACTCAGTCTTGGAAACAACTACATAGGTTTGAAAATGGATTCTCCTTAAGTCAGGGCTGTAGATGAGACTCAACTTTGATGCCTTCGTCACAGCCTATGGGTGAGCTTGAAGCCTAGGACCTACATAAACTCTGCCTAGATACCTGATCCACAGAAGTTATGAGATAGTAAGTGTGCCTTATTTTAAGCTGCTAGGTTTTTTGGTAATTTTTTGTGCAAAAATAGATAACTGATATAGCTTGCTTCCCTGGATTTATCTGCACACGCTTCTATTATGTCATGAAACATATGATGACATTGCCAACCCAAGCATGAGGCAACCACATTCTTGCCTCATTGCATTCTTTTGCTACTTCTTTTCCAACCAAGACTCAAGCTTGAGGAAATTATCTTTGTTTTATTAGTCATTGTTCAGGAAATTGAATTTTATAAGTGAAACCAGTAGCCTGATTAAAATATTCCTGTTGACATATTCTACCTTTGCAACTTGGGGGAATTTAAGAATTTTGTACTACAGGATTGCCTAATATTTGGAATCTATAACAAACTGCTTCATTCTGACTAGACTACAGTTAACATTTATAGAAATTAAAAATACAATCAGAACAGATGCTGGGTAGTGATACCACATTGTTTTTGGCCTTAGAATTCAGAGGAACAGAACATATTATATATGTTTAATATATTAAGAAAACATATTTGGTTCATTTCTGCTGAGCCATGACGGAAACTCCTGCCTCCTTTTGCTAGCTCTTTTTTTCCGATCATCTTTCAGCTCCCAATTAAATGACACTCTTTCCAGATACTTTCCATGGCTCCCTTCTTAACTTCTTCTTCGTGACTAGGCTGGGTGCCCCTACTATGTGCTATTCTAGAGTGATTATACTGAAGAGCCATTGTTTCATTACTGGTATCCCCCGATAGGCTTCAGGCCCTTTCAGGAAAAAGGAGCACACCTCTCTTAGCCATTCCATATCTCTAGCACCAGGCGTACTCTCTGGTGTAGAGTAAGCACTCAGTAAGGATTCATTCAAGAGATAAACTTAAATGTCTGCATTATGCAATCAGAGAATTCCTACCAACAGAACCAGAAAAAAATGTGGGTGTTTGCCCCAGAAAATCAACAGATCATGGAGGATCACTAGCACTTGCTTTTCTGCAGTATTACAGCAACACTCTACTGGAAAATTCAAGAGTGTTGGGTATAGACTCTGCAAAGAGACAGCCATCTAGGGAGCTATGACGTTCGAAATCCATTAGAGTCAGGTTGAGGACCTATTATTGTAGTTCCAGTTACTTAGCATCAGGAGCTGGTGGCTATTCACATAACACTGAAAACCCTGGCTTATATTTAGAGGATCTGAGGAATGTGCCTCAAGGTACTTTAGCTTTTGAAACAGTACTAATTAATGACTAACTACGTAAGAGGAAACGTTGACTCTGTGAAGTAGTCAGCAAATATGGCTTCCATGGCATTTTTTGCTAAAGAACTAATTGTCAAGGTTACTGAAACCAGCATGTGTTCTTGTGGATTTGATGAACAATGGCTAAATGCTGTGTTGTGAAAGGCTCTCTCACAAGGGGGACTTAAGCCTGTCTTCACAAGGACTGCAGGAATCTGTCATGCCACCCAGAGAGCCAGCATCCAGGGCAGTTAGAATGGCCCCACTTTAGAAAGGTGTTAACTGTTTTCCCAAGGCTCTCTTCAGAGGGGTGGACGCTTACCACGACAGCCAACCTCTATGTTTAGATCTCTTTTGGCCACACATGCTCTTGAAGACTGGAGTTTTGTTCAGAGAGGAAAAAAGTGAAGAAAAGCCTGATAGCTGATCAAAAGTGACTCTGGCAGTTGGTTTTAACTGATTATGTTACAGATAAAAGTCAGAGATATTTTGAATACAGGCGACCAACAGGGAGAGATTCAACAAGTTTAGGGTTTATAAAATTTCAATTTCATGACAATTTATATCCAACAATCTGCCCTTGACTGATTACCAGTACCCTGAATGTTATGCTTACTGCAAATAGAAATTGGTAAACTTAAATGAAAAATTTGATTTCACATCCAATCCAATGTTTGATTTTAATTTTTTTTGAATTTGTAATTATCTTGAGATGTTAGTACAATGTTCACTTGGCTTCTGTTATTAATAGGCATTGGTCTGCTAAGTTAAAAAGGTGAAATAATCTGTCCTCACGTTTTAACTTTTAGCCTTTCTCTATATTGGAAATAATAAGTAAGTCAAGACTCAGATGTGTTTGTGTCTTCTTTATTAGATTTTTAAGGAAGTTATTGTGGTGGTGTTTTGTTTGTTTTCAAATTATATTTTTCTTTAAGTTTACTTCTCTCCCTTTCCAAACAACTCTCTGTAAAGGTGCTGTATGACATTTTCAGAAATTTAAATGGAATGTCACACCTCCTGAAAAAGGAAATATCCAAGGGTATTATATATTAACCCCATGAAGATTGGGATTCACTCCACTTCTGAGAGTATATTCACGGTGTAGCTTAGTGCAAGTTTTAGCTTGCCAGTCATCTTTCTTTAAAGCAAGTTCAGTTTTCGAATATATGTTATTGGGCTTTGTTGCAAGGTAAGACCAACATTTAAACCACCTTGTTTGTTTCAGTTCAGCAGAAATAAGAGAGAGAAAATTTTACAAAGTAAACATGGTTGAATTTTTAATGCCAAGACCTTGATCAGCAAAGACTAAGGAGAATCTGTTAATATAAAAACCAAATATTGTGGTTGGTGTAAATGTTGACTGGATTTGTGATAGGGGGTACAGAAAGTCAATAAGGTATTTATTTCAAGGGAAATCATGTAACTCCAGTTCAGATGGTATAGGAAGTAAAGATGAAACTCTGTTTCCTTAGTTGTTGACGAAGGTGCTGCAACAAATCCTACACTGTGTTCATGAAGGGAGTATTTGAAAAGACTGTTCTGTAGCATCCTCAGTGTGGACTCCAAATCTGCAGAGTCCAAACAATCCCAGATTTCCTTGTTTGGATTAAATAGTTTTTCTTCAACTTGCCATTATCCATGTCAGTCCTGTAGCTACATTGAGTCAGGCCACTGAAATTAGTATTGAAATAAATCCAATTTCCCAAGTCTATTGTTTTTCATCATGCTCACAACAGATGTTAAGACTTGAAAAGGTTTGGGCTGAACACGTCTTCCGTTCCAAGTTAAGCACAGAAAAAGCCAGCTTACATGTTACCGTCACGGTCGGTACTCTTGTAAATCCTGTAATGTTTGGTGTGAGATGATTCTGCTAGTGTTGATCAAACCTGCTTATCAATCTGGCATTGTGATAAGTCACTTTGGAAAGTCTTGGCATAACATTCATCTGAAAAAGCACAGAAAAGGGGCTTCTGGAGCAGAATAATCGTTTATATGCAAGATGTTTCTAGAATTAGAATCTGTAAAATGTGGGCTCTCCAACTCTAAACTTATATGTTCATTTTGCCTTCTGAATAAAAGCTCGATGTTCTTCTGTTAGACATAGATAAGGAAAAAAAATGACACCAAACAACTCTAGGTAATAATGAAATTTTACTTACCTAGCTGTTTTTTTTTGGCTTTCCTTTCCTTCACATAGTTATGATAATGAAATTGAAAATTCTTGGAGGGTGTTTTAACACCTGCTAGTGTATTCTCTTAAAGCAGCATAATGAAGGAAGGGGGTCTATAGGCTTCTAGCATTGTTAATAATCAATTTGTCAGTTACCTTGTAGTGTTCTCATTTTCCTGGGTCTCAAAAATGCTCCCCACTGCTTGCTCCGTACCTGTTTCATCTTGAAATTGTTTTTAAAACATAAGTATTTCAAAAATTGCATCGCTTTTGAAAGTTATTAAAAGGAAAATTTCCTGGGGAAGGTTTCATTTTCCTAAGCAGTATCAAGATGTCGTTCCTTCTCAATTTTAATCTTTCTGATTTAGAAGCATGTTTATTTATATATTTATATAGTTCAGATTTCTACTTTCCTTGGGTTAGGAAGGTAATGAAGTCATTTAGTTAAAGGTCAAGTAGGATTATGGGCAGTAAATGAAAGACAGTGAATCATGACAACAGTGACTATCAGCCTATAGTCATCTTTTTATATTTTTTTGGTCATTTTACTAAAACTTGAAAACAAGGTTTGATTTGGTATAACTTTTAAAATTAACTATTAATATTTCTATTAAAAAGAAATGTTATAGATCAAAATGTTAACTATTTCAACCAAGTTGAAGAAGCTGGTATTCTTTAACTCTAAGAATATTCAGAATAATGGAAGAAATCTAACTGATAAATATTTCAGGTTTATCATGTATTCAGCCATCATATGTTTGTAGAACTAATATTACTTAAGTCAATAGAATTACAAAATAATAGCTATAAAGAGATAATAACTCTGAAAAGGAAAATTTGAGGCAGAATTATTATTTGTGGATGATACAATTACACACTTGAAAAATCCAAACAGTCAGCTGTCAAGCTACTAGAAAAATGACAAAATTCAGCAAGTTGTCTGGTTACAAAATTAATAGAAGAGTAATAGCATTAAAGTTGATAGCATCAGTGCAATTTAGAGAATAAACTAGGATAACAAAAATAAAAGCAAAATGTGATAGATATGATGATCAAGACTTACAATATCCATAGGAAGCATTCAGAATATTGTGGCATATAGAATTTATGACAAAGATAAAACGGAAGCAATTTCATTGTGTTTCTTGGCCAAATGAGCGCATTGGATGAGATGATCTCCGAGGGCTCCTCCAGCCTTGTGAGCTTATGATTTCTGGGCAGGCGAGAACCACAGCATAGGTTTCAGGTGAATGGTGTGAGAAATAAATTGCTCTTTGCACAAATGAATAAAGAAAAAAAGAAAGACTTCACAATATCTGCTTTTTAAACAAATTCTTGACTCAATAGAAAGAAAGAAGTTCTACTTGTATAGACATGTTCGATATTATGAAGAGGTCGATTCTGTATAAATGAGGCTATAAATTCAAGACCTCCCCAACAAAAGAGCCAGTTGGAAGATGAATCAGTTATATATTACTGTATAACCAATTAACCCAAACTTGGTATGTTAAAACAACAAAAATTTTTTTAACTCAATGGATTTTATTACATTTATAGTTGTACGATGACCATTACAGCCCAGTTTTCTAGTTTGTCCATCCCAAACCCCATAAATGCTTGTTAACTCACACGTTTTCTGTGATTCAGGAATGTGGGAGCAACTTAGTTGGGTGGTTCTAGGTTGGAGTCTTTCATGAGGTTACAGTCAAGGCTGCAGTCATTCGAAGGCTTAACTTGGGCTGGAAGATGTACTTCTAAGATAGTTCACTCTCGTGGCCTTGGTTGTTAGCAGGAAGCTTCAGTTCCTCCCATGTGAGTCTCTCCAAAGTCTCCTTAAACATCTTCACAGCATGGTAGCTGGTTTCTTCCAGAGGGAAGGATCCAAGAGAGAGGATGGGTGAAAGCATCAATGTCTTTTGTGACCTAGTTTTGAATGTCACACACTGTCATTTCTGTCTCCTGTTGGCTACACAGATTGGTCCTATTTAATATGAGAAGACACTACCTAAGGGCCTGAAATTCTAGGAGTCATGGATCATTGGGGACCACGTTGTAGGCTGGCTACCACAGAAGGTTTCAAAATTGGCAAACCAGTCATGATGGTCATATAAAGAAATTGAAATTTGAGAATATCCAGAACAATTTTCTGGAATAAAAAAGTTAATCATTATTTTAAAATTACTCTTTACCAGGAGCAACTATAAGTGTTCTGTGTGGATTATATAATTATGCCTCCTAACATTCCTATCGGATAGTTTTTAATCATTATCCTAATTACAGATGAGGAAATGGAAGCACAGAGAGATTTAAATAACTCGTTCAAGTTCACAAGTTCACACAAGTTCAAGTGACAGAAGCAGAATTTCAACTGAAGCAAGTGTGACTCTAGAGCCCAACTCTGAGTGGAAAGTGCCTCCCAGACTCAATACAGATTTAAATATATTGTTATGAAATAGTTCTGGTATAGCAACAGAAGGAGAAATTAATGGAACTGAATAGAGTCCAGACATATGTTCAAGTACATGTGAGAATTCAGTGTGGAATGTGGGTGACATTTCAGATTTAGGGACAATTCAATAAATGATATTGTGATAGACTGGCTAGCCATTTGGGAAAAAAAATATAGGTACCTTTAATCATTCTTTATAACAAACTTCCATGGATAAAATACTATAATAGAAAAATATGAAAACATAGAAGAGCTGGAAGAAAATGCTAATAAACTTTTTAAATAAGAATTAGGGAAAGCTTTCTTAACCAAAAAAATCATGCAACAAGATAGTGGTTCAATTTGACTACATATTCTAAATTTACCATAAGCAAGCAAAAGATAAGTAACAGAATAGAAAGATATATACCTTCATTTATGCAATTGATAAAGCTCTAATTTCATCATTTATAAAGAATTCTTACAAGATAAAAAGGAAGACATAATTCAATGAAAAATCACAGAGATGATAGGCAAAAAATATTGTTTATAAACAAAATATTGTTGTTTTCTTCTACTTAAATAAATTCTAATTAAATAAATTGAGCAATTTTAGTTATAACATTGGCCTATGACAGAGATTAAAATTTTACTACTTAACAGTATTGCTAGGGGTGTAGAGGAAGAGGTAACTCTCATACGTTAACCTCTGTGTTGTTCAGGGGTCAAATGTATACTCTGATCTTTTGACTCAGTAATTTTATTATTAGTACTTACTCTAAAGGTGTATGCTCATATGTGCCTGAAGATATATGCACAGTTATGTCTGTGCTTGAAACAGTAAAAAAAAAAAAGGCAACGAAAAAACCGTCATTTAAAACCGTCAGCAATTATGGAACTGGCTGAGAATACATTATGATATAAATACATGGTGAAAAACTAGGTATATATTCATTAGAGAACTAGCTGATGGAGTGTGCTGATATGAAAACTTTCTCAAATTCAGGGATTGTTTTTTTTTTTTTTTTTTTTGCTTTTTTCTTTTTAGGGCTGCATCTGCAGCATATGGAGGTTCCCAGGCTATAGGATGAATCAGAGCTGCCACTGCCAGCCTACGGCACAGCCTCAGCAACACCGGATCTGAACCACATCTGCAACCCACGCCACAGCTTGTGGTAACACTGGATCCTTAGCCTATTGAGTGAGGCCAGGGATCAAACCTGTATCCTCATGGACACTGTGTTGAGGTCCTAACCTGCTGAGCCACAACAGGAACTCCTCAAACTCATTTTGGAGAACGAGTCAAATGTGGAATGCTGATTGTTTTAAATTCCTATAATAATGCCAACCACAAAATAGTCACCTTCATTTCTTTTTATGAATTTGAAATTTCTGGAATTCCTTTCTGAAGAAGCTATGGAAAGTGGATGATTTTGAGGAGGGAGAGACAGGGTTTTGGGTAAAATTTGAACATCAAAAAGAAATAATTATATTAATGGATCATAACACATTAAATAAAAAGAAAAAGCATAGGTCCATAGTTATATATATTTTACACACACACACACACACACACACACACACACACACACACACACACGGTGTATATATGTCTGTATTCACATATGTACTGTATAGAGAGGGGTCCATTTTTACAGAAGAATGCTAATGGTTACAGAAGAAAAGCTAGAATAAGAAAATCCCCATGACAACGCTTAATTTAATAATTGATCAGGTGAGGATCATCAATGGATGCTAAACCTTTTGGGAAAAGGTGGTTGGGAACAGAATATTCATGTGGTCTCAAAGTGTCTTCTCACAGGTTTCTTACCTCTTACAAGGTGAAAAGTGCACCTGACAGCGGAAGGCACCTTATCCTGTGATCAAACTTAGTATCACAGGTAGTAGAAGAATCTTATGTTACGCGTTTCCTGATTCGATGTAATATCACCTAGGTAATATTCGTGCCAGATATGTTGAACTGAATCTAATCATGAAGAAACAATTTGACAAATCCAGAAAGTGGAACATTTTGCAGACAGCTAGCCTGGATTCTTTAAAAAAAATTAACATTATGAAATACACACAAAAAAAGAAGGGATATTTAAATTAAAAAAATTTAGAGAGACCTAACAGCCAAATGCAAAACATGAAATTTGGATGTTAGATTAAAAATAGTGAGGAGAGAAAACCACTACAAGAAACATTTTGGGGCTTTGAGAGCAACTGGAACAATTTTTATATAGGCTATATAGCAGATCATACATTGAATTAATGTTAGTTTTCTTAGGTATAGTAATGGTTTGTAGTTACTCAGTAAAATACTTTTATTCTCAGAAGATGCATTAGGAAGGAAAAATATACATTTGAGCCCTGAACAATGCAGCGATTAATTCGTGCATAGTTTATAGTTGGCCCTCTGTATCTTCCATTTCCTCATCATCGGTGGATTCAACCAACCAGACCGTTTAGTACCATAGTATTTATTATTGACAAACATCTGCACATAAGTGGATCCATGCAGTTCAAACTTGAATTGTCCAAGGGTCAACTGTGTGTGTGTACAGAAAACGAATGTGGCGAAATAATAACTGATGAATCTAGGGGAATTGTGTACAGTGGTGTTTAATATCCTTTTGGTTTGAAATTTTGCACAATGAAAGGCAAATATTAAGTATGGATCAATGGCTTGCACTCTTTCAGATGGATGCATTAGCAGGTCCTTGAAGCTGACTTCATCTTTGCCTTCCAGGTGAAATACAGTGTTTGGGGAGGGTGCTTGGGAAGGACCTAACTAGGCAAGGTGAATGCGACTCTTATTTCACTAGAAACAAATTATGATTGCTCTTGTGAGTGAATGCACTTCTGTAGCAGCTTTGCCTGGGGTCACTTTTTTCCTCCTAAAACTTCTGTACATTTGATGGGTTGCCTGTGCTCCATGATTGACTGGCATTCAGGGTGTTGAACAGCTTATCATAAACACATTTGCTTTAAACATTTTAGATTGGATTTCTGTGTACGAAGTTATTTGCCCAAAGTAATTTACCCTAGTTATATGGGCAAATTAATCAGTACAGTTTTAGAAAACCTTGCTTCTTCACTCAAGTTTTCCTCTTAACTATTAACTGGTTCTAAAAATGTGGTTCTCAGACCAACAGCTTCAGTATTGCCTAGGAAACTTGCTTAGGAGTGCAGATGAGCCAGAAGTTGGGAGAAAGGTCCTGCAATCTGGCTTTACAAACCCTACTGGATGAAATTGACAAGTTCCCTCAATGGCAGACAGGTTGTCAAGAATGGCCGCCAGTGGTCCTGCTGGTGTGAAGAGGGAAGGAGGACTTCACATAGATTGCTTTGAACATGCTGAAAGCACTGAGAAATTCTGTGAGATTTGACCTAATGAAATAGAGCAACAGAAAGTGAATGAATACCTTTGAAGATGATACGTTGCAAGACAATTCTACCCATTATTAGCCCCAGCAGGGGTTGGTGAAACCCCTCCAACCTGGGCCAAGGGACCATTTGGCAGAGGAGAGGCCAGCAGTAAAGTAGGAGTAGGCACTACGGTGGGGGAACAGGGAGCCCATGAGAACCATTCCATCCCGCCCCCGGGCAGGGTTGAGGGTCCAAGGGTGGATCTGGAAAGGGACCTAGTTTGAGTCATTCAGATAGAAGGTGAGGACACACTTCAGGAGGACAGGACAGAGATGAAGTGAACAGTGTGCCTGGTCAGCTCCGAGTCGCTCCTAAGCAGAGTCTGGGAGAGTCGGAGCTGGACCAGTTTTTTAAGGTTGGGTACTGACACAATCCAAGAAGAGAAGCAGCTGGAGACCTTCCTAGGGAGGTTAAAAGAGACTCCAATTTGAAATGAAAAGGAGTTTGATGTTTCAAGTTAAAAGAGACTCTACTTTGTAGTGAGGGAACAAAAAGACCTGGGCACCTTAGCTTTGGGGCCAAAAGGGTGGGTACCTTTTGGTATTTTGTAGAACATGTTGACAAAAATAGGGGAGGCAAGGAATATCTTAATGCTCCTTTGTTGGGTGCAGGACAAATAGGATTAGTATTGAAACCCTCCAGGGCTCTCGGAAAGATTAGACCTTCAAGCTCGTTGTGGGAAAAGATCAGAGAAGTGAGGCAAATCCTTGATAGTAATATAGGCAGGAGGAGCCACAGGGGAGCACTGAGAAAATGTCAATCATCTGCTATCAGTAAGAGAGCCGCTCAGGGAGTTCCCATCGTGGCTCAGTGAAAATGAATCTGGCTAGTAACCATGAGGACGCTGGCTCGATCCCTGGCCTCACTCAGTGGGTTAAGCATCCAGCGTTGCCTGGCCTCACTCAGTGGGTTAAGCATCCGGCGTTGCCTTGAGATGCGGTGTAGGTCATAGATGCAGCTCAGATCTGATGTTGCTGTGGCTGTGTCATAGGCCAGTGACTGTAGCTCTGATTCAACCCCTAGCCCGGGAACTTTCATATGATTTGGGTGCAGCCCTAAAAAAGACTAAAAGACAAAAAAAGAAAGAAAGAAAGCTGCTCATATCCTGTCAGGCTCAGCTTATACTGATGCCAAGGTAGGCTTAGGATTCGGGCAGCCATCCTTATGAACAGCTGTGGAGAGGTTCAAAGAGGTGGGGAATGTCATGGTAATTTTGAAATTCTCAGGAAACAGAGACAGCCTTGATTTACGATGTTTCTGTATAATTTTTAAAAAAGATTCAAGAGGAAGCAAAAGGACATTTACATACCAGATATTTGTGATGACCTAACCAGGAGACCAAAGTAATATTGGAAACATTATGTAAGAATGGTATATTAGTTAAATAAAAGTAGATAATATGAATAGGCTATTAATAGGTAGGGAGCTGATTATCCCAGTTTAAGAGAGTGCTTTGATGTGCATTATTAGTTGTGGTGCATCTGTGAGTACAGTAAGGGGCGCACTTTTATCTTCATATTGCAGATGAAGAGGTTCAGGCTAACAGTAATTAAATGTCATGACTCGTCAGCAGCAGACTATGATTCCAGCCTAATCTCCTGATGCCTTACTTGATCACAAGGCTCTGCTGATCCTACTATACAAAAATGTTTTTGGCTCTTTTTAAATGACTTTATTTCCTCTTATTCTGAATAAGGTGAAACAGAAAAAAATGTGAGTTAGGAAATTTTTAAAGATTCCTTAAAAAAGCTGTTAGGGAAAGCCAAGATGGTTTCATCCTCCCATGTCTGAGCTTGGATCCTAAGTTATTTAATTTTGTTTTTTTATTAAAGTATAAGTTGTTTACAATGTTGTGCCAATTTATGCTATACAAAGTGACTCAGTCGTGTATATATATATTTATATATATACACACACACACACATATATGTATATACATTCTTTTTTTTTAATATTATTTTCCATCATGGTCTATTCTGGGAGATTGGACATAGTTCCCTGTGCTGTACAGTAGGACCTCATTGCTTATCCATTCTAAATGTAATAGTTTGCATCTAGCAACCCTAAATTCCCAGTCCATCCCATCCTCCCCTCCCCCCTGGCACCCAGAAGACCGTGTTCTCTATATCTGTGCGTCTGTTTCTGTTTTGTAGATAGGTTCCTTTGTGCCATATTTTAGATTCCACATGTAAGTGATACCATCTGGTATTTGTCCTTCTCTTTCTGCTAAGTCAGATCGATTTTAAAGTAACACCTCACTAGCCTCTTACCCTCTGATGGTCTCAACTATATTTGACCCTGAACCATGGGAGTTGAAGTCTGAAGTTCCCTTTATACAGAGATTTTGTTTCCAATTTTAAATACTGCAGTGCTGTACCCTATGAGGTTGGTTGAATCCCTAGATGAGGAACCTTAGATACAGAGAAAGCTCAGCTACAGAAGAAGCTCACATGTATGGAGGGTCACTTGAAGTTCTAAGGGTTTTTGAGTGTGCGAGGGTCGGGGCATTGTTCAAGGGTGACGCATGTTCAAGGGCCACCCATACATGAAAACAGTGCAAGGGTGAGTCACCCATCTCCAGAAGAGCTGAAAACAGAGCGGGGCTGCTGACTTGTGTTGGAGATACAAAACAATTTGAGGAGCGGTTAGGCTCGATAACCTTTAAGGTCTGACCTCCAAGATTCCATGAGGAACTGGAAGCAAGTGAAAAACAAAACCAACAGCAAGAGCAAAACCCAGTTCCTTTGTAGCCCAAGTGGACCCTACAGAGTCTGGCTCCTTAGTGCAATTCCCTCACTCCTAATAGATGTGCTTATCTGTCCCTCAAGCTCCTGCTGCTCTTATTTGAAAAACAGTGGGAGTTTATTTTCCTGATTTTCTAGGGCAGTGGTTCCCCAAAGGTGATTCCCAGGCCACGGCTTCAGTATTGCCTTGGAAACTTGTTGAAAAGACAAATGAGAATCAGAGACTACTCTGTTTGGCTACTTCTCAATAACCAAAATTTTCAGAATTCAGTAAAAAGAGACTGGCTGCTTTGTGTCAAGAATGCTGTGTATGAATGCCTTTTATATTAAGCTTTAATCTGTTTGAGGGAGATCTGTTTTTAATCCAGCTGGTAGACATAGTCCATGAAAAAAGGACCTCTCACGCCATAAGCATTAAGAAGCCTGATGTTCAGAGCTTTTAAAAAACATAATTTTCTCTTTCATTTTAAATTGCATGGTATAATTCAGGGTCTACAGTATAATTCTTCATTTTAACAGAAACATAATAAAACTGAGTAAAAATTCAATTTTTGCCAGTCACATTTATACATTTTCTCTTTTTGGTCAACTATCAATTATTCAGAATTTGTCGGTGTTGGAGATTATTCCATCCATTTTCCTCTCTCTCTTTTATTTTTTGAGTTTAGACAAAACATTCTGGATTCACCAGGGAAATGAAAGGAGACTAAATAATGAGTAAGTTATGGTATCATAAGGGTTGTATAAACATTCAAGAGGAGGATGTGTCAAAACTGTTGACACATGCCAATGTGTTATTCCTTACAATCCAAGTCTTTATGAACTCCCTAATTCCTATTTTTTGGTATAAATGTGTAAAGGACATGTCTCACAAGCAGGAAACATTTATCTCACTATCCCTGGGATCTAGGAGAGGCATAAAGTTCCATCACAGTGTGCTGTGTTTGGACTGAGGAGGTTTAAGTCTGAAAGAAAAATGGTGCTTCCTTGAGGTTGTGCTTTTGGAGCTGGGATGTGGGAATGGGGGCATGGGAGTGGGGTTGTGTGTGTACTCATAATTGTGAAAGGACAAGAAGGACCCAGTGCCTTTCAGCACAGTTAGCCCTTCCCCAAGAGCAAAAACCAAACCCTCCGTGAGCAGCGACTAACCCTCTTGCAGCATGTTAGAGAAAAGGACCGCAAGTTCTTTGAGCAAACTACCAAGCAATGAATGACTGGCTGACTCGCGGTCAGAACCCAACTGCAGTAGAGCGGGCAGAAAGATATTTGGTTATTGAATCAAAAGATCACCCCAGCCTTGCCCATTTTTCTGCACAGTGAAGCAGAAAGCAGAGGCCTTAACATACCCCATTGCCTTAGGTCTAGTTAACAGATGTCTGATGACTCTGGGTTGAGTATAATCTGGGATTCCAAGATATGGCCATCGTTTGAGCTGCCATGGAAGCCTTTCTGGGCAAAGCCTGGGGAAGGAAGATGCTGAAAGTTGTATTTTTAATCTATGCTCCCTCCAGCCAGCCCTGCACATTTGTCAGCACCTCGCTGGCCTCTGTCATCTGGGCAGCAGATGCACAAAAAGACTGATGAGCACAGGGATGAGGCTGTTAGACAGCTCTTCAGGGTGATGTCTGCAGCTTCGCTGCACTTCAATAAGTACAAAGTAGAGCAAAGGATATAAAGCAGGGTGGGTTCCCCCCACCCACTCATCAAAGGGAGGGAAAAAAGATGAAACTTTATATAATTTTTGCCTGCAGAAAAATGTGTGAGGAGAGCTAGAATGCCAGAGCACTGGTGACTATTTTCAGAATGAGATTTTTTTTTTTAAATGTTGTCCTCTTTCCACCTCTTTAAAAAAATATATTTTAGGAGAAGTTTGGTGAACATTTCCTGTCAGTATAATTATGTTGATGAGTTAGTGGATGGTTTGAAACTTGGGGTTTCCACTCATACTGGTATAGAAAGTTGCTTCTCTCTGGCCTTGGTTTCTCAACAGGAAGTAGGAGGCTTAGTTTAGATCAGTGATCTAGCATACTGGTTGCACTTTAGAATCATTTAGTAAATAGTGAAGGCAAACACAAAAGAAAACCAATAAACACATTGACAACTGTTTTCCAGCCCTGTAAATTTTTATTTGATTTCAGATGAGGTTTAGGCATTGCTTTTAAAAAAAAATCTCCACCAAGTCATGCTAATGTACATCTAGGGTTGAAAACCAGAGATCTACAGTTAAAGGTGCTTTCAGCTGCAACATTTTGCAATTGTTTATTTGCAACTTTTCTTTCTCCCTGTAAAATAATGCAATTTTATCAATTCTTTTGTTTATTCCTACTTCTTTAAATTTTTCTATGTAATATCACAATATATGAAAAATGTATGTAATGATACATGTTAAGTTATGAAGCATAACAGTAATATGAAAACTCATGAGCAAATTATCCAGCTTAAGAACTGGAGTCTCACACTAGTTTTGAACTTGCTTGTATGTTCCTCTGAATTCTTCTATCTCCTGATTTCCTCAAGCATAATCAGTGTTACGGATTTTGTCTTTATCATTTCTGTTTTTAAAATATTTATTATTAAAACTCTGTGCATGCATTTGTAAACAATATCTGTATTGTTGAGTTTTGCTAGATTTTGAGCATTGTAAAAAAACATATTTTAGGTTTTACAATTTTTTCACTTGAAATTGTTTTTGAGTCATTCCTGTTGTGCGTAGCCGTATTTCATTCTTTTTCATTGCTGTGTAATATTCCATTTGTGTAACATAACACAATTTGATTAGGTCCTGATCATGAATATTGAGTAACATGTTGCCATACTCTACTCCATGCCATGGACACATAGTATTGTAAGCCTTTAGAATTTTTGCCAATCAGATGTGTCTAAATTAGTATTTCAGGGTGATCTTAATTGGCATTTCCCTAATTACTAAACATCTTTTAACATGTTTATTTACTGTTTGAGTTTTCACATCCGTGAAAGGCCAGTTGAAGTTTTTTGTCCATTTTTCTAAGGGTTGTTTTTATTTCCTTATCAATGTATATTACTTCTTTACCCATTTCCGATATTAATTCCTAGAAAGTTGTATATGTGGATATATCAAGTTTATGGTTGCAAATGTCATTCTTGGTGTCTTGATGAGAAATGGTTCATTTTAATAGTCAAAATCGTCAATAATTTCTAGCTATACCTTCTGTACTTTGTGAAATTGTCCAATACCCTGATATCCTAGATCCAGTCATTTTGCTAAATTCATTAATTCTGTGATTTGTCTGTGGATATTTTGGGTTTTTTCTATATAGACAGTCATATCATTTGCAAATTATGATACTCTTATTCATTTTCCCCTCTATTTTCTTGTAATTTCTTCTCTTTGTCTTTTAGTGCTATTAGGACTGCTGGTATAATGTTAAGTAGAAGTAGTGACACATGGCGTCCTTTTCTTGTTACCAATTTTAAAGGAAAAATCCTAATATTTCAACAGTGATGCATGATGTTTGCTGTAGAGTTTTGAGATATGCTTTCTATTAAGTTAGGGAAGTTCCTTTCCATTTCTAGTTTGCTAGGAGTTCTGTTCCTTCTTTGTCTATCTGATTTCTCATTTTATAATGTTTATAAAATATGTTTGGCATGTTTTATCTGTTTACCTTTTGTCTGTGATATAAACCAAAAGCCCACATACTTTCTTCATGTTTACTGTAGCATTCCTAACACCTGAAACAGTGCCTGGTACTTGGTGGTTGCTCAGCAAATACCTGTTTGGTGACTGACTTATGGTTCTCTAAGCATGAATCAAGCAATATCTATATGCAATATCTATGTCTGTCTGTCTGTCTGTCTGTCTGTCTGTCTCTCTATCTGTCTATCATCTAACTACCTATTGCATCCAAATATCTAGGACTGTGTCTGACTATAGCACAAAGTTATTTATTAGTAATGTAAGAATCAGCTCAGATCTTTAAAACTTGCAAAATCTTTAAGTAACATGCTGTGTATCAATTCAGTGGAATTTATATAGAAATTAAAATATATTTGAAGGCCATTATAAACACAATGAAAATACTTATAATGTTTGGTGAATAAAGGACAAGAAGATAACATTTAAGTACAACACTTTAAGTCTATGGACAAAAAGTCAACAGGACTATGCCAAGATGAAAATACCTGTTAATTAATTTATTGCACACATAGTTGATTTGTCTTGATAATTCTGGTCAAATCTTTCTTTAATGTTGCAATCGTACTTTTATAGTCATTTAAAAAAGAGTGAAAAGATGCTATATTAGTTTTCTAGAGCTACTTTAATAAATTACTACAAACTTGGTGGCTTCAAACAAGAGAATGTATTCCCGCGCAGTTGGTTCTGGAGTCCTGAAGTCTAAGATCAAGGTGTCAGTAGAGCTGTGTTCCCTCTGAAGGCTGTGAAGGAAGGAATCATTTCTTGCTTCTTCCAGCTTCTGGTGGCCCCACACATTCCTTGGCTTTGGGTGCATCACTGCCATCTCTGCCTCCATCTTTTTTTTTTTTAATCTCTCTTTATGGCTGCACCTGTGGCATATGGAAGTTCCCAGGCTGGGGGTTGAATTGGAGCTACAGCTGCTGGCCTACACCACAACCACAGCAACACCAGATCCAAGGCATACCAGTGACCTCTGCCACAGCTTGCAGCAGCACTGGAACCTTAACCCACCAAGTGAGGCCAGGGATCAGACCCATATCCTCAAAGAGACAATGTTGGGTTCTTAACCCACTGAGCCACAACAGGAACCCCTCGGCCTCCATCTTCACATGGTCTTCTTTTATCTCCATATTTTACCTCTATGAGTTTTTTTTTTTAAACAAAGGCACTTGTCATTGGATTTATGTCCTTCTTGGATAATCCAAGATGATCTTGAGATCCTTAATTATGTCTGCAAATATCTTTTTTATCCAAATAAGGTCACATTTACTGGTTCTTGGAGGTTAGGTTATAGACATATCATTTTGAGTGTCACCATTCAACCCACTAAAGACGCATACTTTCCTGAAATTAATAATGTACACAAAAATTGAATGGTACTTTACATACATTTAAGAAAACATATTTAGAAAAGAATTTGGGTTGTGCATTATTTTTATTAAAGGGACAAGTATGGTTATACGGAGTGGGTTGTGGCTTAGATAATGTGTAAGTTCAATATCGATACGAAGGATCCACTTTCTGTTTTCTGTGCGTCATTAGTTGCATTCCTTACAAATTTGAAATCGGGGTCATTTAGATTTTTTTCCTGTTGTTAACAAATATGTGATTTAAGGAGATGTAAGAGGGCTCTTTTATGTGAAGCTCTGAATGTTAAGCAGAATCTTCCTCAAGCATCCTCTGCTTATTTCAATCATGTCTGTTCTCATCACTTTGATTGGAATAAGTGGCGGGGTTTTTCCCAGTGTAATCCTGGGGGTATACAAATCACAGTTTGCCTGACACATTGTTATCGACTTTAGAAACGCTGCTATGTCTATCACAGCTTCGAAGTTGCAGTTATCTTATTTTGTCATGTTGTTAGTTTAAACCTGGTTTCCTTCTCTCTTACGGAATTAAAACAATTTTTAAATTTATTGAGGTAAATCCGGACTGTAACATTATTTAAATTTCATGTGTGTGTTTCATCCCCCCCCTTCCTCTTTGGTAACCAATTCTCTGTTCTCTGTATCTGTGTTTGTTTTTTTTCGATTTGATTTGTTTGTTTTATTTTTGAGTTTGTCTTTTATATTCCACATATGAGTGAAATCACACAGTATTTGTTTTTCTTCAAATGATTTATTTTGTTTTATTTTTTTGAGGGCCACACTCACAGCATATGGAGGTTCCCAGGATAGCGGTCTAATCGGAGCTGCAGCTGCCGGCCTACACCACAGCCACAGCAATGTGAGATCCGAGCCATGTCTACAACCTACACCACAGCTCATGGCAACGCCGGATCCTTAACCCACTGAGCAAGGCCAGGGATCGAACCCACAACCTCATGGTTCCTAGTTGGATTCCCTTCTGCTGTGCCACGATGGGAACTTCCCAAATGACTTATTTAACTTAGGATAATACCCTCAAGGTCCCTATCCAGTTTGTCACAAATGGCAGGATTTCATCTATTTTTATGGCTGAGTAGTGCATTGTGTGTGTGCGTGTGTAAGGAATATACATACACCACATCTCCTTTATCTGTTCATCCATTGGTGCGTACTTAAGTTGTTTCCCTATCTTGACTATTGTTAAATAGCACAATGATGAACATAGGTGTGCATCCATCTTTTCAAATTAGTGTTTTCATATTCTTTAGATAAATACCCAGAAGTGGAATAAATCTAGGTCATACGGTAGCTCTAGTCTTAATTTTTTGAGGAATAGTCATACTGTTTCCTCAATAGTGGCTGCATTGATTTACATTTCTACCAACAGTTTCGGACAGGTTCCCTTTTCTCTAAGTCTTACAGAATTTTGACCCTGTTCATCATGCTGTGCATTCAGGGAGAACAAAATAATTCAGTTTTGTTAGGGGAGCATTAATTACAGTTATTTAGTCTAGCTTTCTGCCCCCAAGCATTGAAACAACTTGACCAGGCCTGTCCCAGCTCTGTCTCTCCAAAAAGAGCAGAACTGTCTCAACAGCTAATAGTCTGTTCTCCAAGCATCCTGTCATATGTCTTTATATTATTATATTATTGTTTTACTTGCAGTAGTGTTTTTGTTGTTTATATCAGTTAGTAAAAAAATCCTGAAAAGCATTTTAAAATACAGTGGGAAGAGAATCTGACCTAATTGACGTGCAGGCGAAGGGTTGAATCGGAGCTATGGCTGCCAGCCTACACCACAGCCACAGCAATGCCAGATCTGAGCCGTGTCTGCAACCTACACCACAGCTCTCTGCAATGCCAGAGCATTAACCCACTGAGCAAGGCCAGGGATCGAACCCACAACCTCATGGCTCCTAGTTGAATTCGTTAAGCGCTGCACCACGATGGGAACTCTGGAGATTTTTTTTAATATTGAATTTTTAAGGTTATTTTTAATGTGCGTTTTATTTATTTTATTTCAGTGTGTTCTTACCTCTCTGGCAAACTCCAGCTTTAGCTAATAGAATCTGCTGCTTAAGGCTATTTCACTTTGGGGATTTCTCATTCTCTGAAATTTCATCAAATTTTTCCTTCTTGTGGCACCTGCTGAATCTTTGTCTCTGTCTCTTTCTATAGATCATTTTTAGAGCTATAGTTTGTCTAATTAAGTGCAAATCACAAAGGCCTTCAAGACCTTCCTCCAGTAGGTATGCAGAACCACTGTCTTGTTCTTCTTAACTTCCATCTTCAGAGAAGAACTTGGGTAGCTTTCTTCTTCAATAGACATTTGTTATGGGACAAGGATGAGGACAAAGCCATTAGAGTCTCAAGCAGTAAAAACCATAAGCCTGTGATCATCATGGAGAGGTCACTATAGGTCAGAGACCATGGAGTTTTAATTCTTCTTCTCACTTATTTCACTGAGACTCATGGTCAGTACCTATGGAACAAGGAGTGGAACAGATACCTATAAATTCCCCTCCAATTCTAAAATTATATATTATTTTCTTCTGACTCACTCGCTATCCCAGATAGACTACATTAATTTTATATATGAACCAAGTTACAAGAACCTTTTATTTATCCTTGTCATTTCCAAGTCTTTCGTGTCACACAGGGAAGCTCTGCCCCTGCCTACCTCTTCAGCTTCATCACAGGCCAACCTCCTCCTTGCCCGTCACACTCTGCCCCACTGACACCCTTTCTTTTCATTTAATATAAAGCTCTTTTTTGCTTCAGGGTCTTTGCACTTGCTCTTTCCTCTGCTTGACTCACCCTTCTTCGGTTGTTATCTTGCCTTTTTTCTTGTCCTTTTTCAAGACTTGGAAAAATATGTCACCTTCTCAGTAGTCGTTGCTTGACTCCTCTGTAAATACTTATCCCTTCATCCATGAGCATCCCACTTCTGTTTGCTCCCCATCGCTTTGGAAATTTTCTTTATAGCCTTTGTCACAATCTGCAGGGCTCTTGCTTCCTTGTTTCCTTTTTTATTGTCTGCCTCCACTCTGCATACCAGCATATAAATACTTTAAGGGTGGAATTCCTCTCTTGGTTATGTATCCTAATGCCTAGAGGAGTATGTAGATAGATATCTAAAAATATTCATTGAGAATTAATTTTCCTGAGTAGATCGAATTGCTTTTGAATAAAGCACAAATAACAAATTATCATGAGCTCCCTAAGAATCTCTGTCTTCAAATCTGTGACCTGGGTCAGTATGTATAGCAGGGTGCTTATTTTGGTTTTTAATTATTTGTCTTTATTGCTTATTAATATTTCTCAACATGAGATAAAGCCAATTAACATGTGCCACCTAAACTCTAGAAAATTGTAATATACTAACTACACTTGACCTTGAGTTAAAATTGGATGCTGGTACTTTGTTGATGTGGAAAATATATTCCAGGGACTTAACTTAGATGTTACTGGTGAAGATTTTTTTAAATGAATATTCCTGTTTGTTACACTAGTATCTAATTAGCGATGCCAGAGGCCCTGGGAAGATAAAAACTTCTCTCTGAGTATATCTATTTTAAGGCTACATTTCAATGATAATTTCAGCCAACATTTCTCTCTGGATTTATTTACATATTTTCACTCCAGTATTTTGAGTTCCTGGCATTTCATTTCCTTAATAATGTTTTGAGCTTTGCAAGTCAGGCAATATGGTAACCATGGCCTCAGAAGCATATGGAACCCTGAATGATCAACATAATCTAGGCTTCCACCAAGTAGGTGGTGTGACTCAAGTTATAAGAGCAGATGCAGTTGAAAAGGGTGGATAAAAATATCCTAGAGACTAAGCTAAGTAAAGAAAAATAGACTTGCCTCCATGGCCTAAGATACAAGTGTATTTTATCTTTTATAGAACATATGTGCAAATATGCTATAAGTACCATTTGTGCTTTTTATGCGTCGATATCTAAAATTGCCTTGGGGTTATTAACTACAGATACTAGTATATTACTGTTATCTCCTGTAAGAGACTCTTGGTAAAAGGTCCTGTGGTTGGGAATCATTCATGTCAAGGGTCAGATGACAAAGTGATTTAACCCAGAGACGAGTTTGTTATTTAGTTTTATATTTACATGACACTGATATGTCATGTTTTCAAAATGGACTGTGATATTTTATTAGGGAAAGCTGCATTGCTTCAAAAATGTCCAAGCCTGGTAGCATGGCAGGAGCCTGAGATACCAGGGGTTGAATTCCTTTTTTTTTTTCTTTTTGTCATTTTAGGGCCGCACCCATGGCATGTGGAGGTTCCCAGGCTAGGGGTCTAATCAGAGCTGTAGCCACTGGCCTATGCCACAGCCATAGCAACGCAGGATTCGAGCCGCGTCTGCGACCTACACCACAGCTCACGGCAACGCCGGATCGTTAACCCACTGAGCAAGGCCAGGGATCGAACCCGCAACCTCGTTAGCCACTGAGCCACAACGGGAACTCCAAGGGGCTGAATTCTTAATCTGCCTTTTACTTTTACCAGCATCTTTGACATTCATTGTTTATGACATTTTCTATGATCTTCAGCAAGTTCGTTAGCCTTTGTGAACGTCTTCATCTATAAAATGGAGACAACATCACAAAATTATTGTGAAGATGTTTTGAGAAATATTGTAAATTCCTGGAATATAGTACACAAATACTGATTTGTTCCCTTGTTCTCTTTTCCCTTTCCCTAGAAACTTTGACTTTTGAAAGTTGAGTTTGTTTTTCTTAATAAGATAGAGCTTCATTTTAAAATAAAAAAAAACCCTGACACGTATACATATAATTATTGGTGGTGGATCTCAGATATTTTTGCTATATTTAATGAGATCTCCTAGGTACAGAGTTATGAGCACTAACAAATAGTAGGAGCTCCATAAAAGAAATGAAAGCAGTAGCTCTTGAGATATTTTCTCTCAATAAAGAAGTAACAGTTTCTGCTACGGATGTGCAATCTGTAAAATAATGAACAATAAGGCACAGACTTAGCATACAGTTGCTGACATCTGTGCAGTTTCCATCTGATGCACATCTTCAGTCAAAACAATTTAAGCATTGTTATAAAAAGAACAAGAAAATTAAGTGACTATGACAAAAAAAGTGACACCATTAAAGAGCAAGAACAGGTATATATAAAGGAACATGTTATAGGACCAGAGGTCATCAAAATTGGACAAACATTTTATTATAGAAAAACATGCAACTTGGCTCAACAGAAAGAGACATACAATAAAATGCCTGGTAGCAGTTTTCCTTCTTTACAATTGGAAAATTTCCAAAGGAGATTATTTACTGAGTTTTGATGAGCTTCTGTAATAGATTGAATTGTCACTTATAAAGTTAGTCTTGTTCATGTCATTTAACAGTATTGGGGAAACTCAAATCACATTTCCATAAATGAGGTGAAGAATATTATTGAAGAATGGATTTTAGGCATTACGTAACGTGCTAGGTGCTGTCCAGGGTGCTGCAGTGAATGAGCCATCATCCTTGACCTTTCATCTTGCAGTTTAGTGGGAGTCACTTGTGGCAACTACTGTGAATCCACAACAAAAACCCCTCCCCCAAATAGGTTTTTACTTTAGTAGTATCTGACCTGGTGTCGGGGGAGATGGTGAGGGCTTCCATGTGGCATTAAGGGGACTTTTGGGGAAACAATTTTAGAACTCATTGTGCATGTAGGCAACCCATCCATCAATTGATCTCATGATTTGTGAGAACTATTCCGTCCAGTGACTTTATCATTCATTCCTGAGTCTTGTTGGCGTATCTCTGGGTACATTATGATTTGCATGAGGACCCTTAGCTGAGGGGTGAGTGGGGTCTTCAGTCTAGGCTTTGTTGTGGTTTCTTAGCTGTGGGTCATGGCACGGGGCTGTGTCTGACCACAGACAGGAGAACCTTCTAATTTGCCCAGAGAAGTTTTCCACTTACCAAGCTGCATCCAGGAGTATACTTCTATATAAAAAGTGATGACCTTTCCTAATTTAGATACTGTTCGAACTGGCAGTATCCTTGCTGCCTTGCATACATCCCAACTTGATTGATAATCTGATAATAAGAAATGTCTCAGTGACCTCTCCAGCGCTTGATCCCCAAAGCTTGAATTCTGGAATTTTATTTGTCCTTCTCTATTCCTGGTCTTTCACCCTAACTCTCTCCATCCCACAGTGACGAACTGTTGAATCACTAAGCCTTATTGATTTAGTTTGTGAAGATTGAACCCTTTAAATATTTTTTCTTACCATCCTCTTTCCATCCTGTCCTCTTCTTCAGCTCTACATAAACTTCCATCTGAATCACTCTAATACGTTTTCTTGACTACAGCCTCTTTTCCCTGAAATCATTCTCCACATCACCGCAAAATGTTGCACAGATAAGAAATGAGTGAGGCTTGGCTGCTACTCACAGGCAGATCATGGTTTAGTTTGGGGAGAAACATATGAGCATTATGAGGTATACTGTTATCCAGAGACGTTCAGCAGGTAGATGGAAGCATAGAGACTGAGTCAAGAAATCTGAGCAGAAGTAGCTTGTGCTAGAGAGGGCATTGTGTGTAATTACACCTGTGTTTGAAATGAGCATAGTGTAGGCAAAAGAGGGGGCCTAAAATATAATAAGCTATTTTCGCATATTTAATAAAAACGATAACTCTCGAGGATTACTGTATCTGGATTGTGTGCTGCTCTTCCTTAACCATGGTTGAGGCAAGTCTGTCCTTCAGTTTATACATACAGTAGACCCCACTGCTTACTTAGTGGTGCCTCACAGAACTGAGATCGGGGGACCTTTGTAAACCCAGTGTGGTATTCATAAGCTTTTGTTTTCCAGCTGTTTTCATCTGGTGACTGAGTGTTTCTACAGAATCCATTTACCAGAGGATTCATTCATTCTGAAGCTAGGAGTTCTTTGGCAGTGGGTTTGGCAGTGACAGGCTGTGGGATCTCAGCTTTCATCGTTCACTAGCTGGTTACTCAGCTTTTTTTTTCTTTTGTGCTTCAGTCTTGTCATTTGTAAAGTGGGAAGAATAATAGTACCTACCTCCCAGAATAATGGTGAGGCTTAGATGAGATGATTCATGGAAAAAGCCCAGGAAGAGTGTGGCACATAGACATTTCTCCCTAGGTGCTATCATTCCATGGCAGGGATGGCTCTAAAGGGGTGTGAGAGAAGTGGTTGTGGAGCATCCTTTCTGCCATGTGCTTGCTCTGTGTTTTGATCACCTACTCTTTACCCTGTTGGTGAGTGAGGAAGCCCTCAACCAAGGTTATTAGGATGGCTGAGCACAAGACGCCTGATACCGGACAGATGGGATGGAGAGCAGTTTCTTAGTGACATGTACTCACGTCCTGAGGAGTAGGATAGAGCGTCACACAAGGTCACACAGGGCTGTGCTCAGGAACAGAGTGAACAGCCAGGGGTTCTGGGAGCAGGCTTTGTAACATTAACAGGGCGGGGTGTCTCCTGGCTCCCTTGAGAGGATGACTTTGGCTCGTTTGAATAAACTTGTGGGCTGGCAGGGAACTAAACTCTGCTGCTTAGGGAGAAGCAAGGGCTGTGTTTGAAGATATCTGTGGATGCGAGAGCGGGGGGGAGCTTGTGGTGAAGCCGCTCAAAGCTCTCCCGATTTTACCAGATGTTAAGGCAGCGTGTAATATTGAACCTTAATTTTAGGTCTTGCACCACACTCTGACTCCAAGAAATTCACCGTCATCTCATCCTAACTATGTTTCTTCCTCTGTAAAAGAGATATGACTTAAAATGAATGTGTCTTATTAACTACGCACTCCACAAATAAAGTATTATTAAATAAGCTATTGGTGAATACGATTTAGACAGTATTGCCAGTATTATGATTTATAACGCTCTGAAAAAATCTCTTGGAAAACCCTGTTGCATAAGTCAAGGGTTTTCTCACATTCTTACTGAAACTTTTTTCTTTCAGAGTCAAGGGCTGTGTTTCCATATAGAAAATTAATGAGTTTTGGTAAGATTTGTGATAATATAACTAACATAACTGTCAAACTTAGTCATATCACCTTAGTAATTGCAGCCAAAGGGCTGTGCACTTCGAGAAAAGCGTGAATATAATAAAATTTACCTTGTAGATAGCAGACATCAGTTAATGTTTCAGGTTGATCATGCTGGTTTACTTCTCAAGTCGATATTTGCATCTGATAAATAATGTCAAAATTATGAAGAGCTAAGTAATTAAGGATATTTCTTCTCTACTTATCTACTACCTCCCTCAAACCAGGATTAATTTATAATTTGATTTTTTTCTTTTTTGTTATATTCTATTAGTAAGAATGTATGATTAGATAAAACTCAAAGAATACATACCTATATTTAAACATTTTTTTGCTGTGTGTTTGTCTAAGTATGCATATAAATAGCATATTCTTAATCTATAGCCTAGGAATGAAGGGACAACAGTCCAGCCCCACACTGTGATGTAAGTATCTATTGATTTGTATGGGGCTAAGGGGCCAAATGTAAGGGAGAAATACCTCAGTGTCAGTGACTGAGATTCAGCCACATAGAGGCACGTCTGAGAGGTGCTGGATGGAGTGAGGATGGGAGAGAGGGACTCATGATAACCCAACTCCAAAGGGGATTGCAGGAATCTATCCTAGGAAAGAATTTTCTAGAACATGACTCACACATGGCAACTGAGTTTGATGCTCAGAGAGGAGCTCTGTCTCTAGGTCAGGTGTGGGGTTATTGATTGGCCCTGCTCTTTGTTAGGCCCTTAATATTTTGTGCACAACCTACGAGGTAAACACCTATTGATGGCAAACCTGGAAGAGCCATATCCTGGACGCCAAATAGTTCTGTGGTGTGACTTCTCAAAGAGAGGAGAGCGTGGAGGAGGGTGAGCAGTTCCCAGGTGGCCAAGAGAGGTGGAAACGAAGTAGTGCAGAACAAGGCATTGGCCTTGGAGTCAATGTTAGTGGACAGACAGTGTCTGAGGGAGGTCGGAGGTCAGGATGAAGACCAGGAGCCTCTTAAAGCAGGTCAGCCATCTGGGGAAGGGTTCCTGTGCCCCAGAGCGACCCAGGAAGAAACATGGACATGAAAGACAATCTAGGGCAGATGGTGGCACTGGGACAACTCCTGGGAGCTTCAAACACATGGGGGACACCTCTTAGGAACCCCTTAAGCTACCAGAGGAAGAAGTGAACCATGAAAGGTGGAGGCTATTTGAAACCCTGAAGTTATATTTCTGGAAAGGGTCCTCTGCCTGAGCCATTGTTGGGTCTATTATTATAAACTCGTATGGTGTTACAGTGAGGTGTCCTTAGTCTTTACTGTTGACTACAGTGAAGTCATACTTATTATAATATTCAAATGATAATTCTCTGCGCCTACCTTACTTTCAGTCAGTCTAATTTTGCTCCTCCTCAGATACTCCTGTGTTATATCTAAGACTGTCAAGTTTGGCTATTAAAACCAAAAGTCAATCCTCATTTATTTTGTCTTCTACTAAGTCCAGAATGCTAAGAGTATTGCTTGCTTTACCAATGAGAGTTTTTGCTATTACTAAGTAGCACTGTCCACTGCTGGGGCTGGGGCTGGGGCTGGGGCTGGGGCTGGGGCTGGGGCTGGGGGTGGGAATATCCCTTTCCTACCCTGGTGTTAGGCCTAGCCAGAGGTGCACCTCTTTCTTATGGTGAATTTGATCTCTATAAATCAAATAGGGACTTCTCCATCTTGGCCTTAGTCAGGTCTAACCCAGCAGAGTTCACCAATATTGAGCCTCAGAGGGAGGGTTCGATATCTCCATCCCAAAGGACCCCTAAGACGCAAACGTGTAGAACCCCTTTCCAGCAGTCTCTAACGTTTGTATACCAAAAGCTGTGGGTGCGGGACAAAGTGAGTCCACGTACCTACTAAGCCAAACTCAGATTCTAGTTAAGTCCTGTTGTAGGTCCCAAAGATAAAGCATTGGAACTTGCTTTGAATTTGTATAATTAAAAAAGGCTCTTAAAATGATTTTCAAGATTAAAATGTTTTCCCTAAGAAGCTCTAGCTCCAAAAAAGATGTGTCGATAATTTGTCAAATGAGGCGTTCGCATTGTGGTGCAGCAGAAACAAATCCAACTAGTGTCCATGAGGATTTGGGTTCAGTTTCTAGCATCGTTCAGTGGGTCAGGGGGCCAGTTGCCATAAACTATGGTATAGGTCTCAGACTGGGCTCAGATCTGGCCTTGCTGTGGCTGTGGCGTAGGCTGGCAGCTGCAACTCCAATTCAACCCCTAGTTTGGGAACTTCCATATGCCGCAAGTATGGCCCTAAAAAAGCAAAAAAAAAAAAAAAAAAATTGTCAAGTGACATTTCACTTAAAAAAAAAAAAAGTCTTCTCTGCTCCAGCAATGATCTCATGTCCACAAAACCCCAATTAAAGTTCCTCTTTGTTGCCATGTTTCCATTGCAGCACAGCATTAGTTGTAGGAATGTGTTAAAATTACAGTGGACATTGGTAGTAATTCCAGCTCTCAGCCAGCCAGAGAGCATTGTGAGAAAATGGATAAATCTTTCACTGAAGAAGACAGAAAGGACTGGATCCTACCACTTATAAGCTGCATGACTACAGAGAAGTTACTTAATTCCATTTATAGTATTAGGGAGTTTGGACAATGGTCCTCAAAATTTATTCTTTGAAACTCTTTGCCCATCTCTTAATTTGTAAATGTATCGTAATGCTATCGTTGGTCACAGGATTATTATCTCATATAGTGAAGTATAATTAATCCTTAGTATGACAACTTTAATAAAAGAATTAGTTTTTCATTGTTTACTATTTTTCAGTCACTGTAATTTACATGAATTATCTTATTTAATCAAGGTGCTTATGAGGTATGTGTTGGTATATCTATTTTCTGGAAGTTTAGTAATTTGTCCTTAACAGGAGGTTAAGTCGGTCATTTATCCAGTAGGTAACCCACTTCTATCTGGGCTTTTGTTTTGTTTTGTTTTTTACATACAGTGCGTACAGAAAAATACACAAACTGGGAGTTCCCATTGTGGTACAGAAGAAATGAATCCGACTAGTATCCATGAGGATTTGGGTTCGATCCCTGGCCTCGCTCAGTGGCTTAAGGATCCGACGACGTTGCGATGAGCTGTGGTGTAGATCCCAGATGTGGCTCAATCCCCTGTTGCTGTGGCCGTGGTGTAGCCTGGCAGCTGTAGCTCTGACTTGACCCCTAGCCTGGGAACTTCCACATGCCAAGAGTGCAGCCCTAAAAACAACAACACCACCAAAAAGCCAAAATTCTGTGTGCTTTGGCTATAAAGAAATGGAAATCTCAACATAAATGGATTAGGTAATGAGAAGAGAACAGGGACCAACTGTGTGAAAAAGAAAAGGAAAAAAGATCTGTAGGAGAAAAATCCCTAGAAAGTTGCTTTTTAGGTACACAGAGTGACCAAATGCCTTTAGCGACAAAGCACTAATATTGATTTGTGTGAATAAATATTTTGACAGGAAGCCAGACACATTCATTGTGTGAGTAGGTACATCTATTGTGTTTTAAGCAAAGCAGCACCAGAAATATGCTGGGAAGAAACTTGTTACTCAGGTAGTCGACCTAGCTTGAGACTTCTCCACCCTACAGAAGTACTCCCACCTCTGAAATAACGTAGGCCATGACACCCGCTCCCCACGAAGCTCTCCTTTTACATGTCTCCATTCTTCCCGGCTTTCATGCTGGAAGACTCACCAGCATTTTTGACCCCCTCCTTTCCTTTGATTTCTGTTTGTCACTTTCTTTTTATTCTTGTGTAGATGCTGGGCATCAAAGTTGACGCAGATGGACACAGGCCTTGTCTCCTGAAACCTGCTGTTTGCAGTGGGTTTACCCTTGGTTGAGGATTTGAATGCCCTGAGAATGTTCTTAACCAGGGCAGGTTCTTGCTATGGTCAAATTCTATTGGCGTGGCTGACTTGAGGGTTGTGGTGTGGCTGGTGAGGGAAACGATCCAGGATGAACTGATTGTTCATGTAAGCAATTCGTCCACAGCCAATATTTGTGACCGGTTCTTAGATCTAATGCCTTACCTTTTTATTCATCTGCTTCCGTGGGATCCAAGCTTTCATTACCTTTCCTTTGGTTAGTATTATGAAAGACTCTTCTCACTGGCCTTCCAAGTGCTTTCTGCTGTATTTATTTTCCTGACATGTAAAAGTCCTTGTTTTACTTTTAAGCCAAAGATTATTTTGTATTCTGCATCCCTGTTGTTTTTCCAAGTCAAGGCCAAGTTCCGCATTTCGTAATTCAAAGATCTCTATCGGTTGTTTACTTTTCCCCTATTCACAGATCATAGCTCCAGTTCCATCACTTCCTAGGGCCATCCATCCACCTAATCTAGTCCCATCTGACTCCTTATTTCTCTCCCCACAACTATTTATTTACCGAGATTCACCAAAGCCACATTGGCTTTCTCTCTCTCTTCCTGGGTATGTGTTTATTTATAGATTGGTTTCTTTTTTTACTGAACCATTAGAGACTAAGTTGCAGACATGATGCATTACCTCTAAATACTTCAGCTGCATCTCTTAAAAATAAGGATGTTCTTCTACACAACCGTTATCACATCCAAGGATTCAGCACTGATCTATTATATTATTTAAAATGCAGTATATATTCATGTCTCTAATTTTGGGGGGAAAAAAGTCCTGTGTAGCTATTTGTCCCCCTCTCTGGAATTTAATCAAGGAATTGTGTTAGGTTGTTAGGTCACTTGAGTATCCTTGAATCTAGAACACTCCTGGACGCTATTTTGTGACATTGGTATTTTTGAAGAGTATACACAAAGTGTTTTGTAGAATATACCTCTATTGATTTGTCTGATGATTTCCTTATGATTATGTTCCCAGTTAAACATTTTGGCAAAAATACTGTATAGGAGATTTTTTTTTTTTTTAACTTAAGGTATAGTATTTACAATGTCTCTTCAATTTCTGTTGTATAGCAAGGTGACTCAATCACACACAGTTCCTTGTGCTGTACAGTAGGACTCCATTGCCCATCCATTCCAAATATAACAGTTTGCATCCAGAAACTCAAAACGGCCGGTGCATCCCACTCCCCGCCCCCCACCCCCGGGAACCACAAGTCTGCTCTTCTTGGCCGCTATCTGTTTCTGTTTTGTAGATAGGTCATCTGTGCCATATTTGAGATTCCACAAATAGGTGATATCATAACTTTCATTTAAAAAGATACTGTTATGGATGATTTTGAGTTGTTACTTTTTTCACTTTTTCTTTCCTCACGTTACTCTCTTGGTTTGAAAGTTTTCTCACTTCCATTTTGTTTTTGCAAACCTTATACTTTCTTCGGTCAGTGTTATGTGATCCTTGTGCTGTGCTGGGTGATCTGGGTGTAGAAGGGACACGAAAGAGTCTCCTTCCAGGGAGGACCCCAAGGAATATTCGATCTACACTCTGCAAGGAAATATTTGATTAATCCCATTTACAATGACATGTCTTTCCTGAGTTTCTATTGCACTATAGTCTGTGAGCTGGAAGCTCACTTTGATTAGTAACGTACAGCCTTGTCTTGTGGTATAATTTTTTTAGTGTATGTGAAGGTATTGAACAAGTCTTCTTGTCCAGTAAGACTCTAAGTTCCCGTAAGGCAGATGTACGCCTTTCCCTATCTTTCCTTGTCCATTACAGAACTCAGCACTGTGACAGACCAAAGGCAAGTGCTTTAGAAACGTCTGTGAGTTGATTCTGTCTTTGTAATGCCTTCTTCATTTGAAAGCCTTTTGCTTCTTTCAAATGAAGGTAATTCTTGTCAGTCTTCTGCATTGAAAAGAAGCTGTGGCAGAGATAATACATTAATATATAGCTTAGGAATGCATTACGTGACTCTTGAAAAGTCACCCTTTTATATCAGTCTTATAATGTTTGTCTAAGACCATGACCGGTTTGTGTTCCTTGAGTATAAACTTGAACGCTGTGGAAAGATAATCAGGAGTATGTTGAATGATTCAGGTCTTTAAATTAACTGTGGGTGATCATCAAAGCAAATAATCCACACCTGCAAAATTAATCATTTAAACCCTTGTCTACATGTAAGATTAGATGGCTGAACCGTTATGCTCTTCTCTATAGGAATCATTCTTCTCATGGAGCAATTTGTCATTCGTCTGGGCATGTTTGTTAACACATTTTCTTTTGGAAATAAAAAGACAGCTCAGAATGCAGAGAGTTATAATATTGCCAAAATGCATGCTGAACAGAATCCAGTGGGGAGGCTGGTATTTTATAAAGGGCTCTTAAATTTTGCATTGTACTTTAACTCTTCTACTTTGGGGAAAAGGCATGTTTATAGTCATGGGTGAACTGGATCCCTCCATTTACCCCCAGGGCCCCCGTATCGTCTGTTCCATGCAGAATCAATCAATTACTAAAAGTGAAACTTGCATGCTGTACCGCTCGTTTGCTCGTTTATTCATTTATTTACTTATTTTGGATCCACCAATGCACAGAAGCTTCGCCTGATGCTCTGAACAGGGAGTTCCATAAAGCCTGTCTTTTCTCCCACTTTCTGCCGTAAGGGGCCATTTGTAGGTGACTGTGCCAGGTCTCTTGATTGCGGGCCATCTGGTACAACCTTGGCCTCCGAGTCTTAGAGCCATCAAGCCCCGAGCAGTGGATTTACCTCCCATTCTGGTAGGAAACAACCATTTGGCCAACTTTGATGGTCTTTAAACTGTCAACTACCCTCTGGTCCGCCTTGACTGCCACAGATTCACTGGCGGTTTATTTGTTGGAAAATAAACTTCAAGGTATTTAATCATATACTTTTGGTCACATCCAAATAGCGAGTGTTGCATTTGCCTTTATGGAGCTTAGTCACAGAGCAGCTGTGAAAAAATTCTATAGGGGTATCCAGAATGAATCAAAGGAGCCATGTTAAGTTATTTGAGTAATCCGCTCTAGACATGGTTCTAAGAGCAATGAGTCTATAGATGGTAACCGGAAGAGTTTGATATTCACAGGGATGGTGCGTTATATAGTTTCTGAAGAATTGCCATCACATGTATGGCTAATGAATATATTCTTCATGAATATGCCAAGGCAATATTAATTTACTAAATGAGATGGTGGTTATAAGGAAGGAACAACTAACTGAAATGATTTCCAAGTCCTCTGCAAACTAAGCATGTTGTGTAAACGGACCTTTGAATGAGAATGGACCCATAGGTCTAGGGTTGTTGAAAAATGTGAACTTCCCTAAAATTTCTGACAGTAGAAAAAGAAAAAAGTGTCATTCATCTTATACTTTTTAAAAGTTTCTAAAACCTTACCATTGGCTCCAGTCCTTCCGCCACCCCCATTTTTATTGAGGAGTAATTGACATGCATCACCTTGTGTGTTTCCTGTGTGCAAGATAAAAGTTTGACATCTATATTGTGAAATGATTACCCTGATAAATTTGGTTAACATCCTCTCTAAAGATACAATAAAAAGAAATAGAAAAAACAAAAAAGGAAAAATATTTCTCCTTATAATGAGACCTCTTAGGATTTACTCTCTTAATCACAACCATATATAACAGTGCTATCATTATCATGTTGTACATTATCTCTCTCTAGTACTTATAATTGGAAGTTTGTACTTCTTGACTGCTGTCCTCCAACTCCCCCTCACTCCACCCCTCCCCTCTGAAAAACCACAAATCTGACCTCTTTTTCTAATTGTTTTATCCCCCCCCCCTTTTTTTTTGGCTGTACCCAAGGCATGCGGAATTTCTGAGGCCAAGGGTTGAACTCACACCATAGCACTGACAAGATCCTTAACTTGCTGAGCCACCAGGGAACTCCTAATTGTTTCATCCTTAACCTAACATAGCTGGGAAAGATTTATGGAAATCTTACAGATGTGTTGAATACTCAGGTTAGAAATCAACATGAATACTAAATTTATGTAAATAATTTTTCTTTTTTTTTTTTTTGCTTTTTAGGGCTGCACTCACAGCGTATGGAGGTTCCCAGGCTAGGGATCTAACCGGAGCTACAGCTGCCTGCCTACATCACAGCCACAGCAATGCCAGATCCAAGCCGCATCTGCGACCTACACCACAGCTCACGGCAGTGACGGATCCTTAACCCACTGAGTGAGGCCAGGGATCGAACCTGCAATCTCATGGTTCCTAGCTGGATTCATTTTCACTGCACCATGATGGGAACTGCCTATATAAATAATTATTAATTATTTTTATTTTTTTAACTTTTTAAGAATTATAGTTGATTTCCAGTGCCAATTTCTGCTGTACGGAAAAGTGACCCAGCCATACGTATATATATCCATTATTTTTTTTTCATATCATCCCCCATCATGTTCTATGCCAATAGATTGGACACAGTTCCCTGTACTGTACAGTAGGACTTCATTGCTTATCCATTCTAAATGTAATAGTTTAATTCTATTAACCCCAAACTCCCAGTCCATCCCACTCTTCCCCCCGCATCCCCCGGGCAACCACCAGTCTGTTCCACAGTATAATGTCTAACACTCTGAATTCTGCTTATAATTTTTATTTTTTTATTTTATTTTTTTTGCCTTTTTGTCATTTTAGGGCCGCACCTGCGGCATGTGGAGGTTCCCAGGCTAGGGGTCTAATCGGAGCTGTAGCCGCCGGCCTACGCCAGAGCCACAGCAACGCAGGATCCGAGCCGTGTCTGCGACCTACACCACAGCTCACGGCAATGCCGGATCGTTAACCCACTGAGCAAGGCCAGGGATCGAACCCGCAACCTCATGGTTCCTAGTCGGATTCGTTAACCGCTGCGCCACGACGGGAACTCCAGAATTCTGCTTATAATTTTTAAAACTTTCCCTAGTGGATATATATGAGTTTTTTTTTTTTTCTCTATATGGAACACAATGATATGGACACCCAGCATCTCAAATGTATATATACACACATATATATATACATTTTTTTTTTCTTCTCAAGCATTTATCCAGTAAGGTAATTGGTGGATTTTAGTCCCTTAAACTCACCTCTTCTCTACAAAAAAGCACTATGTATGAGAATATGAATATGTAATGCTTAAGCTGGGAAGTTTCTGTACAATGGATGAAAAACTATTAGAAATGGAAGAAATATTGGAGTACCCTTCGTGGCTCAGTGGTTAATGAATCCGACTAAGAACCATAGGTTGCAGGTTCGATCCCCGGCCTTGCTCAGTGGGTTAAGGATCCAGCGTTGCCGTGAGCTGTGGTGTAGGTTGCAGACGCGGCTCGGATCCCGCGTTGCTGTGGTTGTGGCGAAGGCTGGCGGCTGCAGCTCCTGTTAGACCCCTAGCCTGGGAACCTCCATATGCCGTGGGTGCGGCTCTTCATAAAAGGCAAAAAGACAAAAAAAAAAGAAAAAGAAATGGGAGAAATATTAAAAACCATCTACTAAAGCCCTTTATTTTATGGGTCAGGAAACTCAGAACTAGATAGCTGAAGGGACTTAGCCAGGATTTTAACAGTGACATAGCTGAGATTTCAACTCTGGTTTCCTCTGAAGTCATGCTTTACACATTCTAGGAGATAACAGGGCATTTAAAATAATTTTATGCTTACTGAGGACCAACTCGGCGAGGAGACGGTGGAGAGGTCACCAGAACCAAGCTGTCACATTTGAACTTGGCTTATAACATCTTCTCTTGCTTCCTACTCTTTGCTGTAGTATGGTTTCTTTTTCATTTTTAAAGTTTTGTTGAAGTATAAACTTTAGTTGATTTACAGTGTTGTGATAATTTCTCCTGTACAACAAAGTGATTCAGTTATACATATACACATCCTCCATTCTTTTTCAGATTCTTCTTCCATATAATCATAGATATACTGGGTAGAGTTCCCTGTGCTATACAGCAGGTCCTCTTTGTGCAGTACTGATGGCGATATCTCTTCTGGGTTAAAGTAATTTGTTTTCCTCTGTCATTTTAATTACAGTAAAAGGTAAGAATGTCTTTAGTATTGATACCAACCTCATTTTAAAAATTATTTAAAGCTATCTTGAAGTTCACTCGTGGCAGAACATGTTAATGATACGCCGTTGTTACTGCTGTGGCTTTGGTAGCTGCTGGGTATGCGTGTCTTTGATCTCAGGCCCCGGAATTGTTGCGTGCCATGGGTGTGGCCGAAAATAAAAAAATAAAGATTTATTTAAAGTTATCTCTAACTTTAGTATTATTCCGAATACTGCCTAGGATATTCACTTCAGTCCACTATGGATGAAATGAATGATCTTCCTCTACGAGAAGTAGATAATCTGCATTTAAGGGCTCAGATGTGAAAAATATTTCTAGATCATTGAAGGTACCATGCAATCTCCTTAGAGCATTCTTCTCTTTCTCTCACTGAGCACACTCAATCTGTCACCCAACACTGTTGTGTTTTTAGCTCTTAAGTATCTGGCAGTTTAGAGCCCCCTCCTTACGTTTTCTCCCAAACTGCTCCAATTCAGGCGGCATCATGTCTGGGCTTTCTTTTGCAACAGTCTTTAACAGGCCACTGATCTGTGTCCTCTTCTCTTAATCCCGTGCAGTTCAGTTTTCTTAACATCACCAGGCTGCGTTTCTAAATTTCTCATCACTCCGTGGCTTAAAATATGCCATTTGCTCCCCTCCTTGAGAGGCTGAAGTTCTAGTTCTGTCGCACCCACTCACAACATTCTTTGCCTCTGTGACTCCCTGATCCTGTCCCCCAACCTGTTCCTGACACCCTGGCCACATCCCACAGCTGTGTTCATGTGACCTTTTGGACTTTCTTTCCGATTACCCCTCTGCCTCACTCCCACCCAGGAGGCCAGAAAATGCCTTGATCTTTAATATACGCATCGTCCTCTGTGCTCACCTGATGGAACTGCATTCTTATGTGTTACATTTTACTCTGAGTGTGTATAAATTCAGGAACTTATTATTATTTTTTTCTTGGTGTATGTGTCTCCTCAGCATCTGTATTTTGAGAAACTCAGACACAGTGGATCGTCATTGCTGTTGGATTCCCTGCTGGAGAATTCGCTTACTCACTAGAATTTATTTGAAACTGCAAAATAAATACTCACGGAGCTTTCACGGTCACTCTCAGATATGCACAGAGTGGCAAAAATTTGAGTTGCCTGAAGTGCACATCCCCAGCTAGGTTCGAACAAGGTGACATTCGGCCTTCGTGTTTTAGGCCTAATACTGTAAACAAATGTTCTTTTCACAGTTTATTTAATGCCACCTTTTTCACATTTTTTTTGTGTATTTTGTTGGCAATTTTGCTTCTTAGAATGGCTCCCAAACATAATGTGGAAATGCTTCCTAGTGTTTCTAAGCACAAGAAGGCCGTGATGTGCCTTAGGAGAAAATATGTGTGTTAAATAAGCTTTGTTCAAATAGGATCTATAGTGCCGTTCGTTGTGAATTCATAGATTAACAAATCAGGAATCTATATTAAAATGAGTTGGTTTAAACTGAAACACACATAAAACAAAGTAATGTGTTGCTTAGGTGCTGAAAATGTGCCCAGGGGCTCTTAGGAACTTAACCCTGTGTTTTTCCTAGGAGCGATGATTCAATATTCACTCTTTCAGCGTTTGCATTGACTGTGTAACAGAACAACTGTGAATAGTGAGAATTCTCTGTAAATATTTTGTGGAAGACCAAATGAATAAATGAGTCACATTCAAGGATTTCTTCCCTCCAAGTTTAATGGTTCATGAGAAGACAAGTTTCATTCTGACAGTCGCAAGGAGGAAATCTGCTGAAACTCCTTTTTGGAAATATTGGTAGTCATTTTACATTTTCTCAGATTTAGTGGCAAGAGAAGCCTGTGAAATAGCATGGTGCATGGGAAGAGAAGGGAATTGAACACTGAGGATCATGTGCAAGTCCTGAGTTTGCTCCCTTGGGGAGATCATCCTTTAAGATTATTCGATCATCCATAAAATGGATGTGAATAATACCTACCCCGCATGGCTTACCCTGCTGTTGAGAAGAAAGAGTGAAGAGTGAATAGCTGATGTGTAACTCGAAGTACGTGGCACGGATGTGAGCCCACATTATTAACCATGTATTTATAGCTTGACTGGGGTGAATAAGGCCCAGTCTCTGCTGCGGCAACTGCTTTTCCAGCTTTGCCCATTTCCCTCCCTGCATCATTCTCTTTCTGACATCTTTCTTCACCCTCTCTATTGAAGCTGAAAGACTACCCTCACAGAACAGTACTTCATTAAGCGTTTTGTATGTGGTATAAAAAATTTACTTCAATTCCTAATTATAAGCTGATTGCCTTACAGACTTCCAGTGGGGCGCTACTCTTACCGTATTCTTTGGCTTGGGTGCAGTTGCACAAGAAAGGTTGAATTGATTCACTAATCCATTCGCTATATATTGACTATCTCCTCTGTGTCAGGCATGATGGCCAGTGATGGAGATGCAGTGATGAGCAGGGAGAAAATGAATCCCCTCTCCTAATCCACAGCAGAGGTGGACTCTTCACAGTTAGCCAGGATAATGAAACAAACAGGAAGTGAAGAGGAGGAAAGAGTGTGGGTTTGAAGGAAGTGATGGCATCCTAAGGTGGTGACATGGGATCGGAGATCTGAAGGATTAGTGAGAGCTAACTTGGTGAGTGAGGCTGGAGGGAGGAGAGAGTTTTGAGTACACAGCCCGTGCAAAGGCCCAGTGGCAGGATGGAGGAACTGAAACTGACTGATATTGCCAAAGAGCAGCAAGTACATGAGAGCCTGATAGGTGAAGAGGCTGGAGATTCAGGAGGAAGTAGACCCTTAGGGTCTCGAAGGCAATATCGATGGTTTTGGTTGTTCTACAAGCCATAGGAAGCTTTTCAGGGATTTTAAACATGGGAGTTACATAAGCATATTTGGGTTCTGAAAGGATCACCCAGTGTCCAGTGTGGAGAATGGATCTTAGCAGACTGCGAGTCACCTTAGGGAGCCCGGTTAGGAGGCTATTAGAATCAACCAGGAAACTCCTAAATTCATGAAGATTTACTATAAAGTTACAATACATTAGAAAGTGAATGGTTTAAATAAAATTAAACTTCTCCCCTTTAATTTCAAAGGCTGAATTAATAATTAACACCTTCATAGTGATGCTATACATTTTGAAATAACGCTCTCAGGCAGGTATGTATGTTGGGTAATACCCGAGGAGGATTAAAAAGGCTGCTTGCTTGCCAGTAAAATTCTTGGTAATTCCATTTATTAAAGAAGGAAAAGCTAAGCACTTAAGAATTTAAGATCTGGGATTATTTTCAGTTGTGAGAGTGAATATTCGAGGTTACTCTTTTGGAGAAAGAACTCAGCCTGCAGAGCCTATGACGAGGAAGGGAGATGGGCTCGATTAGAGAGACGGCAAGAATAAAATCCCCTGTCCCCTCATATAAAATATTAGTACTGAACTTCCAAGTTAAAAATAAAATTTTAAGGCTGCGGTGAGGAAAATGAGCCAGCCAGAGTTTAAACAGACCACACTTTCTTTTTAGTGGCTGAAGCTCACAAGTTAGCATTCCAGAGGCTGTTAACTGTTTCAAGCCTGTGATACCAGAAAGCTGTTCAGCAATGAAAGTAATGGTGGTGAAGAAAGGATCTTAGTCCTATGTCCTATGAATTTTTTTAATAAGGTATCAATTTCAAATGATTAGGCAAATATAGGGACACTGACATATTGCTGTCTTTCACTGTTCTCAGCCTCTCTTGGCAGATTGTGATCTCTGTGTTCTCTTGGCCTCCTCTCTCTCTACCTTCTGCATGGAGGAAGCAGGGTAAACCAGATGTCTGGTTGTAGTTGCGGCTCTCTTATTGCTTTGAACTTTTCAGTGACTGTTCTTGTCCTTCATGCTTACTGAGAGGAGAGCTTTAGCTGGAGACAGGCCCAGTCCCGTTTTCCTGATTTGTTCTAGGACGCAATGCCACGGCTGGTAATGAGGAGTTAAGTGGTATTTAGGGCTCTAATGCTTTGGGATAAGGGGATGTGGCCCCTCCTTGAGGCCCTACCCAGGCATTAAAGCTTCTCTTCCAGTCTTCACCGCCGTCTTGCTTCCTTTTAACTCTCTCAACAAGATAGGGGCTCTTCTATCTTTTGGAATCTCTGTTTTAAATTGGCATGGTATCATTTTTGTGAAGCTGTGCCTGCAGTTTGATAAATTAACTTCAGAGGCGACACCATGCATAGCTGGTAGAAATACGGTTTGTATAAAATTGCGTAGTCCTCATTTTGCAGAACATGAAGAGAGGGATGAATATAGCTTTTTTCCAATAATCTTTGTAATAAAGAGCTTAGAATGTGATCCCATTATTTGAATTTTCCCGGCCTGATGCTACACTGTTTCATACTATGCTGGAGAATAGCATAACAATACAACAAATTCCAACTCGTTTTTTGCAAAGTAAGGCTTAGATCTTTTAAGGAAAAAGCATACACAGAGGTGAGAAAATTGTAATAGCAAATACTCAGAATCATTCAGTTTTATATACAGTGTGAAAACTAATGGACATATTTTGTTATTTTATGAACTGTAGGAAAAATATGAATCGGGGAAGGTGACTAAAACATTAAAATATCACTGCATCTTCCTGTTTATATAAGATCTTTCTATTATGTCTTCATTTGTTCATTTACTGTTTTGTGGTCTTCTCAAAAGGAAAGCTTTTGGCTAACATATTTATATAATTTGGGATATTTCTTTTTGCTCCAGAGGGCATTGAAGATACTGTTCTTTGTTCAAGCATCTGAGTTTAAAGATACAGTATCTCTTTGTAATAATAATACTATTGTGTTATTAAAAGTTTTTAAAATTGTAGTTGATTTCCAATGTGCCAATTTCTACTGTACAGTGAAGGGACTCAGTTTTATATACGTATTCTTTTTTATATTTTTTCCATCATGGTCTAGCCCAGGAGATTCGATATAGTTCCCTATGCTATACAGTAGGACCGTGTTTCTCCATTCTAAGTGTAATAGTTTACATCTGCTAACCCCAAACTCCCAGTCCATCTCTCTCCCTTCCCCTCCCCCTTGGCAACCACAAGTCTGTTCTCTATGTCTATGAGTCTGTTTCAGTTTTGTAGATAGATTCATTTGTGCCATATTTTAGATTACACATATTAGTGCTAGCACATGGTATTTCTCTTTCTCTTTCTGACTTGCTTCACTTGTTTATAGTGCTTCTGGAGAACAGCAAAGAGGAGTGTTCGTAAGCATCCCCATGAAGTTTCTAGCAACTATAATTGTTATATTTAAAAAAACCAAACAGACTAGTTAATTCAAATTTATCTCTAATAGAAGCATGCTAAAAATCTATTCTCAATTCAAGGTAGGCAGCCTAGAACTAAGTCTGTTCTTACACTATAATTACGTTCTCTCTTGTCTTTTGGGGGATCCCGTGTGGCTCTTTGCTCCCTGTGGCCTCAGCCCTGCATTAACAGAAAGCATTCTGAGCCCACACTGCATACTGGCATAGGCAGTGCCACCCCCACCACTGAGCTTTACCCCAGTATGCCTATTCACATTGCTATTGTGGCACCTATCACTTTAAAACTTTTTTTGGGGGGTGGGGTCTGTCTTAACTCCTTTTCTCTCCCAGTCTCAACAGTGTTGACACCTTAAAGATAGAGTTTTAAAAATATTGACTTATTTGTACTTGGTTCTAGGTACACTGGCTTGGGCATAGTAAACACTAGATAAATATCTGGTAAAGGAACCAGGGCCAAAGAAAGAGAAGGAGAGAGACAGAGGGAACACTGGAAGGAAAAAAGAAAGGAAGAAAAGTAGGGCAGAGCTGTGGAAGGGACAAAAGGATGTACGTATTTGCCACTTACCAGCTATGACGTTTGTCTCAGCCTTTGTTTTTGTATCTGCAGAGTGGGGGAAATGACACCTACCTTTTGTGGTTAATCAGGGCATACCTGAAAGAACCGTCATGGGATATGCAGTCTGGCTCATTATTTTCTTTCCAAGCCTTCCCCTTGGAGATCCTGTAATTCCTCCAGAAGTTTCTCAAATTTATCCTGTTCCGTCTGCTTTGGAAATATGCAAGTTATCCTACATTAAACTGAATTTTAATGTTCTCTTGTTGTTTTGATGGCTTCCTTCTGGTCTTTCCAGTAGGGCCACGAGCTGTGCCAGAGCCACCTTCTTCCACCTCCTCGCGATATCCCGTGGTAGCTTGAAGCAGGCTGTAGAAATTGACGGACCTGGTTTCCTCCCAGAGATGGGATGTTAATCATCTCCCAGCACAGCACTGCTGCCTCTGTCCTGTAGGTGGCGCTTGGGCGTGGGCAGTGGGGGTTCTACGAGTGAATATCCCCTGTGGGAATTCAAACCTTGTACACCTTGGCAACAGTGATTTGGCTAGTAACAATTACAAATGAAAACAAATGTACATCCACGATAAAACCAAGGAATTCAAGGAGAAATGTATAGTCGTCCCAGGTCTCAGAAATAAAGAAATAACTGCCTTTTTAGACTAGACAATTAACAATGTAGGTATCTAATTTTTAAGCAGGTTGTAGGCTTATTAAGAATGATTTACGCTATATAATATTCTCTAATGCTATTACGATATTATTAAATATTTCTGAATATCTTGTTTTTTCTTCGATCCACTCATTCTTTTCAGTAATCCGCTTTTGTCTGTCTTAATACTACATTCTAACAAAGGCTAACTGAAACATTCTTATCAAGCGTATAAGTGGTCCATGTCTTTGACTCGCCAAAATGAATCGTTAAAAAAAGGTCTTTAACGTTTCAATTTATTTGTGGATAAGATAGTTTTATTGCTTCTCCTGCAGAAAGATAGATGGAATATTTATTCCTCTTTATTCCTCCAGGGCCTTTTAACCATAGAAAAGTAGAGTAGTCAGCTGATTGCTAAACACTCCTGAAAATTTCCTGCCAGTGGAAACAAATAAATAAAACATAAAAAATCCATTAAATTCATCATCCTTGCCTGGACTTTTGTACGTATAACATGTTAGAGTTTACACAGGGCTTACATTGGAAAAGCAATGATATCATGTATTAAAACTTCGCAGGTGCCAGTTTTTGAGTGAAGTATGTTACATATTCTATTATCACTTTATCCTCACCCAACCTTTGGAGATTTCTATGGTGGATATCATTATCTTCCCCACTTTATAGCTGAGAAAACTGAGGCTTAAGGTTGCTATGATTTGCTGAGTAATCTAGTTACTGGATTTATAAACCTACTAGCCATTCTCTTTGCTGCTGTACAAGGAGCTGAATTATGGGTTTTGAGTGTGCCCAGCTTCTTTCTGCTTGTGTGGACTTGTGCAAGCCACTTAACCCTTCTGCCTCACTTGTCTTACTGTGTGGCGAGGATAATAATCTATCTCATAGACATATTTTTGCTGTTCAGTGTCATAGTAGGAGTGCCATGCTCATAACTTAGATCTGACAAACTTAGGCTTTCTACTCTTGTTCTTGTCATGGCTACTGTTTTCAGAAAGTTTTCTAATTGTGTCCTCCCTTTCTCATTTTACGATCCTTTTATTTTTAAGAGCTCTTTTTAATTAACGTAAAGTTAGGTTGCTATGGTAACACAGTTGGTTTGCATTCCACGTTTTGGAAACACACCCTGAGGTGACTCCCAGTGACTCAAGCCCTTTTACAAGCCACTACCCTTGAGTAGAGAGTGGAAGTTGTGACTTGCTTCTAGCAAATAAGATTTGGGAGAGGTGAAGTGTTATCCCTCCTGTGGGTATGTTATGGTATGTCAAACTTTGTCTTGGTAGGTAGGAGTACCAGATTCCTCAGCTGGCCCTGAAGAAGCGAGCCATCATGTTGTGAGGGGCCAAAGAGAGGACCGTGTGGCATGTAACTTTTGACAGCTTCCAGGAACTGCTAGTGGCCCCCAGATAACATCCAGAAAGTGGATGGGGACCCCAGGGGCTGTATGTTCCCACTACATGTGAGCTTGAGAGAGGATCCCAAGCTCCAGAAATCGATGCAGACTGGCTGATACCATAATTACAGCCTTGGGGGAACCCGAGCAGGGGTCCCAAAATGCTGTGCCCAAACTGTGTTAAGCCAGATTTATTGCCACATTTGTGGTACTTTGTTCTGCTGCAGTTGATAAGAAATGCACACCTCTTCAAGTTTCCGACTACCTGTCTAACTGTGATTCATTTTTGCCACATTAGTATTAGACATTAAATTTCATATATAGTTAGACCAAAATAAAAGCTAGGATTTTTAAGTTTTTAAAGGGCTAGTAATAGCTTTTAATTACTGACAAATTTAAAATGTGAGTTTATAGAACTAAAACAGAAACTTTTAGATTAAAGAGATGTAAGACTTAGTCTAACCCTTTTATTTTGTGGGTGAGAAAATTGAATTACCTTTATGCTACATTGCATTGCCTCGGTGCGTTATGAAATTTTCACTGAGATTTTTGTAATATTCCCTGTATTGTTTATCTATAGAATGGAGGACATGACAAGCATTGTGAAAATATAGAAAAAACTTTAACATTAGCTTGAGCCCTGCCTATTATAAAAGGTGACTGATGCTGGAGTGGATGTGGGCATAGATGAATCTGAAACTCATCCGTATTCACTGGCTGTGTCTTAGTCACGCCGTCCCTCTTCTTATGGACTATCAATAGATGAGCTTCTGATTTAGGATTGAAAGACCCAAGTTTAATAAGTTTGTTTGGTGTGTATTCTACAGGATGCAATATCTAGTTGAGTCATTGACTCACTATGCTTGTAGAATAAGTAAAAACTCTGCCTCTTGCTATTTCAGGTTGAAGTAATCTGGCTGAATTTACTGCTTCAGCTCTGTGGCCCTCTGCTCAGGACTCAAACTTTCTTTTCAAGGGAGATTAGCCTCAGATTAGCCTCATCACTTCTTCCTCTGGGTTTTGTTCACACCACTTGCTATGACTTTAAAATCTGCTCTTCCTTCAGACAGGGGTGCTTAAGTCCTCCATCACTGCCTCTGCTCAACTCAACACACGGGGATGCTCCATTTGATTTGGTAGTGCTGAAATCAAACACACACACACACACACACACACACACACACACACACACACACACACTTTTAGTCTTGGTTCCCTACATAGATATAAAGTCATTGAATTTGGGGAAGAGTGTCCAATTTTTTATCTCCCACAATATCTAGTAACATGCCTTGGTAAGTATTAGTTCGATGTTTGTGAACTGATTACTTAATTGTTTAGTGTGCATGGGAAGTGGGTAATGGATATAATTAAAGGGCAGGTAACAGGAACCTGTCGCTTCTGATGGGAAATGGGAAGTTGGTTAAGAGCTGTAACTAGAGACGTAAAAACAGGAGCATATCAGGAAAGGGATGATGATGGGAAAATGCAGCCACAGGAAGAACTGACAAGGCGAGAGTCATTGAGGCTGGAGGGCTGGAGACAAATCCCACCAGTGTGCAGGGCTTTGTGATTTTGAAATGAGGAGAGGAGAATAATTCCTAACCTTGGGAACAGAAAATATTTTGTGGTTTATATATGATTTGTTTCTTCTCTCATATCTAGCTATATCGTCTGTCTATCTATCTACCATCTTGTGACTCCTGTGTCTTTGAGATGTACTCCATCAAGATTATAGCACTTTCTTTTCCTCCTCATAAAAGTAATCTTACTTCCTGGTTTTTAGACCCAGAGAGTTAATTTGAAGATAATGAAGGTAGAAATGGACAGTGTAAAGAGCTAAAATCTAGGACAAAATTCTTTTATTATTATTATTATTATTATTATTATTATGTCCATTTTCTTTTTTTTTTTAGGGCTGCGCCTGTGGCATATGGAAGTTCCCAGTCTAGGGGTCTAATCAGAGCTACAGCCACTGGCCACAGCCACAGTCACCGCAGCACCAGATCTGAGCCACATCTAAGACCTATACCACAGCTCACGGCAACACCGTATCCTTAACCCATGAGTGAGGCCAGGGATGGAACCTGCATCCTCAAGGATACTAGCTGGGTTCGTCAACCACTGAGCCAAGATGGGAACTCCAGAACAAAATTCTTTTAAAGCATACCTTTTGGGAATGAAATTATTTGAATGTGAAATGAATATTTCTCAATTTTACAGATTTTGTAAAATTGACTTGTGATGATTTATGTACACCTATAATTGAAATAAAATCCATTAAGAAAAAAATGAATATTTCTCAAATATGTTGATGATTAAAGTGGTGTGGAGACTGGGAGAGTACACACGAGGCTGCCCCCTCCTATTACGTTAACAGAAGACTTCTCTTTTGCATGTTTCCCCCTCCTTTCTTTTCCTGATGGAAAAGACCTGTCTTTGTTGTTATTGAACATCATTCTATTTTTAACTCCAACTTATAGGGGTTGTTTCAAACTGTGTCTGACCCTCTAAGCCCTCGAGTTGGATGTCAGTACAGTCTCAATAAACATTCTTTGTTTTCTCATCCTCCCAAGTCACCCTTCAAAATGCCAGCTGTATCAGGCCCCAGAATCCCCTGTTGGACGTCCCTTAGGAAGCGGATAACTTGCCTAGTGCTACACCCATCTGTCCTGCCCCTTCGGGTTGAACGTACCTGAATGTACTCAGTGAATATCAGCCAAAAAAATTATCTGTTCTGTCTCCTATGCCTTTATTTGTTAAGTATTATAGTTGTCATAAGAATACACATTCATCAGCCAGAAAATACTCAATGATGACCTCTTTTGTTTACAATTTAACCTTGTGTAATAGTAATTCTGTAGTTTGTGAGTTAAAGAGCTCATCAGTCCAAACTCTGAACTACTTAGGCCTCTTTAGATTGATGTGAAATATGTTTAGACCTATTAAGTGTCTATATAAGGTCTGGATAGATGTACCATCTCTTTGGTACTTCAAGTTCCCATCTCTGTAGTGGAGACACCAATAGCCTTGATCTCTTAAGACTGATAGGAGGATTAAGTGAGGTAAGTGCAGTAATATATGTAAACTGCTTAGAACGGCCTGGCATATGTACACACTATATAAAGTTTCACTTTTTGCCATTAGGTGATTTGAAATCATCAGTGTAAATGTGACTGAGCAGTTTTAGGCCTGTATTTGTTTGTTTAGTATAATGTACATACAACAAAATGGATAATCGATTTTGTACATGCAATTTGATGACTTTTGCAATGGTATACGCTCGTGTAATTCACATTCCAATTAAGATACAGAATTTATATCACCCCAGAAGTTTCCCTGTGCCCCTTGGCCATCAACTGCATCTTCCAGAAAACAAAATCATTCTGATTTCTATCATCAAGAGTTGGTTTTGTCTGTCATAGAACTTCGGGTGAGTGGAATAATAGAACATGTACTCATTTTGTGTTTTCCTGCTTTTTTTCATCTTCATACACACACACACACACACACACACACACACACACACACACACACACACACACATATATAGAGAGAGAGAGCTAGAGCGAGAGAGAGCGCGAACAAGCATATGGAAGTTCCAGGCTAGGGGTCAAATCAGAGCTGCAGCTGTCAGCCTACACCACAGCCACAGCAACACTAGATTCGAGCCACATCTGTGATCTATACCACAGTTTACAGCAACGCTGAATCCTTAACCCCCTGAGCAAGGCCAGGGATTGAACCCACATCCTCATGGATACTGTGTTTAGTTCTTAACTCACTAAGCCACAATGTAATGAAGAAGGAACTCCTCTTCATTATATTTTTGACATTCACCTGTGTTATTACATATGCTGCGTGGCATTTCATTATCTGAATATATAATTTGTTTATCTGTTTTTCTATTGTTGAACATTTGAGTTGTTTCCAGTCCTTGGGCTCGTATGAGTGAAACTGCAGTGCATATTCTTAGAGACATTGTTTTGTGATATATGTTTTCATATCTTGGGTAACATCTAGAAGTAGAATCTCTGGATCACAAGTAGGCACATGTCAGCTCTTAAAGACACTGTCCATTTTCAAGGAAAGTTTTATCTGGATATATGTGGTATATATACACAATGGAATACTACTCAGCCATAAACAAGAATAAAATTATGCCATTTGCAGTAACATGGGTGGAATTAGAGACCCTCATACTGAGTGAAGTAAGTCAGAAAGAGAAAGACAAATACCGTATGATATCACTTATATCTGGAATCTAATATGCTGCACAAATGAACCTTTCTACAAAAAAGAAAATTGCGGACTTGGAGAACAGACTTGTGGTTGCCAAGAGTGTGGGAGAGGGAGTGGGATGGGATGGGAGTCTGGGGTTAACAATTGTAGACTATTGCCTTTGGGATGGAAAAGCAAGGAGATCCTGCTAAATAGCACCGGGAACTATTTCTAATCACTTCTGACGAATCTATATATGTATGTGTAACCGGGTCACCACGCTGTAAAGCTGAAAAATTGACAAAACTGTAAACCAGCTATAATGGAAAAATTAAAAAAAAAGATTTTACCAGATCAGAAGTAAATACTGCCCTATCTCTAATAATATCCATAGGAATGAAGTGCCTCATCTATCTCCCTTAAAGTAGAAGTAATATAGATCATAGGCAAAGTAGAATAATGAAATATTTTTAAAAATAAATAAGACACTGTCCAATGTTTTCTAAAATATTTTTACCATTTTCTTTTTCTTCTTTTTTGCTTTTAGGGCTGCACCTGCAGCATATGGAGGTTCTCAGGCTAGGGGTCGAATTGGAGCCACAGCTGCCAGCCACAGCTATAGCCACGGCAACAGAGGATCCAGGCTGCGTCTGTGACCACAGCTCATGGCAATACCAGATCCTTAACCCACTAAGCGAGGCCAGGGATCAAACCCGCAACTCTTTGGTTCCTAGTCGGATTCTTTTCCACTGGGTCATGATGGGAACTCCCCATTTTCATATTCTTACCAGGAGTGTGTGAGATTATCAATTGTTCTCTGTCCTTACTGACTTCTGTCATTTCAGACATTCTTACAGGTGTGAAGAGGATCTCATTATAGTTTTCATGTCCGTTTCCCTGTTGACTAATGACGAGGAACTTCTTTTCATGTGCTTATTGGCCATTCATACATTTTTCTTTGTGACGTGTCTGTTGCCAATTTTTTTTTAACCAATGTTTGATTCATTTGTTTTCATTGTTATTTTAATGTAATTTGAATGCTTATATAACAATCAAATTATTTGGATATGTACAGCACATTTATTATCTTTTGATTCCATTCGTCAATGGAAGGAAATCACTGCCAGAGTGGTTTACTTGTCCTCAAATAGACCCCATAAAGTATCAATACCTTTATTGCTGAGTTTCACACCAAAACCAGAGCCAAAGCAGGTGTTGCTACCATCTGAGAGTGATAATCATTTTCAGATGCTACATATGGTCTCTCTAGGAACTCAAGATTCTACATTATGTGGTTCTCCACGTTTTTAACACTTCTGTGACTTAATCATTCCCTTCCTACACTTGTTTTAATTTGTCTGTTCAGGGAGAAAAAGATCCCAATGAGAATACGGAAATAATGAGTTTCGATGAACTGGGTATTTGAAACATACCTGTTTTTAAGTGGGAGGAGCAGTTATCTCTTTTTGTGTGTGTGTGTGGGGGGGGGGGCATTACCTTTTATATGCAGTAAGGTAGCTGTGAAATTTGAATGCTTTCATTAGCTTGTATCAGGGTCATTACAGTAGTGACAGCTAAGAAATGTTAATACATACTTAGAAACTGTGTTTGTTAATGGTTCCCAGGCAAAGACTGTGACAGAGCTGCCCCTAATTCCATAAACATAAGGCATATTAATCCCTTTAGTTGACAGGTGCTTAAATGGGCAGATTGGATGAGTAATTGGGTTGTTTCTCCTAATCCTTAGCTTTGAATATAAATGAGAAATATCCCAATATGTTTATTTGTCTTTAGAAACGACTTCTAATTGATTTATTTAAAAATAAGCTGTTTCTGTAGAATAGTGATTTTTTTCCTCCCAGCATCTGTTGTTCATGTGAGAAGGGTTGCCATTATTAAACATTTTTTAAAAGTCCATACCATTTAACACTCAACTCTCTTTCTAAATCCCATGTGAAGAGCTGAGAAGTCATCCTCCAATGATTTCATTTTAAATAACATTAATTTTTTAAGGGGAAAAAAACCCTGATTCCCTAGAAAGATGATTTCCTTTGGAGGCTGCTCTGTGACTTATATGCCCCCAGGATACAATTTAGTGTTGCACTGTGACCCCAAAATTTTAAGGTGGTTTCCAGAAGAGCCTAATATGCTCTCAGGAGGCAGCGCCTGTCCTGGAAAGACCCGGCTCAATATTCCTCTTTACTTGACGAAAGTGAGAGAAATTACTTAACATTTTAAAGAGTGGGCTGACATATTCCTGAACCTTTTGTTGCTGTCTCTCACCTGTCAGTGCGATGAAGGATTGGGGAAAAAAAAAGGGTTAGAGTGAGTGAGCCTTGTGGCATGAGCGGCATGGGAGACATTTTAAGGGCAATGCAGGAAGAAAGTTTTGGGGAAAAAGTTGGGGAGTTTCTCAGTGCCAAATGGGGCCAACAACAAGCCAAGAAGCTCGCAAAAGACAGCACTTTAGAAACAGTGATAATGCAGCCAGTACCTCACATTAAAGCCACAATGGATGAGAGAAGGACAGTGGAGCGATGGAGGAAAGGCAGTCAGGTCATAAAATGTGGTACCATGTTCAGAGAAACCCAAGGGCAGGGGATGTCTGATTAGCCAGATTATGTACGTGTGTTTTCCCCCAAGGTTAGGGCTGTTGACTGGGGGGGGAAAAAAAAAAAAGCATAACCTAAAAGTTGAGGCTTAGGTTTTATTTGGTGGACTTACTAAGGACTTAAGCCCAGGAAACAGCCTCTAGGATAGCTCAGAGGGCCTGTACCTAAGAGGTGAGGGAAAAGCCAAGATAAATAGGAATTTTGCAAAAAAAAAAATATATATATATCAGTTGAGCATGAAAAGAGTACTATTAATTTAAGAAAAAACTAGATACCTCTTGTTAATGAATTTGGTGTTTTTCCCTGTATGGGAAGATGCAAGAGCCTGGGTTTAATGAAATCATTCTGTTGATATGCACCTAAAGTCTCTAGGGTCAATATCTGGTTTTCTCCATCCTAGATCCGTTCGAGGTGCACTGTTGGGCGTGGATGCAGAGGCTGATGGCTTGATGGCCGAAACATCCTTTGTTTACTGATGCCAGGCGACACTGTTTGCCCACAGGCTCTTTCTATGTTTTATACCCATATATGCTATTATTTGTACAGACATTTGAAAACAGAGTTCATACAGACAGCTGTGTACATTTTGAATAACATTTGTATTGTTAACCGATGTTAATGTTCTATTTTGAGTGGATTTTATCTCTTTCATGTGGAAAAATGATGTGACATGGTCATGGTTGATAGGAGCTCCTGGAAGGAAGGATCCATATTTCTTCATTTTTGTACTTTCTGGGTCTGACACCATTCTTGCTCACAAAGAATGTCTGTTGATAAAATCAAATCACATCCCGGAGCTTTCTACCTGATCTGGGTTAAGAAATATCTTAACACTGATCTTCCTTCTTTTTTCTCTTCTGGTTTTATTGAGATGTAATTGACATAGACCACTGTATAGGTATTAGGTGTACAGCATGACCTACATACTTCATGAAATGATTATTGCAGTAGGTTTAGTGAACATCCACTGTCTCATATAGATACAAAATAAAAGGAAAAGAAAAAAATGTTTTTTTCATTGTGATGAGAACTCTTAGGATATTCTCTTTTAATAGTTTTTGGCTATAACATTCAGTGGTGTTCATTATTTTAATGAGGTTGTACGTTATATCCCTAGTACTTATTATAATGATAATTATTATATTTTATTATAATTATTATATTTATATTTACAATTACACCTGTAATAACATTTATAATAAATTATAATAATTTTGACATTATAATCATTATTAATAATGATCTTTCTTGATAGAATGCAATAAACCCTTTTTTCTGAAATAGTAAGTGCATCCACAGGGTTACTACATTTTCTACCTTCTTGGCTGCTGTAAATCGACTTTCTAAGGTAAAAAAGATTATTGGTGGCATAGCAAGACAAGAATCTTGGGATTGATTGTTTCCACTGTCTGCTATTAAAAGGTCTGGCTCTCCAGAAAGGGACAAGTTAGGAAGAACATAGGATTTCAGAGTATTGCTTATATTTTCTTGCAAGTGTCTTTTCCTGTGGTTTTTAGTTACTTTTCATAGAGTCGTTCACATTCATAAACTCTGTGGCCTCTGGCGTGAGTTTTGAATCAATTGACTTTTTCAGCAAGAAAGGGAACTTTCCAATAGACGTTTACAATAGAAAATAATATTCTCAATTCTGTTCAATAAGTCTTTGGGAAGTTTTTTTTCCAAATCACTTTTCAGCTCTGTGATTAATTTAGTTTTCCAGAAATTTGTAATCGTTTTATGTTAGGTTCTGCAACTGTTTAAAGAACTGGAATACTAATGGCATTAAACTGTTGTGTTTATTTTGGATTAGCTCAGTTTAATTATAATCTCAGCCTTTTCTAATCGGTTTTATATTTTTATTCAGACATTAATCTGGTATCACACACAGATAATTATGACAGCTTATTAACAGAAAAAAAAAACAACATTCAACTAGTACTTTGAAGAATGTTAAGGTTTTTATACCATATCAGGCTCAGTGATATTGATCTCTTTATTCTCAAATAGTAGTGTATTCAACCATTACTTATTCCTGTACATTTTGCTTAGGTTGATGAAATTATAGCACTTTGTTTTCATATCTGTGAAAATACCAGTGCTGTTAGTTAGCTATAAACTGGAACATGAAAGTGCAGTGGGGCTCCATCAGGCTTTGGAACTTTGGAATCAGAATGCTTAGCTATCCTTTGTACTTCATAGTCAGGGAAATGTTCAACCTACACATCTCTAACAGGAGCGTAGGCACTAGCTCTATATTTATTGTCACCAATTTTTGCAGTGGCTTAAGTCTTAAAAATGTGTGTGTTCTTTTTAGGTAAAAGAACTGTATGAAGTAAAAGAGCAACACCACAACTTATTTAAGGCTTGCGTGTCTTCCTGCCTCAGGATGAGGCAGTGGAGATCTCTGAGTCATGTTAAAATCCTTCTCAGGTATTTAGAATCTTTGTTATCTGAGGTTATTCTAAATAGGCTTCGATTTGACACCACCCATACTGTTTTGGGGAGATGTTATGAAAGAGAGACAAAAATGGACCAGCAGTCCCTATGTTCCCATATTGACTCATGAGGTCAACATTTATTAAGGCTTTTCTGTAAACAAGATACTTATACAGCTGTACCTTGAAATAGAGTTTTCTTGTTCTTAACAGAAGTTGCATTTTAATAATGATGTTCCACTTCAGCCTCTAGATATTTGTATTAACTATCTACAATGCGGTGAATTTAAAAAGTGACACTGTTTTTAAGTTTTTGACTTTAAATCTAGGGGATGTCTTTGAAATGGCTCTATTTGTCAGTATTGAAACTAACTGCCATCATATATTTGTTAATATTGAAACTTCAAATCTTTGTGAACTTTTAAGCTTAAAAGGGGAGTGTTATTTATAGTTTCTGTCGATTTCGTCTGATGAAAGATAAGCCATAATTTATCTCGTCCGTGACAAATCCCTATAAACTTGGATATAGGGAGTGTAGTATAGCGGTTAAGACATTAATTCTGGCTTTTGGATAGATTGGGACTGCATCTTTGCTTAGCTGTTTAAATTTAGGCAGCTTTATTAATTCTTGTTTTTTTTTTTAAACTGGCAGAATAGGAATCATAATAATATTCACCTCAGAGAGTTATGATGATTAAACGAGGAGGATCATGTGAAATGCCCCATATCAGGCGTATATTTGGAGCTCAGAAGATATTCATCTTTTATACCCCAGACCTAGCACAGGGTCTTGCACAGGCTCAGAATTACTGATTGAATAAATAAGTCAATCCTTTGGGGTTCGGAGAAGAAAATTGATTCTGAAACACCTGGTGGGATAGGTTGTATTCGCTTTGGTAATCTGTTAAATGTATTCCTGAGTAAAGTGCTAATGACTTAAATCAATACATGCGATTTTTGATGACCTAGCAAGATCAAGTCACTGGGGGACATGTGCAGCAGGATAAGAAATCATCCTTGGCTGTAAGCCACTACATTACTTTATAGGTGGGGCATAAGATCTGAACATTCGAAAAGTTCAGGAATAATACTAAATTCAAAAAACAGGTGAAATGATTAAAAAATGATTTTTAAAAAAGATTCCAATAAGTAATAGAGATAAAAAGACTCTTAGGGGAGTTCCCTTCATGGCTCAGTGGTTAACGAATCCGACTAAGAACCATGAGGTTGTGGGTTTGATCCCTGGCCTTGCTCAGTGGGTTAAGGATCCGGCGTTGCCATGAGCTGTGGTGTAGGTTGCAGACGCAGCTCAGATCCCGCGTTGCTGTGGATGTGGCGTAGGCCGGCAGCTACAGCTCCTGTTGGACCCCCAGCCTGGGAACCTCCATATGCCGCAGGTGCTGTGCTAGATATAAGGCAAAAAGCCAAAAAAAAAAAAAAGACTCTTAGGGGCTACATGAAATTTCAAGCCTCCGCATTTAGGGAAGATCTATTTTTAACTCAAAATTTCAGTAATGATAATAACTGGGATTTTATGCATTTTAATTGATAATGGTAAGTATATTCTACTTACCCCCCAATAATATTCATTTTTCCTCGTAGATAGTGTATAAATAGGTACAATATTTATGCTTCACTGTATGAGAACAGACATGGCTTATTGACTACACAAAGATGAATGGAAAATATTCCCTAAGCTAAATGAATGGAAAATGAATGGAGCATATGGTACAAATACATATGTAACTTAACTGTGAGATGCCACATAAGTTCATTCCACTAAAAGACACTAAATAGAAAAGAAACTGAGCATCATTTGTCCTGCTCACTACTGAATGGGCAGTGCGTTTTCTAGGATGCAAAGGTGAAAAAGATGTAGCTCTGACTTTGAGGACGAGAGAGTCCAAAGGAGAGTGAGTGACAGACAGGTGTACAGATAAACACAGAAGGAATACCAAACTGCTCCAACAGAACTTTGTGCAAATGCTCTGGGAGGCTGGAGGAATGTGTTAGGTGAGCTTTCATAAAAGAGAAACAAGAGAATTCTGAGTAAACAGTATGACCTCTAATGGGGAAATCAGGGAAGACTTCATGAAGGAGAGGTATTCGACCTTAATATTGTTGGAAGATCATCTCAATGCATTCCCCAAATGAGAGATATTTGCTCCTATCTGATATGTGCAGATTAATATGGGGAATTCTGCACAGAATACTCTGTGCTTCAATATTCAGCCTCCAGCACGTGTCTGATCATGGCAGGGGATAATAAATATTTGATTGAATAAATAAATGTTTACATTTACATTGTGCATAATAGAAGCATACTGAAGTTAGGAAAAATGCTGAACAGCACTCCTACTTCTCATTTATCTTTGTATCTCCTACAATGCCTAATAAAGTGTCGTGTACATTGGAGGTGTCCAAATATTTGGTAAATTTCTGACTCCTGGGTGGAGGGTGTTGATAACTAGACTTATGGTAAGTAAACATGTCAGGGTTTTCCCATGGCTGATGTGTCAGAGCATATGGTAAATTTCAAAATGTGTTTGTCATTGTGGTACTGGCAGAAGATGAGATTAGATCAATTAAAAATAATACTAAGTAGGAACTTCTATTTGTTGAAATTTTTGATTTTTCCTGGGCTACAATAAGCTCTTCATATGAATCATCTCTGTTCTTTAAAATAATTTGCAAGTAGGTCTAGTTCTGTTTTACAGATAATGGAATTAGACACCAAGAAGTGAACTGACTTATTCAAGGACACAAAATCAGTAAGACTTGGAAATGTGTCCAGAAACAAAAAGCTCCTAAAAGGATTCATTACACAAAATAAAGTAGTCCATGAAAGCATAGTCTTCAAATCTAGTGCAAAAGTAAAATCTATTCAATAAGTAGGAATGAGGTTAATTTTAGTGGGGAAGAAAGTTCCATTCCTATCTTAAATAGTATTTCAGTATAAATGCCAGATGTATTACAGAGTTAAATGTAAAAAATGAAAAAGAAAGAAATAATAAAAGCACCAAAAGTTTAATATTTTTCTCATATTTGTATAGATACATAAATTGAAATAGTAGAAAGATATTCTGTATATAATAACAGTAAAAGGAACAACAGTGAAAATATTGATGGATTTGGCTGTAAATATTTATACCTTCTGTAAGTATTTATAGCTTCTGTAAATCAAAAGTCAAGAAATAAATGCAAAAAGTTGAAAAGCAAATGGCAAATTGTGAAAAAGAAAATATGCATCAGTAGGTTAAGATTCATGATAATATAATGTTTTATAAATCAATAAGAAAAATCTAAATTCCCCAATTAAAAATAGTCAGAAGAAATGAACAATTTTCCAAAGAAATACTGATTGACAATATATGCGTAAAAACTGGTAAAATCTCATGGATATACAAAAAAGTGAAAATTAAAACCATAAGGAGATGCCTCATATTATCTACAAAATTGGTAACGATTTTAAAAAATTTTGTTCCGGGGGGAAACTGGGAAAAAAAATCCTCTGATTAAGTATTTGGATATTTGTTGCGGTGTTACCTCCAAGATTGTAAAACTGAAAAAAATAAATTACATAGGTGAAATAATAGTGCAAATCCTGGGAATGCAAGTATTTTTGTGGCGGTGGGGCCAAGAGACTGGAGTCAGGGGAATGGGAGGAGATGAGTTAAAAAAGCGGACAAGGTCTAATTCTTGTACTGAGCCAAGATTTCATCTTGCGAGGTACAAGAGCCAATTTGGGTTTTATTGAACAGGAGTGACACACTCTGATTTATGTTTTAGAAAGGCTGTTTCACTACCAACTGGAAGAGGGATTGGTGGGATATATGTTTGCAGGCAGGATAATCAATTAACTATTGAGGAAATTCAAAAGAGAAATAAAAGAACATAAAGGAAGTGGCCCTGGGGATGGATAGAAAATGGATTTGAATTTTTAAAAAGTGGTAGAAGCAGAACTAGATAATAAGTGAATCAGGGAGGGGTGAATGAGGAAGGAAGAAGACCAAGTTTCATGGTTGGGTCACAGGGGTGGTGGCGCTCTTTCTACAGACGAGGGATGTAGAAGGAGAAATGGGTTAGGAAACTGAAAAGTGGTGGACCTGGTGCAGGCATGAGGAATTTTAAGAAGAGAGGTTCAGCAGTGGACTGAAGATGTCTTTTAAGGCACAGGAAGAAAATCTAGGTTGGGGATAAAGGTTCTCAGTCAAGGGTAGGAATGAAAGCACATCCTAGCGAGAGTTTTTGGAGAAAAGGAGGTTGTAATTATGAGATATGATATATATAGCATAAGATGGATTTAGAAGATTCTTGGACAGAAACGGTCAGGTGTAATGACCGGAGGGCTAAAAGCAGCATTAGGAGAATCTATTACAGAAGTCATAAGAAGAGAATCTCTACAAGAAGGCAGTGTGAAAAGCCACAGAGACGATGAGAGAGAAAAGTATGGTTTTGATCAGATCTCTTTCTTCCAGTAATTTATAAGCACTCAGTAGAAACATCTCCAGCTCAAATTGAAATGAAGTTTTTATAGCAAATAAATCCCGTTAAGTCCTATAAATTTCCACTTCAGAATATGTTTTTTCATATGCAAATTATAGGGATATATGTAAACATAAGCCTTAGACATAGCGTTTTATCAATATTTACTGAATGAACAATTGAAGAAGGAAAGTAGAAAGAATGAAGTAGAGACCCCTTATTCAGTCTTCCCTAATCCCACCTTTTCCTACGTCCCTTTCTCCCTGTGTTACTTTCCATCTACTCCTGAAAGTGAAACTGGACCATCTTTGTTTCAGGCCCAGAAAACATGTCCATCCGTGAACTCTGGACACATGGACATGTGAGCATGTTGTGTGAGCCCACTCTCGTTGGAAGAGCCTTTTTGTTTTGTTTTGTTTTTTGCTTTTTTTTTTGCGTTTTAGGGCTGCACCAGTGGCATATGAAAGTTTCTAGGCTAGGGGTCAAATTGGAGCTATAGCTGCTGGTCTACACCACAATTCATGGCAATGCCAGATCCTGAACCCATTGAGCAAGGCCAGGGATTGAACCCACAACCTCATGGATTCTGGTGGGGTTTGTTAACCTCTGAGCCATGAAGGGTATTCCTGGAAGGGCCTTTTTTTTTTTTTTCCATTTATAATGATTTTTATTTTTTCCATTATAACAGGTTTACAGTGTTCTGTCAATTTTCTACTGTACAGCTAGGTGACTCAGTCACACGTGCATGTATACATTCTTTTTTTTCACATTATCATGCTCCATCATAAGTGACTAGACATAGTTCCCAGTGCTGTACAGCTGGATCTTATTGCTTATCCATTCCAATGGCAATAGTTTGCATCTACTAACCCCAAATTCCCAATCCATCCCACTGCCTCCCCATCCCCCTTGGCAACCAGAGTCTGTTCTCCAGGTCTACGATTTTCTTTTCTGTGGAAAGGTTCATTTGTGCCATATATTAGATTCTAGGTATAAGTGATTTTTTGAAGGGATGTTCCCTGTGTTTCGTTCCCATGATCAGCTGCCATTGTTTTTAGTTGGAATTTGAGATTCCAGTCTCAGAACTCAATATTGCTTCATCTCTTCATGAATATTATTCATTGATTAGATGGAGCGTTTCTTAAATTGATGAATAACAGTACCTTGAACCTTTCTGGAAATAATGTCATCTGGAAATACAGTGAATGCATATACACAGTATGAACTTGAATAGATGAAAGTACACAATATTACCTTTAGAATGAGCAGAAAAAAACATGGTGCCATGTGGTATGAGGAATAATCTTAGTAAATGTGTCCGAGAAAATTGGAGGTGAAATGGATAGAAAACCAGTGCATTATCTTATGTAATATTACTTAAAATTTTCAAACTGTCCATTAATTCTTAAAGACTTTTAAGTTTGCGGAGTTATAGAGGATATTGCAACAGAAGTTAATTTTCAGAAGAAATCTTTACTGTTTAATTTCAATAGATTCAGGTACTCATATGTTTGGTTTCGTTTTACTTTTCAAGTCCATCTTGAATTGGCTTCTGAAGGCTCCAGTTGTACAGATGACATAGTATTTGATGAATATTGAAGGCCAGAATATTTATCATGGGGTAATTGTTATGATTTGTGTTTTTGGGTCTAAATTCATCTTTTTTTTTCAGATGGGCCTTTTATCATTATAATTATTATTATTATAAATCCATCTCTTAATATTTGTAAGCATCCTCACCAGTTAATGATGCCTCATATAGTTGTCCTTTGAATAACTTTGGATACTGCTGTTGTCCAGCATTTGACCAAAATCCATGGTGGAATTCCTCTCTACCTTTTGATGAGATGAAAAATAGGCTGTTAGAGCTTAGCTTTCAATTATGAATGCATATCGTGTTTGCAATTATGTTAAACACAGCAACAAAATGTTACATAAATTAAACTGGACAGTAGCCAAATTTCCTTCAGAGGATGGCAAAGTCAAAAAAAAAAAAAAAAAGACTTTCAGTGTCTCAAATCCACATGGTGAGTTTTGCTCATTTTGTTACAGTTCTAAAATTCCCCACTAATGGCCTTGTTTAGTCCTAGTCCTACTTTAAAAAAATGATATTTTAATAATGTGTTTTGAAAGGAGACAAATTAAAAAAAATGTTCACATACATCATTTTTTTCAGAGAGAAAATTATTTTGTTGTGGTTTACTGTTAAATAAAGCAAATTAATCATTTTTCTCCTTAGTTGATTAGAATAGTGGAATTTTAGAGTTTGAAGGGATCTTAACATCATTTAGCCTGGCCTTTATATTTGTGTTTGCAAAATATACGGTGCCCCAAAGGGCATAGTTACCCAAAGCCAAATTTTATCTAGTTTCATGATTTCAATTTTAACTCAAATTCCTAGATACTCCTTGATTCATGTTTCAGTACTTTTTCTTAACCCAGCACTACTTCTTGCTCGGTAAATACGGACTGACTCGTTTTCATTTTGCAGAAAATTGACCCTTAGATGTTCAAAAAACTGGTATATCTTATGGGAGGTGATGGAACCTTTCTTGGAAACCTGTGATATTTGAGCAAGAAATTAAACCCCCCTCCCTGTAAAAAAATAAAATAAAAAAGTATGCACACAAGCTAAAACATTTCTGAAGGATCCAACAAATTGTACTTTTCCTAACTGAGCCTTCATAGTTATAATAATTAACGATTCAAAAAGGTAGGTTTAAAAATAGAATATTCTATACATAACAGCAAAAGAAAAATTCAGGCTGGGCTATTTCTGACTTGCAATTACGGTTCTTTAGGGACTGCGGTGACCTGCTCAACCATTCTGATTCCTCTCACAGTGTACCATTAATCAGAAAATTACGGTTCCTGAGGGAAGTTGTCTGGGAACATGGTGTTCAGTACAGATGGGGGTGGGAGCGGATGGGGGCAGGGTGGAGTCGTCTGACTCCTTCCCCTGCGAAATCTCAGGAATCCGTGAGGAGCCCCCAAGTCGTGTTGCTGAAAAGGACACAGCATAAGACAACTCTTAAGCCTCTCGTAGCTCAGCGATGCACTTCCATTATCCTCTTGCTAAGCTACAGCAATTTTCATTGCCTTTTAAAGGAAAGAAAAAAATAAAGTGCTCTGCTTTTATTTGGAATGAAGGGCACACCGTTTCCGAACTGTCTTTGCGGGTTCTGCCTAATGAAGCAGCTTAGGTATCACGTGACTGGAATAGCCTGAGTTGGGGGAAATAAGACCAGCTTGCCTAGCTGTGAAGAGGCACATATGGGCACGGAAGACCTTTGTTTGGCTTCGGAAAATAATGGTTGATGTTCTCTGTGGATCTTGCAAGGGAATCTTACTGGGGGGGGAAAAAAAAAAAGACATGTTTCATTTATGCCACTTCCTTCTGTTACTGGCAGCCTTGCAAATGATCTGGAACAGGTGGGCATACCAATAAGCAAAGAATGTGCTTTATTGTCTGTCATTCTCCACTTATCTTATTTTGATGAAGATATATAAAGGGAAGATCGCATTTGTACTTGATCTTGTGTTAGGAATCTGTAAAGCACTAACAAAATAAAAGGTACAATTTCTCTTTGCTAAGTCAGCTGACTATTAAAATTGAGAATAATTTTCTTGCAATTTCACAGGACAGTTTTTCATCGATGGCAGTCGTCATTTGGGGCAGGAAAGGGAGAAGCAGTCTATCAAAAACAGATAAAGAAAAGCCACACCACAGCCTGCTGTTTCTGCTATTTTGGATGATCGAGCTTGTGCGCAAATGAAATCATGACAGATTTATTTATATGAAATGGCCATTGCTGATCTCCTTGCCAGAAACTAGATTGCTTTTTTATTTAGGAGATTTGCAGAGCAATCCTTAGCTTTTTTAGTTAGTGGCAAAATGGCACCTGGCCAAACTGCCTCTTCCCATCCAGTTGGTGTTGCCAGTATCTTGGTATGCAATGCATTAAAATAAATATGCAGTCAACTGATAAAAAACATTCTTCTGTTTAAATTTTTTAATTATTTGCAGAGTTGAATTGGGGGACACCCCATTTAGCCTAATATGAAGTTTAATAGCTGGAATGGGATAAATTTTGCTGTCAGTAAACATAGGGTTATGAATTAAAAAAAACAACAAAAACAACTTTATAGATGATTCTTTTTTCATTAATGGCACTTGCCATTATCAGTCATCTCTGAAGTGCTTAAAGTATTTTTATTGCTGGTTATACAGGCCAAATTTATCAAGCAACTAAACTCAATACATTGATTGGAGAACCTGAAGGTTTTAGAAGAATCCTCCTTTAGAACAGTAAACTTGCCAAGGGTGTTTTTGGATAGCTCATTTGCTAATTTCCACTGTCCCTTAGAGAGCCTGCCTACTTGCTTATTAGCAGAGGCATGGGAGACCTTTGCTGCTGCTAGCTCACATCCATAAATTCTTTGCAGGGAGAGGGGAGTTAGTAGAATGATTATCAGATAAGTATGTTTTGTAGTTTTATTTTGCATTTTGCTCTGCTCCTTCTTCTTACAGGTTCCAATTGTTGGTGTGTTTAGTGGACCAATAAGATTATTCACGTATTGAGTAACTGCTATGTACAAGACACCTCTGTTAGGAGCTCGGGTTTCAGAGCAAAATCAACAAAGATCCTTGCCACGTTGAACTCACATCCTAATGCACGTTTTTCTTTCTGGCCCTGCTTTGTAGCCAGTTCATAGAAAGAGAGAGAGAGGTAGGGGGTGGGGGGGTGAGGGAGTCAAACATTGAGGATAAAAACATCAACTTTCACACTGATGAATCTGGTTGGTGAGCGTGCCTTTCAACTTGGCATTCCAAAGGGCCTAATTAATATTCTACTAATTAATATTCTACTCCTTTATTAAGACCTGAAGGTCCATGAGCATTGAAGCCATATCTGTTTTTTTGACCACCATCTTTATAGGTCCCATACAGCAAAACAAATATAAGTCATATAACATACAAGTAATGCAATATATAGCAATAAAAATATGTGTATATATATATATATGTATATTTATATGTGCATGTAGAGTTGATTTCACATATATACATATACATAGAGAGAGTCTATTCTCATTATTTGTGGTAGTTATGTCCAATAAATTTGCTGTGGACACTGAACTGGTGGTGAACTCTAATTGCAAGTTTAGAGGCCTGCACACCTCTGGTCACAGCATTATCATCAACTGATCAGCACACAACCGTGTTTTACGTATGTTTCTGTTCAAAGACATCTTATTTAATTTCTATTGTTGATTCAGTGATATTGAACTCATGGCCAATGACACTATAACTCATCCTTGAGAGAAAGTATATCTAACACACGTATTTTCTCCATAAGGCACACCACAGGCTTCTTGTGCTTAGGAATATGAGACAGCACTTCAGCTCTACACTTGGGGACCATTTTAAGCAGCAGAATTACCAACAAAAAGCACAAAAATGTAAAAAAGGCCTGACACTAAATAGAGCACGAAAAAGATGCTTGTTTGCAGTGTGAGAGCTAAAACCAAAAGTTAGAATGTCGCCTGTTCAGCCTCAGTTGGGAACATGCTTGTTGGGTAACTCAAATTTTTGCCTCTCTGAGAATTTGATCTGAAGGATTGCAAAAATACCAGTATTGATTTTTGGCATTGCAAATCAATTTTAACAAGTGGGTGATTTTGCAAACGTGGAATCTGTAAATAATGAGGATTAATTATTCAGAGAGATATACATTAAATTGCACCTTCCGTATGTCTCAGTGAGTTCTGAGCTATGGATTTAATTCTGGAAGAATTGTAATGCAAAGCTGGGAATACAATTTCAGGCTCAGAGCCGGGAAGCAAGATAAGCCCCTTTCTCTGCAAGCACGGGGGCTTAACCATCCAGACCTCCTCTCGGTGCCTGTGTCCCGACAGGGCCACAAGAGATGAAATGGTTCATCAGCCCACGTCTCAAGTCCCGACTACTTCCCAGGAGTCCAGATCCCTGAGCTGGAGAAGCAGTGACTGGAAGGAAGGATGCCAGCAGTGACAGTGTGTGGAAACTCGAGAAAATAAACTGTTCGAACTCTCGGGGACAGCCGGGTCTTGCTTTGTATTTTGGGTCAGATTCCGGTTTCTCAGCTGTCACTCCAGGCTTCATTGAGTCATTAACACACTTCAGAATCCCGCTGGCCCAGCCTCCTGGAGAGCAAGCCCTGCCCAGCTGACTGGTAGTCCTTTCGAGGCAGGGATGACCTGGCCCCATTTCTGCATCTCTGGAAACCTAAAGCTCAGCATCAGCACATGGGGGGCCCCCATAAATGCCTTCTTGATGGATTAACTGTCTTGAGGCTTTTTGCAGATTTTAAATCAGACTTTTTTTTTTTCAAGTGTCAGTTGAATAGACAGATGCTCAGATTCCTTTATGGAGGAGAAAAGCCTTTCATTCTGTAATTATGGAGGCAATGAAAAGATCATAAAAATATTCAATCGAAACTATTTAGTGTGAATGCTTTTCAGTTAAGATGTAATTAATCAACAAGTGTAAATCACTAATTATGAGGTCTTTTTCTCTTTTGATGTGAAATCATCCTTCAAGTGTTTGTAGCAAGAGGAGACCTTAATATTAAAACTACATAAAAGTGCAGGGAGAAAATGGAACAAGTAATTTATGAAAAAGGTAAATGAGACTAATTTGCGTTAGACTGGGTCTGGACAGAGAATAGCTAGCTTCTGTGGTACAGTATTTACAAAAGCACCAGCGCTACTTAGCATGATATTTTGATGATGGTAAATAGATAAATCCATAGAGATAGGTTGGTGGATAGATGAATTTGTATAAGAGGGTATTTTAGTTTCCTAAGGCTTCCCTAGCCAAGAACCACAAACGGGGTGACTTAAAACAACACAAGTTTATTGTCTTGCTAGCCTGGAGTTCAGCTGTCCAAAGTCAAGGCGTCAGCAGGGCTATGCTCCCTCCGAGAGACTCCATCCCTGCCTGGTTTAGTTGTTGGAATTTGCCAGCGATCCTTGGCATTCTTTGTCTTACAGAGGCGTCGCTTCAATCTCTTCCTCCTTCATGGCTCTCTTCACCTCCTGTGTCTTTGTGCCCACGTGGCCTTTCCCTCTTCTATGACACTAGTTGTATGAGTTGAGGGTCCCCCTCTAATGATCTCATTGTCACGTGATGGTATCTGCACAGATTCTACTTCCAAATGAGGTCACATTCACAGGGACTACAGGTTAGGATATTAATCTGTCTTCTGGGGGAACACATTCAACCCCTCACAGAGGCGTTGCTACATCGTTCATGAAAATTTTGTGTATGCCTTTGTGGCACAACCTTGAGTATTGGCCCGTCTGTGGCCTGCTTTTCCATTCACCTCCTGTGGGGGAAGTTTCTTCAAGTTCTCCAGCCAACAGCAGCAGTTCATCCAGAGCTGGCATCTCATATTCTCTCTTCTATAATGTTCTAACCCATTTGAAATTTTATTTTACTTTATTTTTTTTTTGCCAGTAGATGATTATTTGAGGAAGAGCTACCTTTAAACCAACAAATACATATCTTAAATATTTAAAAATAGCTCATTGATAATCAAATATGCACCACTCTTGGATTTATAACTTATCGCAACGAGGCCCACATTTACCCTTTTTTATGCCACCTTATGTTCTATACACAGATGTGATAAGGAGGCCTTCATAACCGAGGCTAGGAAGGCCATATAGATGGATATTTGATGCTTTTGACTTATCAGTTGGTTTAGGAAACAATTCTGTGCAAAGAGCAGTATCGTTAATCCCGCTTTGGCTGAGTGGAGGGAAATCGAATCAGTGTGAACCCCTTGCTGAGTTCCCACAGCTACTGAATGCGTTTGTGTTCTCAGCCTTGGTTATCAGCTCCAGTTTGGCCTTCTTTTCTACCCACTGTCACACTTCATGCAATTTAACCCTTGTTTTTCTGCCACTTTTAAGAAAATTTAGCCACACATAATTTACTCTCTGTGATGCTTTATTGAGAATTCCTACCTAATGCTAGACTCTCTTATGTCAACTGCTCAAGGTTATTTATGGGTGGAAATTAGAGTTGCATCAGAGAGCTAATAATAAACGTTACTATTAATTGTCATTGAATTATTTAAACCTCAGGTTTTTTTTTTGATTGTTGCACACACACACACACACACACAAAACCTTGGTATAGGTTATCTGTAAAATTAGGATTGCTTTGTTACGACAGATAGAAGAGAGATTTGTAAAATATTAAGTAATCCATTCATTTATGACTTACTGGAGAACCCAAATTATCAAAGAAAGTAAAAGGACAGTTCTGCTTTATAGTCTGTTATAGTTGGACTGAAAATCTGATATTAATACTCCTTATTTAAAGTATTTTAAGAACTCTCCATTTTTCAAGATAAAGACCAAGCTCCTCCTTAACATGTATGTAAGACCTTTTATGATCTGACCCCTCCTACATTCAGTGACGTGCAGTGACCCGAATGCACGATTGTCCTTCTCACCTTGGTATATGCTGTTTCTTCTGCTTGGAAAGTCCTCTGTGCCTGATTTGCCCAATCACGTGCCCTCATCTCCTTAGATTCTGGCTTACTAATCTGTAGTAAAGGAGTTCTTGACTCACCAAAGGGAATTTGATATCTTCCACCTCCATGTTCCTGTAGTAGTTTGCAAACAGCTCTCGTGAAACCATCAACATATTGTTTGTTTGCATGTCTATCTTAATATGCTAGATTGCAAGTCTTTGAGGTCAAGAACAGTGTCTTCTCATTTTTATATGTCTAGTTTATAAATTCAGGTATTGGGTGAGTGCCCCCCTCTGGCACATAGATAAGTAAATGTTTATTAAATGAATGCATGTTTTCGTGCCTTGGCTCATTTTCTCCACAATTCAGTTTTTCATAGCTTTACATAATTTGTTTCATCATTTGTGAAATAATTATCACCTTCTTCTGAATATATTGTACGTTTCATGCTTCCCTGCATAAGACTGATTCATTTTAGCACTATTTATCTTAGAAGTATTTTTGTAATTAAAACAGAATTACAGCACACTGTTAATATGTGCTCTTTGCCAGTAGGAGCTACAGCAGAGTATACGGTGTGCTCCTGGACAGGCTGCATTAGCATATCATACTCCAAACTCTCCCAGCCAGTCAGCCAACTGTGCTGTTCTGGGTTGAGTAGGTTCTCTAGTGCATGACCTTTCGTCTGCAGTGTTCTCTCCCTATGTCACATGCTTTGTACTTGGGCAAATTTTTCTGCAGAGCAAGCGTTGCCTTTTGAATGTTGAAACATGAGTTTTATAAAGTGGCATGAGTCCTCCAAGTGATCGTCTAGAAAATAGAAGGTAATCTTTATCAGGAAACTGTGGATTGGTGGAAGTCCTCTGACATAATCAAGGGCACATATACATCACTGCAGACCAAAGTTCATGGTCTACAGCGATGTATATAGGCAGGATGTCCAATAGTTAAGAATGGCATGTGGAAGAAACTATAGAGAGGGTGTGTCACGATTCCAGATTTTGAGGAGGGTGAAGGAGCGACTGCCACTGTGTGCTGCAACCTCATGGGGACTTCATGTCATGACTTGCATTAGGGCTAATTCTCTTAGAGCTAGAAGGTCCCACCATCCTCCACGCCTGTCCTGTAAATGAGGTATGCATAACTCTTAGAATCAAATGCAAGCTAGTAAAGTATATGATAAGAAGGGCCCAACATCACAAACCAGCAAAAAGTAATAAAAAGTAACACTCTAATTTATCTTTTATATTCAAAGCATGTTTTCTCTTTTTACTTGCTTTCTTAAGCATTTGGGCCCACCACCTAGCTTACATAATACTATCATAACGTCATTGGTAATATTACTTCTCCCGTCCACACACTGTAAGAGAAGCATACATACTTAACAGTAAATAATAGCACTACAATGAAATAAATATATAATTGCAGCAAAAATCATCAGTAGGTAATAGAAAAAATTTAACAAAATCTCCCTTGCCTATATTTTAGGAACACATGTAGTTTCATTTTTTGAAGTTGTCATCCATGTAGAATACATGAATTTGCAAACACTGGTTTTCTTGAAAAATGAAGGTCCCATCGTTATTCTAATTCTGATATTTCACTTTAAATCAAACCGGGCTCTTTATAGGTTTTCTCTCAATTTTTCAGACTTTTTTTTTGGCTTTTTAGGACTGCACCCACGGCATATGGAAGTTCCCAGGCTAGAGTCGATTCAGAGCTGGAGCTGCCGGCCTACACCTCAGCCACAGCAATGCCAGATCCAAGCTGTGTCTGCCACCTACATCACAGCTCATGGTAACACTGCATCCTTAACGCACTGAATGAGGCCAGGCCTGGAACCTGCATCCTCAAGGTTACTAGTTGGGTTCCTTATCACTGACCCACAACAGGGACTCCCAGATTCATTTCTTTATTTAGAAATGATTATAGTGGAGTTCCCATCATGGCTCAGTGGAAACCAATCTGACTGGCATCCACGAGGACACAAATTCTATCCCTGGCCTCACTCAGTGGGTTAAGGATCTGGCATTGCCATGAGCTGCAGTGTAGGTCACAGACACGGCTCGGATCTGGCATTGCTGTGGCTGTGATGTAGGCCGTGAGTTGTAGCTATGATTCGACCCATAGCCTGGGGACCTCCATATGCCACGGGTGCAGCGCTAAAAAGAAAACAACAAAAAAGTAATTTTTATAGAGAATATCTGTTGCATACCTAACACTATTCTAGATCTGAGGTCCAAAAAAAAGTCCTTTGCTCTCAGTGAATTTATTTTCTAGTGGGAGAGATAGGAAATAAACACACAAATGTTACATGTCCTCAGGTCATGAAAAGTGAGTGAGAAATAGCACGGGTTAACTGCCTGGAGAGCATCCTGGGGTTGCGGGGGGGTGACCGTGAGATGGCGTCGATGGCATGACCTCTGAGGAGGTGGCATTTGAGTACCCAGATGATGTGAGCATCGAGCCACTTGAAATTCTCTGGAAAAAGCATTCCAGGCAGAATGAACAGCAGGTGCAAAAGCTCTGTGGTGGGAGCCCACGTGGCAAGTGTGAAGACCCACAACAAAGAGGCCAGTGTGGCTGGAACTTGCTGGCCAGGGTCAGGATTTTAATGTATTCTTCCCATGATGGTACTCCTATCGGGAGAGTGACTTGCGTCATCATGGCTCTTGTGTTGAGAGTAGACTACAGGGACAAACAACATGGAATCAGGGAGACCAGTTCCAAGGCTGCTGCAGCCTCCAGGTGACAGCATGGTGACAGAAGCTGTGGCCTTCCAAACTTAGCTCATCCCCAAACATGCATTCCTGTCTTGGCTGTAATAATCCACATTATTCACGTGTGTTAAACACTCTCAGCCTGATATCTCAATTTTACACTTCGTGAAGACTGGATTCAAAGCTACCACAGGGACTACTCATGTTCCTATTTCGAGAGTATGTTTCCCATAAAGCATCATCCATTCTCCAGCTAGTTCAGTATCATGAAATCCAATCACACTGATCACATTTATTACAGATACATCCCCCACCCCCGCCATGGACATTATGCAACAAATGAATTCCAGAACAGAGGAATATTTCCAATCAAAATGAAGACATCTCAGTTTATATTCAGTCTTATTTTGATAAAACACGAGGCCAGCGATTCTTATTTAATGACTATACTTGTGATTTCAATTAATCGGTTTCCAAACACAGGACAATAACATTGTTTAATAAATTCCAAGAATTATAAACTCTAAAGTTGCATTGCTAGCACTTCTTTGAGAAACACAGTACGAATGCACTGAGCATATTCTGTTTTTTGACCAACATTCTTTTACCCAGTGAACTTGCAGTAAACCCTGAAATGACAAACGTAATAAAAGAAACTTTAAGTTATGTCTCTTTGGAAGATTAATGCCTTTGATTTTTTTTCCATTGAGCAATACTTAAGACAGGTGCTAATAACCTACTGCATGCATCGAAATGGTGCTCAACTGGGTTATGTGACTCTGGTATCTCAGTGTGGATGCATGATGGCAGGTTGGTGACATGAGCTACTCAAGTGAGCCCCAGCACTTGTCCCAGGAAGAAGCCACTTGGGACAGATCCCAGGCTTCGTCAGGGATTTGGGGCCAATAACCTATTACACCTCTCACTTCGCGATTAAATGGAATAAACATGGTACCGGCCTCTTAAGATCATCATGAGGCTTAAAGAGGAGATACGTTTAAAGCGCTAGAACAGCCAACATGGCAAGCTTGGAATCAATGTGAGCTTTTATTATTATATCCTGCCGTTTGCTGCCTGAAGCCTTGAAGAAATTTGCAGTTCTTTTGAGTGAAACTTCCTAGGTAAATCTCTCTTTGGCATATATGAGAAGAATCTGCCAAGTCCATATTTGACTTTTCAGAGATAAAATCCTTGCATGACAGAGGAGTTCCTACACAGGTTTTCATTACTTTAATAATAATAATAAAAAGACAACTAAAAATGAGTTTGTGCCTTTCCTGTGGGTTGTACTCTTTTTCCTAGATTCTTTTTTCTTAGGTCTAAAAGATGAGAAGTCAATCATTAGCCTTTGTAAGTCGTGGACTTGTAAAATAGTTCATTACAAGCCTTTTTTTAATGTGTGCCTGTGTGTGAGAGAGACTGAGAGGGAAGGAGGGAGAGAGAGTGTGAGAGAGCAAGAGAGAGAGAGGAAGAGAGTGCAAACTCTAACCCAATGGCTTCCCAAAGCTCTGTAGGAAAAACTCTGGAGGGACAGTAAATAACCCTATCAACCCCAGACAGTCAGCTGATTTGCTGGTGCAATTTGGTGTCAGGGCCAGTTACCAGAATGAAATTTTATTTGGTATATATATCACAAATACTGGTTTCCAGGGCTTTTCGATAGGTTAGATTTTAGAAAATATAGCTTTTTTTCTCCGGGTAGGTGAGTTTTTTTCATTTATTGCATGTGCCTTTCCTAAGTAAGCACCCTCTAGTATTCTCAGCTCTGTGGTTGGTCGGTTCTGTGGATGTTTCAAAGGCTCTAGAAAAATAAGTGTGCCCCTGAGAAACCCAAGGGAGATGAAAGAAATTGTCATGCTGTCACTCAAAGTATGGAACTGCTGTTTTTGTAGGTCAAATATTGGCAGTTCTATATGATTCTACCTAAATTCTATTTTCTTTAAATAGGAAAATTCTGCTAAAATAAAAAGGTGGCACCCTTGTTCTCAGATGCGGCAGTGAAGAGTGGAGGAACTGGGCTTCTGGCTGGGGTCTCTTCAGCCTGTCACAGCTGCATAATTATATACAGCTAATAAGCTTCATAACCTCACTTTGGGGTGACTGTTGTTTGCATTGCCTCTATTTGTGTTTTTAGAATCCTGCTCATAAACCCTATAGTTAGGAAGAAGTATCCAAGTGCCGACTTACACCCTTTTTATTTGTGTTTTGAAGGTTGTAATTGTCTGTAAATGCTTGCATGGCTGACAATTCAGCAAACAGAATGGTTTCCAAACACCCTCATTGCAGACTTTGTGATGGTTCTTTCCCGTTACATTCCTCACCTTGAAGCTATTCGGTCTTTTTTTTTTTTTCCAGCTTTAATTCCACTCAAAAGTAGGAAAATGTTTATTTTCATCTAGAGTCTTACACAGCTTGATAGTTTCCCTTTGGTATTTTAAAGGGGCCCAAGGAAATTCAAACCAAAAGGCCTAAGTCATTTGACTTCTACTAGTGTTCCTACTTTCCAAACGATTGCTACTTTCCTCTGTGTTGGAAGAGTTTTGAGATTTCTCTCCAAAGCCAGCTGCTTCTAAATCCTTAGCACTCTGTGCGATTAGCTGATGGCAGCCGTTCTACAGCTGGTCCCTGTTCTCCATGTGTCCTTTTAAAAAATTTCTTCTTCTCTTGTTGTTTCCATAAGGAATATGTTGCCCAAGTTGAATTTAGTTGATTTTGATGATAGGCGCTTCCTCCTGGACAAATGATAGATAGGACTGCGCTTTCTTTGGGAAGGCTTGAGTTCTGTTCTGTATGACCTTAACATTAAAAAACTAGTAGAGTTACTATTCTCGTTGAATCATCTGGGGAGGTTTGAGATCAAGTTGAACCTCCAAACAATTGCATCAGAAGCTCCTGGGGTAGAATCTGGGCCTCCAGAGTTTTTCAAGCTCCCCAGGTGATTCCAGTGTGCAGCCAAAAATGGGAATCACGGAGTTAGAACAGATAATTAGATCAATGTTTAGTGGGTGAGGATGTAATTTATATTAACCCTGAGAACAAACATGATGCATTGGATTTAAATGGACTTGGGGTCTGAAATTCAAGTTACTCACTTGCTATGTGACCTTGGATGAGTTACTTAAATATTTCTGAGCTTCTCAGTTGTCACATTTCACAAGTGACAGTGCTGTTGTGAGGATTAAGTGCTTGGGGCTATCCTACATATCTCAGTGAATATTATCTCCCTCTTTCTCTCCTCCCTTCTTTATTATGGAATTTATTTCAGAGGATAATGTGGTGATCAAATATGTGATTTTTCTCTCCTGGTAGTTATGTATTGGTTCATCTATTTTATTTATTTATAATATGACTTATAATATGTATCATTTATAATATGTTTGTAATATATAGTTTTATAAGATATGTATATTATGAAATATTCTTTATGATTTCCATTATTTATATTATGAACTATTATTTATTTTACACATTTATTGCCATTTTATTTTTCATTGTGAAGCAATTTTAGGGTTGCAAAAATAGTACAAAGATAGAGCTGAGGGTTTTCATATACCCTTTGCCCGGCTTTCCCTCACGTTAACATTTTGTACAGTACCTTTATTTAAAGTAAGATGTTAACATAGGTTCGATGCTATTAACTATAGAACAGACTTTATTGTGACTTCACCAGTTTCCCACTAAGATCCTTTTTCTGTTCCAGGATCCAATCCAGGATCCCACATTGCATTTTGTTGTCATATTCCTTAGTTTTTCCCATTCTGTGACGTTCTGTGGCAGTGCTTGAACTGGCCAGTTATTTTGGAGACCGCCTCACAATTTGGGGAGGTCTTACATCTATTTACGGGTAGAGTTGATGCATCTTTGGCGTGAATACCATCCAAGTGATGTTCCCTTTTCAGTATTCGAGTTACATGATAGTGAAATGTGTGGGACTCTACATAGTTAATAAGATAGGCAGTGAACTGAAACTTTATAAGCTGTCCTTATAAGAAGAGTTTGCCTAATCTCTTCTTATAAGGACACCAGTCATATTGGGTTAGAGTCCACCCCAGTGATTTCATTTAACCTTAATTACCTTTGAATGCTCTACCTCCAGACAGTCACATTCTGAGAGACTGGGGCTAGGACTTCAACATATGTATTTTTTGGAGTTCCCATCATGGATCAGTGGTAAATGAACACAACTAGTATCCCTAAGGATGCGGGTTTGATCCCTAGCCTCGCTCAGTGGGTTAATGCTCTGGCATTGCCATGAGCTGTGGTGTAGGTTACAGATGTGGCTCACCACCTTGCTGTGGTGTAGGCTGGCGACTGCAGCTCCGAATCCATCCATAGACTGGGAACCTACATCTGCCAAGGGTGTGGCCCTAAAAAGACAAAAAAAAAAAGGGATTTTCTAAGATGGGGAGAATGACACAATTTAGCCCATAACAGGCACCTCTCAAGCAGGGACAGACCCTGAAATCGAAGAAGCAAAGGGTTTCAGCAGGATGGTGAATGATCTGCAGGGCCCTTTAGAAATAGAAGCAGCTTGCTGGCAAATTGAAGAAAAAGATCACAGCCAACATAATGGAACTCAGTGAGGACAAAATGCTCAGTGGGAAAACCAGGCTGCTTAAGCATGAAATAGAAGACAGTTGGTTAAAGAATATGATGGGGATAGAAGTGTTGGTCCTTGGAGTTATAAAGGACTCTACAAAAATCACGTGCCAGTTTTCCAGCTGTAAAAGTCAACCTGATATGGGGATGCTTCAAGATATTTAAAGGGACAGCAGTCTTTTTAAGGAAACATTGAAAAGGGGGCTTATTCAGCCAGAAGAAGAAATTGCTGATGGGGGATTTAATTACCTCCAAGTACTGTTTGTGAGGGAGTTCTTAAACTAAGGACAGTGGCCAGCTGTTTCAAAATTTTGTGAGAACAGATTTCAAAGTAAACAGACTTCAGTGGCAATGAATGAGATGTAGATTAGAAAAGAATACAAATTTTCAGACAGAAACAGTGGCTGACTACTGGAAAGGTTACAGATGGAAGACACATGCTATTGTAAAAAGAACCTTGGGGTTGGAATTAGATACCTCTCTATTAACTGCTCCACCATGCAGCTGTGCAATCTGGGACAAAGAACTTAACCCCTATGATAACACGATCAGACTCATTATTTTTAAGGATGAAATGAGCTACTGTAAGTAATTTTAGCAGATTCACTAATGTAAATTTAGCAGATGGAGAAGAGAGCTTGCTGCTCAATAATTGTTAGTTTGACTGACTGTTCCTCCCCTGTATAATTTCATTTCTTAGACGTGTCTTAAGAGTGTCTAAAGGGTGTTCTCTGCTCGACCTAAACTGGCATTCATGGTATTATTTGAAGTCTAGGGAAATGCTATTTCCAGTCATTTTAGCTCTAAGACTTTACATTTTCTATCACAAAGTGATTTGGGGGCTTAAATGCCTAAACTCCTAAGAATCCAGGTAAAGCAGACATGCTGTCAGTTCAATGTGAAATTATAGGGACTAGGTGAATTCTTTTTGCTGTCAGCATAATGCAGGGGCTTGTGTTTGGGGAAAAGCATGTATGATTTGACATATCATAGTTTATAAAATTCAGCTATGGTTAACCACTGTGTATTACTGGATTTCACAGAAATATTTTTCTATTGTCGATTTAAACCCCTTAAGAGATAATAAACCCTGACGGAAAGGCATGGTGAAGTCTAGGGGCTCATTCGTAGCATCCAAATTGACGCTGATCACTGTGCCTTCACAATTCAGTGTCGTCTGCCTGCTGTGTATTCACTCTCCGAGACAACACTGCAGCTCGTGTCTTAGCCTAGCTTTGGGCTCTAATTTGGTGTATTATACTTTTGAGTTTGAGAAAATCTCATAGTCTTTCAATTCCCCGTGTATGAAGTTAGAATAACCCTAATTTCTGGCTTCACGGGAGTTGTTGATTTTAAGTGAAGGTAGGTCTCCCTTGTTTCACCAGCATGAGGAATACAAACGATGTCACATCTGAGTGAAATTCGGATGCACCATTTGCCTGGGAAACTGTAGTGTGTGGAATCTCTCCCTTCTGAATGCTTCAGGATTACCTCCTTTATTTAATATTTTTTCCAGGATGGTGCGTCCATGAGCCTCTGATGCAGGGCTGGGCACCGTCTGGCCTCTTGCTCTACTGCAAAGATCTGACTTTGGGCTCTCCCGGGCCTAAGGTTCCCACCGTTGCCATGATTAGCGCCTCCATCCCAAGTATCTGCCTGGGATGGCACCTGAGTTCCTGCCACCCTCCATGCTGGTCTCAGAGAGCCCTGCTTTTCTCTTTGCCACTTTGGACGTCCAGTCGTTTCCTTCAGCACCGGCTCAGAGATTGCTCAGGGGAAGTGCATCAGCCAGACCGACTTCTCATTGGCCATTGGCTATGGCTCCTCCCATTGTTACAGGTTCATACGGCCATACCATCTGATGCTGAGTCCCTGCTCATCCAAATAATACCGTCCTGCCTGATCATAGGGGGGCTCTTTTGCCAGCCCCCTGCCTCTCTCAACCTTTCAAAGGCCCGTTTCCTCTACTATTTATGTCTGCTCTTTAGGTAGATTCCTTGGGGGTCAGGTCTAAGAAAACAATACCAAAGGAGAGGATGGACTACCCTCTTCCAGCTTAGTCCCACCCTCCATGTCTCACTGTCTCGTGAGTGATCGACAATGGGAATGCCCAGTCCCTTCAGACCCCACCCTGTACTCATAGGGGCGTGGTTTTAACTTTTCCCTCCCCAAAGGCCGTCATGCTGAAGAAAGCTGTAGTCCCAAGATATTCAACCTCTTCCTTTTATCTTCTTCTAAATTACAAGAACAAAGACGGGTACTTTAACTTATAAATTTCTCAGTGTCTGTGGATTTCATTTTTAGGTAACGCGGTGTGTTGGACTTCTAGTTTAAGTTTTGTCAAGTCTAGTTCAGTTCCTTTTCAAAGATCTTCCATCATCTGAATGTTCTCAGGCTCTGCTTACCTGGGAGCAGTTTCATAAAACATAGACTTGCCCACAAGCACCAACAACGCTTGGCAGGCACTGTTCTCCGGTTAGAAGACCGTGTGCAGAGGTGCAGTTCCTGCCCCTTACATAACCGTCTCTCTTAGGCCAACTTAGTTCCTCAAAGCCCTGGCTTCTCAAACTTTCCACTGTGCACTGTGTTCTTTGTTTGACATTTGCATAACTCCATGGTCTACACCTACATCTTTCTCGAAACACGTGCATTGTCAGCATTAAGGTACGTTCCACTCATCATTTCATCCGCCCATGTTACAAACTTTGAAATTAGTGGGTTTTCCCCCCACTCTTAAGATTCCAAGTTATAATCCTTCTACTCAGAAGGGAGCATTACTCTGCCCCTCCCCAGACATAGTCTGGAAATAGGACCCCCCCCCCTTTTCCTTTGCTTTGGACAGAAATGATACCTTATCCCTACCTTGGGCCAGCTAGTGTACTCTCTTATGTAAGAATTAATAGATCCACAAAATCCTTCAAAATTATGACTAATGAAGCCTGTAGAAATATGCAAATTGCTCTAGTGGGCATAGATTACATTTACTACGTATTTTAAATTGCTGACCTAATACTGAGAAATTTTATTGTATTATATTTAATGATGTATGTTATCACATCTTTAACAAATAATGAGAGATTTTATTTTTCCTCTTACCCCTTTGTTCCTTTCTTTTAAATAATATCTTCTCTAGGATATTGTTAATAAAGGAGAAAACCATTGTACTGAATTATGGTTCATTGGCTGAAAGGCTCCATATTATTTGAATTATTTACTGTTCTGTAGCATTTGCATTCTCCTCTGAATTTAGAAGTTTATTTGTAATGCAGTGATGCTATAATCAGACTTACTCTGAAAAAGCTAATGGAGCTAGAAAATAAAAGTTTCACCAGCCTCCATCAGTATGAATTCATCAGCTTCTTTATTACTAAATGTTCTTTAGTAAAAGGTCAGCAAACTCATCTTCATTTTTATAAATTGTGGGCAGAAATGAGAAGAGAGTGAGGGGACAAAAATGGGAGAATCAAAATTACTTATAATTATATCGCTATGCAGTAATAATAACTTTATTACTGTGTTGCATATGTGGCTTGACATTCTAAATGAGCTGTATGAAATTAATATCAATAAAACTATAAAGACAATTACTGGCAATTGTATAAAATAAAAGGTCTTTTGGCTCTTTTTAAAATATTGAGAATCATCAGTGAAGAATACATGGCAATTTTTCTTCCTTTTTTTGACTTTAAATCCTAAGTAGGCTTATTTGGCTAATTAATGGTAAGAAAAATGAAATTGGGAAGTAGCCAAAGTCACAGACTATTTAAATTTTTAAAAAATCATTTCCCACCAATTCTGTGTTCTGTTTTTATTTGAGGTAGTAATAGTTGGATGTTAGTAAAATTCTCAGCTTGATAAGAAAATTCTAATTCCTCAGTTGAGTAAGGGTGACATCTTTATATAGTGGAGAGTGTTGTCCAAATATTGATGTATTTTCCAAAGCCAGGCAAGTATGCCTATGACTAAATTTGACCAGGAAATTGATTACCTGGTGTATTTTAAAAAAAATGCTGTCATTACCACCTGTTTTGGCCCAAGTTGGGTCCCCTCCATATTCATATGTTGAAGTCCTAACCCCTGGTACCTCAGAATGTGACTGAACATAGTCTTTAAAAAGGTAATTAAAATAAGGTCATTAGGGTGGATCCTAATCCAGTGTGACTGGCATCCTTATAAGAAGGGAGAATTTGAACACACACATATGCAGAGGGAAGATGATGGGAAGGTACAAGGAAAACATGGTCATCAATAGTCTAAGAAGAGGTGTCCTAGAGGAAACCTGCCCTACTGACCTTGATCTTAGTCTTCCAGCCTCCAGAGTTGTGAGAAAGTGAATTTTTGTTGTTTAGGACACCAAATCTGTGGGACTTACTATGGCAACCCTCTCAAACTAATACACCGGCCAGGTGCTTTCTTCTAGTTTTGCTGCATGTCAACACCGGTCACAGCAGTTGCTGCCTCAGCCTTGGGTCCACTTGCCCTAATGGCTCCCTAGTGCACCCTTGCCCTCTAGTCAGATGACTCATTCACCTCCACATACAGATCAGGCTCACTCAGACTTGGAGACTAGTTCTGAAGGTGTCTGCAAGTGTTCCAGATGGCTCCATATCATAAGCCTTTCTCCCGTCGCTGACGGTGCTGCCTCTAATCTTACTAGGTTTTGACCTTACCAACTCTACCAAGATCCATGATTCTCTCCCCAAGCTTCCCACCCTTCCTCTTGAGCTTTTTTGGGTGATCTGATCTCTAGATAGAATTCACTTTGATTGCTTTTGTGAGGGCTGAGCATTCCTTTTGTGTGCCTAGCATATTCCAATTTGCACAGCAATATTTTTTGCTTATGTTTTCATCTCCCCATAAGATTATTAGCCTCATAACTAATTCTCTTCATAAATTATTGAAAAGGTTAATTGAAAGAATTCTAGACTTGATGACTTCTTTCTTGATCAAATAATGCTATTTTACATCTATAACTGAGCTCTGTGTCTTGATGGACAGGACTCTTTTGGTCTGCCTTCCTTGAATTTCTTTGCCTTTCTTTCTAGGTAAATTCTCAAACCTATTGTCAACCCCAACCCATCTTGTTTTCTCTGTTTCTGAAGGAAAAATATTCGATGCTAAACAATGCCTTGAAGCACTTTGGTAGTTTTAAAAGTGAAAATTCAAAATGTGCTAGTTAAATTTGACCAAGAGTTAAGAAGACAGCTGAGAAAATGGCAGCCCTCTTTTCCCCTCCATTCATCCTCAAAACTTCACCGTACGGTTTTCCATGTTCCCACTTCCGAAGAGAGAAGTGTCACCATTCCTTTCCAAAGTGAACCACTCCATGGAGACTGTATTTTCCATGTCTTTGATTTTGCGTGGATTCTTTTGCATGAAATGCCTCCGCTCTTGTGTTGGCCTGACATGCTGGCCATCTGGAAAACCTTAGCTCAAACTTTCCATCTTTGAGAGGTTTTGTCAGACTCTTGGATGACACTTGATGGTCCTTTTTCTCTGTGTCCTCTTCAACTGGACCTGTGGCCACTAAAACACATAACTCAGGGTAATTGTATGTATCCTAATTAATCCAAAAAATGTTGAAGCCAGGGAGTGCTAAATACAGTGCTAGGATTTCTCACACTTGAGTTAAAAAAAGGAATACATGGCAAATTCCTCCCTCCTTTGATCCCTTAAACCCTACTTCTAAGCAGAGCTCTCTCCTTACCTTGTAAACAAACTCTGCTTTCATTTTTTTTTTTTTTTTTGGTCTTTGCAAGACTGCACCCACAGCATATGGAAGTTCCCAAGCTAGAGGTTGAATTGGAACTGTAGCAATGTGGGATCCAAGCCAAGTCTGCATCCTATACCACAGCTCAATGCAAATGCCAGATCCTTAACCCACTGAGGGAGGCCAGGGATCGAACCCATGTCCTCATGGGTGCTATTTGGGTTTATTACTGCTGAGCCATGATGGGAACTCCTGCTTTCATCTTTAAAAGCAGCCAACAAAAAACACATAGAAAGAGTTTTAAAAAGCAGAAAAAGGAAAAAAAGGAAGGAAAAAAAAGAACCCTTTTGCCTGGTCTTCCCCTTAACCCACCATACTTTTCCAGTGGTCAGACTTAAAAGCCAGGTGTTAAAAAAAAGGAAATCACAAATGCTTTATATTTTATTTCTCATTCATTTCTCAATCCATTAAATCTGCCTTTAACTGTCTTGACTTTACTGTCGTTCTCTTCTGAAGGTCATGAGTGAACTCCACAGCACAATGTCCATAGACTCCTCTTGGGTCTTATTTGTCTGATCTCTTCATAGCCATGAACTCTTGGCTGACCTCTTCTTCTTAAAATTTCTATTTTTCTTTGCTTCTAAGATGTGGTGCTTTTCTAATTTCTCTCTCTTTATCATTCTCTTTGGATGCCTCTTCTTTCTTGAACTAGAAATTCAAAACACCCAAATCCTAACCTATGGCTCTTTCTAATGCTGTTCTTACTCCTACCCTACACTTTTCAAGGACACAGTGATTTGTTTTAATCAGAAAAGCCTTACCGCTGAACATATCTCTTGAGATGTTCATCATTCCAAAGAAAGGGAAATCAAAGTTAAACATTACCATTTCCTGGTCTAAAGACATGTAACTCCCATGTCTTGCAAGATTTTGGAGTTTAATTGTTCAAGTTGTAGTGTATTTATCTTTTGTATAAATCTACATTTTAAAATTACATCTCATGGAGTTGCCATTGTGATGCAATGGGATTGATGTCATCTTGGTAGTGCGGGGGTGCAGGTTCTGTCCCTGGCACAGCACAGTGGGTTAAGGATCTGGCACTGCTGCAGCTGTGGCGTGTAGGTCACAACTGTGGCTTGGATCTGATCCCTGGCCTGGGAACTCCATATGCCACAGGGCAGTCAAAAAGGAAAAAAAAAAAGCCAAGAGAGAGAAAAAAAATTAAATAATTACTTTTCCCATCTATAATGATGCCCATTGTATTGTGCTATGTTTATAGTATGGTTATCAATGTCATTTATCTCATGGTTGAAAAACTTCTAAAACTGTTTATAAGTTAAACATGTTAGTGGCTGAGTTGTTTTTCCTGAAATTCTTAAGTTGGAGTCCTAGCCCCTAGTATTTTAGAATGTGACTGTATTTGGAGATAGAGTCTTAAAATGCTTATTTGTCGGAATAAATCCTTTAGGACAGGACCTCATTCAGTCAGGCTGGAGTCCTTATAAAAAGAGGAAACTTGGACATCCAAAGAGATGCTAGGCATGTGTGCACAGAGAGGAAAGTCCATGTGGGGGCACAGGTGATCATCTGCAAGTCGAGGAGAGAGACCGCAGGAGAAACTAACCTTTTTTTTTTGTTTGTTTTTGTTTTTTTTAAGGCCGCACATGGAAGTTCCCAGGCTAGGGGTAGAATCAGAGCTGCCGCTTCCAGCCTATGCCACAGCCACAGCAGTGCCAGATCCGTGCTGCATCTGTGAACTACACCACAGCTCATGGCAACGCTGGATCCTTAATCCACTGAGCGAGGCCAGGGATTGAACCCCCATTCTCATGGATACCAGTCAGGTTCATTACACCTGTGCTACCACAGGAGCTCTGAAACTAACCTTCTGATACCTAGATATTCCCACCTCCAGAACTGTGAAAAAATTAAATTGTTGTTTGTATCACCCAGTCTGTCATATTTATTATGGCAGCTCCAGCAAACTAATAACAACCTAGTAGCAAAAGTAAACACTCAAACGTATTCATTGACAAAGTTCTGAGTAGAGGATATTAAAGGGGGGTGGGGGGGAGGGCCTCTTTTTTCTAGTTTTGTCTTTTACCGGTGTGGTTAGCCTCCCATGTTCTCTGTGGCAACAGTCCTCAGGCCTCTAGTTTATGGGGCCATGAGGCTTACCCCGTATGTCGTAAGTGTTCCTCACACAGCTCAAACCGCCTTGCAGTCCATTCCCTTTCTGTCCCTTTCCTAAGCGTGTCTTAGGTATGCGCTGTGAGTGCTGAGTTTCCCCACTCAAGATGCTTCCTTCCTCCTTCACACGCAGACGGACCGCACTCGTTCTCCTGCATGAAGTCAGTCCACCTTCCTTCTTGGAGCTCGTCCTGCCTGCCCCATCCGCACCGACCTTTTCCTTCCTTCCGATCAGCCCCTTGTTCATGGTATTCACTGAGGTTGTCCCTTGTGCTTGGATATCATTGTCAGTTTCGTCTCATTACCCAACCCGGTCAAGGTTTTGTCTTCTTTGTTTTGAAGAGTTTATGCTTTCTGCAGGCAAGGAAAGCGCTATCAGTCTTGGCTCACTTCTACTCTTCCCCACCCTCTCTGCCGCATCTCGATCTCAGAGGTGCTGGTGTACCACTGAGCACACGGGGGATGCTTAATTTTTGAATTACATGCAGAGGATTTGACAGCTCTGACTTCTCATGACTGTTTAGGATGGAAACAAGGGATCAGAAACAGGGCTGGGAGGTTCCTCCGATCAGCATCTAAGAAATGAATGGAATGTTTGAAGGCAAAGATAGATGTGTTATCTTAGACAAAACCTTTTGCCTTTTCTTGCTCAGGATCTTTCTTGCTGTAGTCAGTTCATGATATGCCAGGGAAAAAAGAACTGCTGTTGATGGTTCAATGCATCTGATAGAAAGGTGCTTAAATTATTTAAGGGGAACTTTTGTTTTCCCAGGGACTCTACTGGGGCTACTTCTCATGTTAAAAAGTATGAGAATTGGTCTCTTTTCTAATTTTTCTTTCTTGCCTGTGTAAATGTACAATAAATTCCTCTGACAGTCAGAGGCACAGACAAATGTTATTGGAAGTCTCCGTCCTGTCTTAGGGAGGAGTAACACTTTTAACAGTGAGCTCGCTAGGGGACACTCTGTTATGATGTCATGACTTTTTACTCTTTACAAATGTCAGCAACATTCATCTTTTAAGAGTTTCACTGCTCTAAACGTCTGTTTCTTGCCACTTGTTCATTCATTCAGTACATACTCCATTGTGTCGAGGGACTGATATCTGTTTTCCTTTCAAGCTGGTTCTTGTGTCTCAATACACTCTATTTATTGTCTCTCAACTTAGTTTCCTTCGTCCTCCCCCTTTGGTGTCTAAAACAAGAGCATATGCATACATTTTAACCATATTCTGGCAAAAATCTTGGACTGTGGCTTGGTATTTCATCATGCTGCTTTTTCTCATGTGAAGTTCTTATTTTACAGATAATGTCCAGAAAGATGAAGTGACTTAAGGTCTCATAGCTAGTTAGGCATGCAAGCAGAATCCACATCCAGATCTCGTAACTTCCATTCTTGTGTTTTCTTTTCTCCCTCTCCCTTTTTTTCTTATTTGGTTCTTGTTTGACCCACCTTAGCTCGTTATAGAGTAGCTACTTGGGCATTCCAGTGTTATTCCCATTTCTTAGAGAAGTTAGCTAGCTTACTGTGAGCACCACTTTAAGTAAAAATACATTGACTCCATTCAAAGACCTCACGATTGTTCTAGACTAATACAGCCTGTAGGTGATTCTAATGAAACGTCTCAGGAATCTTGATGAATCATCTGTATGGTACAGTGGTTCAGAATTCTGAAGCCTTTCCTGATGTAATATTTTATGATTCTGTGTGGCCTCTGGAGCAACAGAGGCGGTATCGGTTTGACCTAAAGAACCTCAGCAAGACTGTAGCCTTAGAGACTGTATGAGGAAGGGGTGAGGCGAAGTTTCTAAGACTTGGGATGGTTTTCAGTTGAAGATCCACAACGACAAACTGATTTTTACAGCCCCTCTGAAGTTATAAAGCAGATTACCTCTGTCAGGACTGGACCAGAAGTTGAGGTTGAAGTCACCACTACAGATGCTTGAATCAACCCTTTAAATATATCGATAATCAGTTGTTAAAAAGGAAACAGGATAAATGAAGGAAAAACATGGAGGAAAGCAGTGTGCAATGTGAAGCAAACTAGGGTGTTGGTTGATTTTGAACCACCATGGACAATTAAAAAAAAAAAAGGAATAATTCTTTGAACGTCTTCCTTCAAAAGTCACAAGGCATGACAGGGGCACCATAAAACCAATTTCCATTTAAAATTGTATAATTTATTTGTTTGGTTATTTACTGTCCTTCCTTACTGGAATGCAAGCACCATGTTGTTCTAGTTCATTGTTCCATTCCCAGCAGGTAGAAGAGTGTCTGGCCCATAGTAGGTGCTCAGGAAATAGGTGCAACATGAATGGAGAAGTAAATAATTTTCCCATAATTATAACAAAGTAAGTGCTCTTTGCTGGGGTTCAGCTTTTGGAGTTGACCTGTAGGCAAGGACTTAATTCTGGCTATGGGGCAGAATATTAACTCTTGTAGCTCTTGATACTGAAAGCCCTGATATTGTAAAAGTAATTATTATCACACGTTCTTTTTACACAGTTTGTACTATGAACCTGACCCTGCTCTAAGTGTGTGTGTGTGTGTGTGTGTGTGTGTGTGTATAAACTCATTCACCCCTCACCCTGAACTGGTTGCACTAAAATTATTCCCACATTACAGATATCCATAACAGCTGGAAGAAACTGATGAGGAGAGGTGGAGAAAAGTATAGAGTGGGGGGAAGGAGCCTCTTTTATCATAGATCCTTCTGGGATGCTTGCTTTTAAAGTCATGGGTATGTGTACTTTGATCAAAATTTAAAAATAAATTACCTAATGCAGTGGGTGCATGGGGTTGGGGTGTATGAAAGGAAGAACTCCACAGTGTGATGCAGTGAGATCGTTTGGATTCTTGGGAATGATCAAAGTGATAGCCTGTATCACAAGGCTTGTAGATTTCAAGACACTGACCAGTTACTCTGGAATGGGCCCTGATATGGGAACAAGCCAGAAAAGAAGTTTTATTACAACAAGGCCTTCCCACTAATGGACATTGCATGTTTAATTAAAATTGACTTACACACTGAGGTCTCACTCTTGTTTCTGGGCGCTGAGCACAATTTAAGTATCAAGAACAGCTTAATGATTAAGTAATCAATACTAGTTTCTTAACGCTAAAATCTTGAAATTTTGGTTTCATAAAGAACACAAATGGGTTTGTGTGTAAGTGACATTTTACACTGTACTTTCCAGGTTCAGTATGACCCCTGAATGATACAGCCTCTCATGTAGGAATGCACTTACTCCCCCTTTTTAGGGGCAATAAAAAAATTTGAACACAATCGAGTACATAATTAGAAGTTATGTGAAATAGATATTATTACTCTGCTATTTATATATGTGACATTTTTCAGCATAGTGATATGAGACACCAAAAATTTCATCTGGTAATTTCTTATAAATAGGCCAAATAGATAGTGTCTACTGAAACAGCAGTTTAAAAGATTTTTTTCCTCCTCGTTTCAAACTGCACTTGAAAGCTTGTAAATGTGTCCTTTGAAGATCAGAAGATTTAGAGCATACTATGCTTTGCCTAAATAAAACAATCTAAATGTAGGGAGAAGTTGTAGAAAAAAATGGGGTATCAAGTGTAGTGAGTGACCTCAGCGTAGTTAGGGGTCAATTTTAGAGTCAGAAATGAATCGCCCCGCATTAGAGATGCTGGATGCTGCAATAGATTGTGGGAACTGGGGAGAAATAGGTAAAAATAATAGGTCAAACCTATTATATTGGCCTTTCTTTGGTGTAATTTTGTGCTGAAAAGCATTGAACCAGATAGCACCCAGTGTTTACTGAGGAAGAAAATGCTGAAGCTATTATGTTTTTTTATGAAATAAAACAATCAGTTGGGCAAAAGTATGTCAGAGGGATGCCTGACATCAGTGTTGGTAACCAGAGTACGTGAAAACCAAATAAGTTCTGTTTGCTTACATTTAACATTTAAGGTTTTTTTTTTTTTAAGGTAGCTTGAAATCTTGTAGAGTATATTTTAAATCTAAAATGCCTTTTTCAAAGAGCAGTTAAAATCCATTATTACCAAAACATTACTTATTAAAGAATGAAAATAAGCCCTGGGAGAGTACTTTGTATTATGTGTTTTCCTTTGTATCACTTTGGTAGAAATAATAGTTTAAAAATTATGATGTTTGATTTCTTTAATAAAAACATCGTTAATGGAATACTTACAAGATGGCTACCAATCTTAATATTTATACCTTTTATAAAAAATGAGTACCAGGAAAAGTTAATTCTTTTTTTATGTATAGGATTTCTTATTAGACCAGTGAACTGAAGCTAAATTGAATCAGTACCATCTTCCTATGCGTACTGACTTACCCAACAGTAACACCTTCAAATATGTGTGCTTTTCTATGATAAGTGATATTTAATAATAAAAGAATTCTCTATGCAAGAGGAGACTGGTGCAGGGTTATAAGTGGGAGTGTTCTTCTCTTTTCATAATGATGAGGGAACATGAGCAACAAGGTCTGTGGTGTGACCTCCCTCTTAAAAAAGAATACTTGGCACGCTGAGCTGTCTGGAGCCGGGCTTCATTATTCCTATTCTAGGGGTTTCTTTTTTACTGAATTCATATACAACTTTGGCAGCGGAAAAAAGTAAGCATGTTGATGACTCTACGAGAGCTGTGTGGGTGAGATCTGTTATTTGAAAGTGGAATGTTCTGGATGAGTTCTTATTTGCAGAGACAGCTAATGCTGGTGTGGATGTGAGGGCCCACCAGGATCACATCCTCATTCTACAGATGTGGAAAGACAGGTCCAGAGAGGCGAGCAGTTTGCCTTCTAGAAGTGGTCCTGCACTCCGCAGTTCAGTCAGTGAGACTAGCCTTGGCCTCACACGCAGCCAGAAGCCTGGAAGTCCTTCCTCATTGCCTTTTTTCTAGGTGTTGCCCAAGTCCCCTTCTCCCTCTTTTCATTTCAACTCATCCACTTCCTCACTATAGCCCTTGGTATCCGGACTAGGGCAATAGTCACTTACTGAGTCTTCTTCAATAATCTGGTCGCCCTGCATTCCATCCTCCACACTCTGGGCTCCGCAACGAGCCTCTCTTGGTTCCCAGAGAAGCACACTCAGGAAAACATCAGCTTGTGGTTTAGCCCCACTCAGGTCTACCAGCTGAGCTATCACTGGTCACCAGCTTTCCCACATTCTCCTTATTCACGACTATCCAGAGCCAGTACCCACTTCCACCTCTTCTTTGTCTCCCATTCTTGCCTCCTTTCTCAGCCCCCAGCAGGCCTTTCCGGGACTCCTACCTCCAGAGTGTGTTCTTCCTTCCATCTAATTATAGTCTGAGGACAGGTGTTCTTCTTCCCGAAGACGTGATCTAGTTTTCCACTGCGGATCTGTCCATGGTACACAAAAGGCAGCTGGTTGAAGCAGAGCTCTTGTTCTTTCCACATCCTCTTATCTTTAGCTCTGGCCTAAAAACTTGAGGATTATATAACTCCTTTTCTCTCTGGGCATCAAGCTTCTGGGTTACCTTTATAAATCAGCTCACTAAATATACATTTTACAGTCTTTAATCCTATACTTCGTATATGGACCTACTTCATTGTATGAATTTCTTAATCATCTCTTGTCACCATTCCCGTATATGCAACCAAAATGTCTCTTTCCAATGCAGATATGATCATATTTCCCTCTTGCTTAAAATTTGTCAATGGTTTTTAATTTTTTAATTTTTAATTTTATCCTTGTTTGCCTTTTAGGGGCACACATGTGGCATATGGAAGTTCCCAGGCTAGTGGTTGAATTAGAGCTGCAGGTGCCAGCCTGCACCACAGCCACAGTGACTCAGGATCCAAGCCACATCTGCAAGCCACACCAAACATCACAGCAATGCCAGATCCTTAACACATTGAGTAAGGCCAGGGATAGAACCTGCATCCTCATGGATACTACTCCACAGTGGGAACTCCCTGTCAATGGTTTTTTAATCACCTTCACCAAAGACCAAAATACTTAGAATGGCATTCAGGACTTATCCTAATCTACCTTTGGCTTAACTTTCAGATCTTATTTCGCATCAGTCTCCCGAGCACTACTTTCTTCTGGATATTTCTATGTCTGTTGCAGGGCACGATACCTAAGATATATTAAAAAACAGTTCTTATCCACTCTAAATCACTTGTGCTTCAAGTGAATCAGGTCTTTCTTTTTCTTTCTTTCTTTCTTTCTTTCTTTCTTTCTTTCTCCTTTCCTTTCTTCCTTCCTTCCTTCCTTCCTTCCTTCCTTCCTTCCTTCCTTCTTCCTTCCTTTGTTCCTTTCTTCCATCTTTTGTCTTTTTAGGGCTGCATCTGTGGCACATGGAGGTTCCCAGGCTAGGGGTCTAATCGGAACTGTTGCTGCTGGCCTACGCCAGAGCCACAGCAACACCAGATCCAGCTGCATCTGTGACCTACACCACAGCTCATGGCAACGCCAGATCCTTAACCCACTGAGCGAGGCCAGGGATCAAACCTGCAACCTCGTGGTTCCTAGTTGGATTCATTTCTGCTGCACCATGATGGGAAGTCGGTGAATCAGTTTCTTTTTTGCTCCTGTGCCTTTTCCCTCCTTTGAATGCTCCTAAGGTTCTCTTCTCCCCATCCACTTGACTTTCTAGACTCAACTCCTGGTCGCCTCCCCAGGGAGGTCTTCCCACCCAGTGCCCAAGCCTTCCCCAACAGAGTGCCCTTCCCTTTCTTTCCATAGCTCTACCATAGCACTTAGATTGTGTTGTGACTCAGGCTGCCTTTCCCCATCAGACTCTGAGAATATTTTTGGTCTTTATATGTCATGCCTAACAATTTAGAAGATACAAAAAGAGCATAATTATCTGACGTGGTTTCTTCCCTGCTTTGGGATAAATGAGTATAGTCTGGAAGCCTTTATAATGGCCATGCTGAGTATGTATTATTGTCCAAAAACGGTCCTCTTTCCTCTTCCACCCCAGGAGGACATTGCTAATGCTCTTGATGACACCTACCATGGGAAGCTAGGAGAAGTAAAATTATGCCTTTGCTGTGACTCTGCATGATTCCATTCTATAAGAGAGAATGCTCCTTGTGGCTCAGTCTTCCATCTCCTTTACTCAACTCTACCTCATGGACAATGGCTCTGTTGTTACTAAGTAACACCACTAAACAGACCTCCTTATGAAGTGGGCCCATGTTAAATCCGAAATAGATAAATAAGTAAATAGATACATGTATACCTATATTTATATCAGAAGACCAGGTTCCTGTCTATGTGCATTGATAATATATGTAAAACTGTATATATCTATCATATGTTTATCCATTTACCTATCTATATTTAAACCATCAGAAGACTATACCAATCTAGTTGTTCTTTATTAAAGAGAATGCAGGTAACAGGCTGTCTAGCTGTCCATGACAATATACTTCTTAAGAATATGTTCAGGAGTTCCCATTGTGGCTCAGCGGGTTAAGAACACAACTGGTGTCTATGAGGATGCAGGTTTGATCCCTGGCCTTACTCCGTGGGTTAAGGATCCAGTGTTGTTGCAAGCCGTGGCATAGGTCGCAGATGAGCTCGAATCTGGTGTTGCTGTGGCTGTGGAGTAGGCAGGCAGCTGCTGTTCTTATCTGAATCCTAGTCTGGCAAATTTCATATGCCCCAGGTGCAGCTCTAAAATGAGAAAAAAAAGAAAAAAAGGAATTCGACTGCAGTGGCTTGGTTTGCTGCAGAAGTATGAGTTTGATTCCTGGCATGGTGTGGTGGGTTCGTGGAGCCAGTGTTGCTGCAGCTGCAGCATAGTTTGCAGCTATTGGCTCAGATTCAGTCCCTGGCCTGTGAACTTCCATATGCTGTGGATATGGCCATAACATTTTAAAAAAGAGAATATGTTCAAAGACATTGAACAACATTGGATACCTCTAATTGCCCTTCTCCAAAATAAAAAGAGCACCCAGAACTTGAAAGTCAGAATTGTGTATAGATGAAAGATGTTATGCCTTACATTGTATTGCTTACTAAAACTCTAATTGGACTTAAGAAAACTACAGATCTAGTACACAGCTTGGGTTTTAAAAAACCCATCAGAGCGCAGCCCCAGGTGAGCACGACATTTTTATTTCTGTCCTTTCCCCGTGTTTATGCCTTCTGTTCCCAAAGACCCCACCCGTCCTCCATGTGCTGCCTGCCTGCGTTGCTCCAACCTCAAACAAATGTTCTGCTCAGTGGTAGTTCAGTGAATCTGAAGCTCACTTTCCTAGAGATAGGTAGTTCTAATAAATGAGTTGGCTTGAACAAAATCATATTTGGGGGGGTGCTATTGGCTTTTTATCAGTTTTATGTGCCTTTTTGATAGACTGTTACTTTCTTGTTTTCCCACTGGTATTTGCCATAGGAACTTTTATGATTTATTTCGAGACATTTAAAAACTTGTCTATTCATCTCCACAGAACATTGATGTTTGTGAAATATCTCACCATAGTTGACTATTTATAGAATTATTGTGAGATCAGCTTCTTTTTAGATAAAGATGTCTTTAAACATTTTGCGTTGAATACAGACCCCTGCCTACCTCTGAGCATTATTATTTTTTTTTTTAATTTTTCTGGCTGGATTGGAATGACTATTGAGTATTTTTTTCCCATACCCTGGAGGCTGGCCATCTATCTTTCATTCTTCAGTACAAATATTTACCAGTCCCACAAGAAGTTGTGATGATTGTCTTGAGCGTATGAATTTCCCAAGAGGTTTCTGGCTAACTTGTGCCTATGATTAGAAATGGTGCCTATGATTAATAAGTAATTATGCTCTAGCAATATTTTCTCTGCCGAGGGAGAGGCAGGGGCTGTTCTTGCTCATTATGAAATAGATGTGGCCGAAAGTGCAGTTGTAGCCTGTCATAGAGCATTTGGCATTTCTGCTAAAGAGGTGAAATTATGTTATTGGCAAAACAGGCTGGGCGGGTATCAAGTGTGCTGGCTTTAGACAAACACTCAGCTGTGGCTTGTGAAATCATAACGGGGACTCTTCAAACCCCACCCCCACCCCCCGTGAAGGCCCCAGCTGGAACCAAGAGCCAATTTTTGCCATGTCAAAAGACCCACCAGTATTATGGAAGCAGATGTAGTCTCTTATGGCCGCAGCTATACTTATGCAATTTTATTTCTGGCTCCTTTTCATGTTTCATAGAACGTGGTTTCCTCCAACTTGTTAAAGTCACCTGTTAGTAGTGGTGGGGAGGGAAGAAGGAATTTATGCTAGTCACACTACTCATTTTTCTACAGTTAAGAAGAAAAACTCCTTTGCTATACAGCAGGAATTGATGCAACATTGTAAATCAATTGTACTTTAATAAAAAAAATTAAAAAAGGAAAACTCTCTGTGATGTTGACCTAGATAAGGTAATTTTGTCCTTAATAAAAAAGCCAAGATATCCTTTTATTTTGAACTCTTGGGTGTTTTAGTTTTGTTCTAGTCTAAAGGGTTATATGCCTGATCTTATTATCCAGCCCCGAGTGTTTGTATCAAATCTAGAAAATATGAAAATACCTTATCTTAGCTTTCCAAGCAGTGGTATTAGTTTAATTCAGATGCCGCTCTTGGAAATTTTCGCTAAATATTGGAAGTTTGAATTCTCTGCTCAAGCATCATTAGTTGTGATTAAGTAACACAAATGCATCTCTGATTTATGCATGTCTGAAAATGGTTCTGAAAAGCTACCTTGTGCGGAGTGGATTGTTTTTGTGCACAGTTTTGTCCTTCTAGGTCGTCATCTTCAAATACTCTGATCAAAGAGGCCAACTTTGGGACATAACACTGGCACATGGCTTGTACTCTGCGCATTAACACTATAGATACAATTCTAGAAATTGAGAAGACAGATATTTTTTGTGATAATGAGAGGTTGGGACTAAATTTACAGAAACGCATTTTTAAAGATAAATTTCTAACTGAATTTCTGACATTTTGAAATGTTTGGACAATACTCCCATTTGTATAAAGCTTTATGTGTGGCAGCCTCATTGACTTGTTTTTGTTTAGTCTGGTTTTTATGTGATCGTTTTTACCTCCGTTGAATTGGTGAAAAATAATTTAGCATTTTTTTTCAAGGCTCTAGCTGGCACAAGAATACTCTGAATCCAGCCAGGGATTTTTCTATGGCCTAATTTGTGCATTGCAATGAGCATAAAATTTGCATCTAGTTTTATTTTTCAATCTCTTTACTGGTATTTATGTAATGCAAAATTAAATGTTGCGGAGTGTTAATTAACCAAGAAAAACCATAATCATCAGCAGAATCTATAGAGTAAACCTGTGAAATTCACAGAGGCTCAGAACTTGAGGGTAAAATGGCCATCTTTTGGAACAATATCATTGAGTTTGTGCTCCAACCAAATGACACAGTTAAGCAGCAGAAACACAAATGTCGAAGGAGACTTTTTTTTCCCCATACTCCAGGGAATTCCAGTGGTTCCCCCTTTCACTTCAAAAGATTGACCAAGAAACAGAGACAGGAAAATGAGCTTGAGGTTAATATTTTGTGAGAAGCCTGCAAATTAATACAGGGCAATAAAAAAATCTGATTTTAATGCTTTGTAGTTTTTTTTTAAATGAGTTTTAAGAAGATTATCTTCATTTTCTGAATGTGTCCTAAGTTTTTTTTTTTTTTTTTTTTTTTGCTTTTCTTTTTCTAGGGCCACACTCGTGCCAGATGGAGGTTCCCAGGCTAGGGGTCCAATCGGAGCTACACCTGTTGGCCCGCACCACAGCCACAGCAACATTGAATCCAAGATGTGTCTGTGACCTACATTACAACTCATGGCAAAGCCGGATCCTTAACCCACTGAGTGAGGCCAGGGATCGAGCCTGCAACCTCACGGTTCCTAGTCAGATTCATTTCTGCTGCACCATGATGGGAACGCCTAAATGTGTCTTAATTATATTTGCATTTCCTACTATTCTAATTCTATCAAGAATCCAAAAAAGAATCTGGTGTCTTACAATAATATCCATTTTTCTAATGCACAATAAAGAGAATTGTCAGATTATTTGGGGAAAGCAATATGACTCAGGTCTTGGAGAAGGTCTTTTTCACCTGGCTATTTATTCTCCCCTTTAGTACCAGAACTACCTCTGCTGGGACAGAATCGGCTCCTATGCATTTTTTTTCCCAGTGGAGCTGGCAGATCTCTAGCAATTTCCTACATTGACACCTGGGAGGATAATCTTATCTTCCCATGGATAAAACTTTACTCCTGTGGGGATGAAATTTTACCTACGTGTTGGCTCTACTTTGTGAGCTGACAAGTGAGCGCGCCACACTTTCGTGGATGCTGTCATGAGATATGAGACCCTTGGCTTAGAGACAAAGGACTTTATTACTCACCGCACAACAAGGGGCATGAGCTCCATGGTTGCTTTTGTTGCCCTTCTTCCCTGCCTCCCCCACTGCTTCCCCGCTTCCCCCAGCAACCTCTTCTGCCCCAAACCCCATGACGGGGATGAGGAGCGGCCCAGGTAGATGCTGTGGACACAGTGGGTTTGTGGCCCAGCCGAGGACCCCTGAGGAGAGGAAAGACAATATTTTATGATGGACCGTGACCAACTTTTGCCCTGGAGGGAAACACTATCTTCCAGGAATGTTTGCCCTTCACACCCTTGAAAAGTCAGACCCGACAAAACCTGGCACGAGAAGTGCAGAAACACCTGGGAGAATTGTCTCTCAACACTCCCAAGCAAAAATGCCCAGGCCCTGCCAGCATCCATCTCTCCATAAATTGGTGCATCGATGGTGTTCTCTTAGCAGCACATGGAGGGAGAATAAAACTGGTTTTAGTTTAATATTTTTATTGTAGCCATTGGCCATTGGTTACTCATTGGCCAGTGGTTTCTTTGCTCAAAAGTCATCGCAGGGAACTAGGATTGTCTCATAGCATGTCCTGACAGATAAAACTCCTTTTTACTCTCACCTCTTGAGTAGTCTATAATTTAAAATATTTTCTTGCCAGCTTCCTCTGGCCATTGTTGAGACAGGCTGGTTTGAAACATTGATCTAGAAATGAGTGTCTTCAAGAATAACTACACTTCCCTTTCTGGGTCTCTTCCCCTTATTTTTATTCTCCTCTTCTTAGCCCATTGGGTATTATCGGAAGGACTTGTATAAAATCTTTGAAAGAAGGTGATAGAAAAGGGGAAGAGTCTCTCCCTTATTGTCACCCCTGCTTTCTGTGGCCTTCTGAGTCCAGGTTTCCCGCCCTGATTCCACTTGGCTGGTGGATATTTCACCTGCCCACCAGAGAGGGCACTGTGTTGGGTCTTTGGCCCGGAAATGCTGTCAAGTCTTGACGCCTGATGCTTTCCAGGTGGATCAAGGCTCTGGAAATTAGGGCGTGTGTTAGGGACTGAATGTGCCTCAGTTGTGGGCCCTTAAGGCCATCAGAGTAGGGTCTACGGTAATGCAAGGTGGAGCTGTCTACCACAGGTCTGGAAGAGACCCTTGCCCTTTCAGTGTGGTGTATGAGAGCGTCTGTGCATGATAGAAGATATTGGTTTGGGGGGATAATTTAATGAAAAGTGTGGTACTATGAAATTTTGATTTTTCTGTGTCAACCTAACATTAATTTCAGTTGTTTAAGCGAACGACTTAGCATTTATCTCTAATTGCCAGGCAGCACAATGATTATTCATAATACTATGTGTCAGATCAATGTTTTTAAGTTGCATTGATTATAGCACTAAAACCTGCTCTGTGTGGTGCTCCATCTTCATTCGGATGGACTAAAGTAACAGGCTTTCTGCTTACAACCTAAAACGTTTGGGGCTTTTTAGTGGATGGAGAGACTCGAGTGCACTGGAAAGCAGAAGTCTATAGGTAGTTTGACTGTGGGTCACTGTGAACAGTAGAATCCTCCTGTTTTGAAGACTGTTGTGAGGAATAGTAGGAGAGCTGGCATTTTAAGACTTTCAGTCTAGTAGCTAATTATCTACTTCTTTTGTTTTTTTCTTTCTGCTACTTGTATTATAATATTCTTGAACCCCCCCCCCCAATATTACATCTGCCTTCATGCCGACCAAGCAGAGGAGTATCAGATATCCTTGATATGCTGAAACCAGTTGGAGTTCAAGAAATTAACCGTGTGTGGGAGGATGAATGGCATAAATTCCTCCTTTCTGAATCAAGACAGCTTTCTCCTTTATATTTTTGTCTTTCAGTGTAACTTCTAATTTTACTAATGTATATTAACCAAGACCACTTTGCTTTAGCATTTATTAATGTGGCAGAATATTAGAATGAAGTAACACAGAGTCAGGCATCGTAACAGGATAAAAGGATCCCCAATGAGTATTATTTCCCAAGAATAATGTTTTCACCACTGCAAAGATGCATTGAGCATTGGTCTCTTACACATTTACTGAGCGTCAGCTGTACAGGTGACACGTTTGTGTTCTTGGCACTTAATAGATGAAACAAGATTAAAAGAAGCTGGGTGCTTGTAGCGCTTGAACTCAAATCCCTGGCTACTTTTAGTACTTTATGTGTAGTTTTGAAATAAAGTTTTAGTGATTAGATCATTTTGAACTTTGTCTTTATTATAAACCAGTGTGAACTGTTTATCCACGGTCAAGGTATCCATCGGATTTCAGGCCCGTTTAAAATTCTTTAATGCTGGTTTTATAGTGGAAACAGAAATCTTGTACATCTGTGAAACTGAAGTGACCAGGCCAGTGGAATAACTGTAGGAAAATATCTCTTAAAAGCTGATGGCTAAACCTCAGCCTCCTGAGTTAAGTATAATCTCTGAGTTGTTCCTGGCAGAGTAATGAGGGTGTGTTATTTTGGGGGGAAGAGCCAACTTCTGTGGACATTTTTTATTACGTATATGCTTAGTTGGATTCTGAGACTTCAGTGGAATTATAAAGCCTTGGCTATTCTAGGTAAACTGTTGAAAACACAAATTTATTTTCTGTCTCATCATCTAGATCTGGTGGAATGAATACAGTAAGTAACACATTTATGGTGACTGGACAATCAGTGTTATGATTACTGTAAAATACTAGATGGATGATACTGAAGATACTAGATGGATGTTGCTGTATAATCAGCACGTTGACCCTTTGTTATAAATCATTTCTGCTGTGTTAAAATAAAGATGAGTAGATTAATCAGAACATGCGTTATCCATTTGTAACCAGTTTACAGTTGAGGCAGAGTGGCCCACTGTATTCACATTTGAAAGTCCAGCAGCCCTTCTCTCCAATTTCACAAATTATGAATGTGTAAATACATTTTTCTCAGCGATAAGCAAGTGCATTTTTCTTTTTTTTTCTCCCCCCTCAAGTGCATTTTTCTTAGTGATGCTTTATGCAATAATCTTATGTATATATTCTGTAATACCTGTTATGTATATCTATTATACATGTCCTTCATTTTGTCAGTCCTGATGGTCTCAGATTTTTAGTTCCTGGAGAACAGTTTCACTTCTAATTTATTTTAAAGTCACCTGAGAAAGGTCAGTTAGGGACTGGCAAAGGCTTTTTTCACTCTAGTGAGAGTGGTACTTAAATAGAGGTTTTCCTTGGGTTAATCTGCCTTTCCATGTAACTACATTTATCTGAAATTATAAAACTTTATATTTACAACTAATTTTTTGACATAAATCATGGATTGTACTGTGCAGTCCTGATTTTCAGCATTTTTTTTTTTATCAGGTTGTTTGGTTGCCGTCTAGAGGTTTTCTTTGGAAATGTAGCCTTTGTATAGTTATAATGATTGCATATTTATGAAATAAATTAATATTTTTTGCATTTTTACCATAGCTATCCTTGGCATATGCAAATAATTCTTAATCTTTAGATTTATGATTGCAATATTTTAATAAAGTAGCAAAATAATAGGCAAAAAACGTTGATGTGTATAACTTTAAATTCTAGCAATTACATGGAGCCTGATTACAATTAGTTTAATGATTCTGGTTAGACTCTCTCCTCTTGTTTTGTCCTTGTTCTAGAGTATATTTCAAGGGTCAAACGTTTATTTATCCTTTTAATGGAAAATTTCTGTCATCTGAATGTGGCCAGGTTGACATTTATCTCCCAAACACTTAATGGAAACACTTAGCTTAAGTTGAAAAATGCTGACCATCACAAGCTTTATAATCCCAGGGTGGGCCTCTTTAAAGAGATTCTCAAACCTCAAACAATGTAAGGTGATTACCCTTAACTTGCGACTTCTGGCAGCTCAGGTGGCCCTAAGAGAAAACAGTTATTTGCTTAGTTACAGTGTGGCAGTTACATAAATGTGATGTGCAAAGAGAACACATAAATAGTATTTCAGAAACAGGGAATCATCTAAGTCCCTGTTGATTATAGTATAGGTGCTAGACATTTTAATGGAATTGCTTCTTAATTACCAAACTCTTTTTGATAGCCATGAAAAAAAATTGAATTGGACAGTATTGATTCCAAGCACTTCTGTTCCTCTTTAGGGATATTCTGAGCTGGCAAAACACATACAGATGGGCAGACAAGACTGCTTAGTTTGCCCTCTGCTGAATTTGATCAATAGGAACCTATTTCTGTACCAAGGAGAAGTGGCTCTGCTAATTTAGGCCTGGAAAGCTCATCATTAGATACTCTTGAGTAAGAAGATTTAAAATGTTTTAGTTAAGATATAAATTGCATATAGGCATTTTTAACAGTAAATTTTTTTATCTTCCTTTTTTTGTAACATGTCAGGTGTTTCTTTGAGTTTTTTTTTTTTTTTTTTCTGAATAAGAATACCAAGAGGGTCTTAGCTACTCCTATTCTACCACATTCTGCCATGGCAGAAACATTTTTTTTCCCCTATAGTATTGCATATAGTTTTAGGAAGTGGGAGAAAATTGAATTTAAAAAAATGAAATGTTTTGGCTAATTGCACAACAGTGTTTTTCCTTTTCTTGTTATCCAGGTTAGCACACTGTTTAATATTCTGTATTCTCCTGTTACCATCCTACCTTTATTCATTCAAAACGCATTTTTTACTGAGCCTTACCATCCTTGGAGGTAACTGGTCAATACCTTGGATTCAAGAATACATTGCCTATTAGGAATGTCAAATTGTATTTTTCTATTTTAAACATTTATTTGTGTAACTGTGCTTGTAGTAACAAAACTATATAAGGTATATGGATTAGTTATGTGACATCTGATTTATAATGCTTCCATCTTATAACAAAACACCCAAAGATGTTTTTCTAGATGTTTTCTGCTCAGATTTGCTAATGGAGTCATTTCTCTGAGTGCTGGGCTAGAGTTCAGATTTACTCAAAGGAGAAGGGAAGTAATCGAGAAGGGACAAAGCCTTGGCAAGCAGCTGCATTTCAGACTCAAGGTGCTCTGGCTCTGATTGGACTTTCATTTTTAACATTTGTGATAGATTCTAAGACACTGTCCTCCTCAATCTGTTAACATTTGTCAGGTTGTAAAGACCAAAAAAAAAAAAAAAAAAGGGAAAAATGATCTCTGGATTGCAGTTTGAGATTTTGAATTCCCAGGTCATATTTCCATTTCCTGCTAAACGTATTCTGAGCTAGCCAGGGCATTACTGAAATCATTGGGGGAGTGGAGACTGCAGTAGACAGTGATCAAAAATGAGGTTAGTGAGAACGAAGTGCTGGGAAAAGGGGAGAGCATTCACGGTTTGTAACTGATCTTGACAAGAGAGATGATACTGGGATCTGATGATCAGTGCTCTTCTGAGATTACAGTTCATACTCATTCAATTTTTATTAATTTTATCATAATTAAGGAAGAAAAAACAAATTTCTCTAGTAGGCATTAAGCAAAGGAAGAGACGTGTACAGTTTATCTTGTTCTGAGCCCAACAGACACGAATGATCTTAAAAGCGGGCTGTCAGGATCATTACTGAGTGGCTGATAGTGTGGACCACGTTGGTCATTGCGTGGGATAAGTCCAGTAAACTGTGCAGGTCAGACTGCTTTCAGGGTAGCGTATAAAGCCATAAGGAGAAAACACGGAGCGAATCTGAAAATACAGGTACAATTCTAAGTAGCTCAGTTTCCATCCCAATAGAAGGGACCAGGCAAGTAGTTTTGGGATGAAGATGGGCTCAGCCGTTTCCGTTGTTGTAGTGTCACAATGTGATCCTTCCTGCATGTTAACTGGGATAAAAAAGTAATTTTAGTTTTCCTCTCGTTTTCAACAATTCTTGGTAAGATTGCATAGTATATTCTCTTCCTAGTGCAGAAATGCCTGTAACTTCTGCTGAAGAATAATACCCTCCAAGCTGTAAAGAGATTGATCAGTATTCACACTTGCTTTTGTAACTTAAAAATGATAAATTGATGATGGCATAATTAAGATCTGCCTTAATTAACTGGAAACAGTATGTGCATATATTTGTAAACCACCTTTTATAATTGGTGTTTGAAAATTACAGGAGGGATTTGAAGTTTGACCCCAAGAAACATTTTGAAAGGTTATTTGCTTGATTTTCTTTGTAACTGTAATGATGATTAATGAGCAGATTGGTTTATTTTAAATACTTTTGAGTAGCTAAATTTATTATATTGCAATTATTAAAGGCAAGAGTTTCATTAGATTCTTTTACCTGGAGTTCAAGACAGAGCCAAGATATTGTATATGACACAACAGCCAGAGAAAATAATAATAATTTCTGTGAAAGGGTGTTGTTTTTCCCAGGACTGAACCATTCTTCTGTGTGTTTATAATCCAGCCACTATTAGTTAGTGCCATTATTAGTCTGTGGAAACAGAAAGTAAACTCAACAGTGGACAGAGAAGTCTGGCTTCAGACTATGTGACATTTGCCAGGAATTTAAACAAATGAAAGGAGTTTAACTGTGAAAGTAAATTGGTTTGGAATTCTTCTACTTGTTCTTTAGGTAGTTGATGGTTTTGTATATAGGAAAGAAGTTTCTTTTAATTTGTTAACTGAGCCTGGTAACTTACCTACTCAAGGCTCCTCTATTTTCTGTAAAAATCCATAATATTTTGTAAATAGCTATTTAGTTGGTTTATGATCTCTGCACTCTCAGGTTTAGTAAACAGGTGCCTGTTTTCTGACTCTGCAGGCAGCAGGGTCAACCAGCCACTGACCTGGTCTCTACACCCTTTAAGACTAGATGCCATCAGTTATTACAGGAACACTTGCTTTTCTTCAGAGAACTACATGTGCGTTGGTATTGATTTTTCATATCTTTATACTCAGTAATAAATGGTAGGAGGCCATTACTGCACATGCCAGAGGCTTTAAGAAGTAGACAGCTCAGATGACTCTCAGTTCTATTTGCAGGTAGTTTTCGGTTAAGGAGTGAGGTCTGGCTGCCTGCCTGCTCAGAATCCTCTACTCCCATCCCCTCTCTTTCAATGGTGCCATTCAGAGCATCTTGTCAAGAAGTGTAACTTAATGTTCAAATAATGTATGTGAACTGGACATCTACTGCCAAAAACAAGCTGCCTGGGGCAAAAATGAAAAAAAAAAAAAAGCATCATGAGTGCTCTTGAACAACTCACTGTAGGCTTTCAATTATCTGAGATTTACATTAGCAACTCTACACAATGGGAGATACACCCAATTAAATGACAGTAAATTTACTTTGCTGCAGAATTCGATAATTTACATCTTGGTTTCCCTGCATTGCATTAATTACCTATTTGGTAGCAGATTAAAAAGCATCTGGGTAAAATTTAACCTACATATATTCAAATTAACTATACTTATTGATTTATCTATATATTTCTTCACTCATTTATTCAGTAAATTTATGTGCTAGACATTGAGGTTAAGAAGACATATAAACAGATATAAACAACTTCATATTCTTCAAATACTGACAGTTCTACCTGGGTGATGAACACGGAAGTAATGTTGGGATGAGGACAGTAACAAAATATGTTTAACACAGTTATAATATTCATTGGCTCATTTAATAAATATTCCGGGAGCCTCTACTATATGCCAGGGTAGACATGGCACGTAAAAGGTGGCTTGAGTAGGTCTGGTCTCAGAAGTAAGGACAGGTCAGATGTTCTTAGGAGAACATAGCTACTGACGTATCCATTTCTGAAGGTACGAAAGACCACTTGATTAGAATAAATCATAGGTGGGTCAAAAAAGTAATTTTTAAATCTTTTAAAACCGTCTTGTTGAGCTAACACAATAGGAGCAAATCTGAAGAGGCCAAAACTCAAGTGAGAGCTGAAATTCTGCAAGTTGTGTGATCTCCAAAGCTGGCTTCCACCCCAAGGGTTTCTGCCAAATCTGTGAGACTTTTTTTTTCTTCCATTTTTAAAAGTTTTATTGAAGTATAATTGGCTTACAATGTTGTGATAATTTCTGATGTACAACAAAGTTATTCAGTTATTCATGGACACACATCCGTTCTCTTTCAGATTCTTTCCCACAAAGAATATTGTGTAGAGTTCTCTGTGCTCTATAGCAGGACCCCATTGGCCAATCATCCCATATACCCACTGCGCATATGCCAATCCCAAACCCCCAGTCCATCTCTTCCCCCAGTTGTCCCTTTTGCTAACCATAAGTTTGTTTTCAAAGTCTGTGAGTCTGTTTCTGTTCTGCAAATGAGGTCATTTGTATCTTTTTTTTTTTTTTAAGATTTCACATGCAAGTGATATCATATGATGTTTGTCTTTCACTGTCTAACTTCACTTACTATGAGAATCTCTAGGTCCTTGAACTTCCACATCAGGGCCAAGTGTCTCTACCAGATAGGCAGGGAATGGATAATGCCAGTATTACGTAAACTCTTCCTGAAAGAAGAAAGAAAGGGCAAGCGCAAATTTAGTATGAAGCAAGCATGATACAGGAACCCAGAAAGGAAGCCAGTGGATTAGAAGAAAAACTATAGAATACTGTCCTCAAGAAGATAGATGCAAATATCTAAAATTGTAGCACACAAAATCCAGACGCATCCAAAAGAGACAGTGTGTAATATAATCTCAGGAATGCAAAGTTTATTTAATATTATCCAATTGATTAATGCTCTATATCACACAAAACACAATCAAGAATCTTTCAAAACTCCCAATGGATTCAGGAGAAAAAAGACTTTTATAGACTTCAGCATCTGTTTGTGACTTTAAAATAATAATTCTTGGCATACTAAGAGAATAATGAAACTTCATTAGTCTAATAAAAGCAATCTGTACAAAACCTGCAGCAAGCATCCACCAAATGGTAACACACTGAAAGCACTCCTTTTTAAGGTCAAGAACAAGATAAGAATGTCACCACTTGTATTCAATACTGGATTTTTAGCTGATATAATAGGGCCAAGAAAAAAAGAACTGGAAGGAAGAAGCAAAACTGTTATTGTTCAAATCTCATTTCGGTAGGAACCTCAAAAAGGTATATAAACAAATTGCTAGAATTAATAAAACAGCTTGGCAAGTTGCTGGATATAAATCAGTGTATAAAAATGAACTGCATTTCTGTGTGCTAACACTGAGAAGTTAGTATAACAACCTATATAAAGTAATATGAAAAATAACAGCAGCTTTGTGATACTGTATTCCTATGTAAACAATGTATGAGGCTAGACAAATAGAACCAGGGGACAAATATAGATGATTACAAATTTTATTACAAAAAATTTAAAGAAAAATATCAATAAATCGAGAGCCTTATATCAGAGTCCTAGATCAGAAGATGTTAATTTTTCCCTAGTTGATTTATAGATTGTGTCAGTTTAATAAAAATCTCAACAGAGAGTTGAGTGTATTTGTATAACTAGATAAACTTCAAAAAAATTGAAAAAGAAAAAAATCCAAGGAATATCCAAGATACCTATGAAAAGGGGAAAGATGAGGCAAAAATTTTTTTTTTTAATTATCAGGCTTATCGAAGTCTATATTCTATGATCCATATTTAGTCAATGTACAAGCTTGGATACACAGAAGTATGAAGTAAGATGCAGAATGCGCAACAGACTCAGGCATATATGACAACTCTATTTATAGAGATAGCATTGCAAAACAGTGGTAATGTAAATAGTAATAGGGCAAATGATTAATTAATTGTATGCTAAGCTTGAAAGTCTGTGCCTCTGCTTCTACAAAGTAATTTAAAGTGGTTAAAATTTTAGAAGTGAAAGGCAAAACCACAAAACATTTAGAAGAAAATATGGGAATGTGTTTTCATGACCATAAGGATACAAATAATATAAAAATACAAAAAAAGCAAAACGTTAAAGATTTCATTTGACCATATTAAAATTAAGATATTCTTTATTGAAAGACACCGGTAAACAGAGTGAAAAGCCACAAACTTGTAACACATACAACTGGCAAAAAACTACTATTCAGATAACAAAAACTTCCTCAACTCAGTAAGAGAAAGACAATCCAATACAAAATAGAAAAAAAAAGATAAAAAAGAGAATTAAAAGACTCACAAACATATGATAGGGTGTGAAGTAACACTATTACTCAGGGAAATAAGGAAAACATAACAAAATACCATTACCCACTCCCTAAAGCTACCAAACTAAAAAAAAGGTGTTGAGATTGTGATAGCAGTGGATCCCTCATTCACTTTGGACATTTCTTAGTCTTTTGTTTTGTTTTACTTTTTAGGGCTGAAGCTGTGGCATATGAAAGTTCCCTGGCTAGGGGTCAAATTGGAGCCACAGCAACTAGGAATCCAAGCCGCATCTGTGACCTAACCACAGCTCATGGCAGCGCCGGATCCTTAACTCACTGAGTGAGGCCAGGGGTCGAACCTGCGTCTTCACACTTACTAGTCAGATTCATTTCCTCTGCACCACAACAGAAACTCCCTTAGTAATTTTAAACATTCATACACTCCTGTAATTCTAAATACCACCTTTTAATACACATCCTAGAGAGATGTCTATACAGTGTTGTACAAAAATATTCATAGCATCATCAATTATAATAACTACTTGAGAGACAAGAATAGAGCATGTAAGCAAGATCTTATATCTTCACATGTCATGGAAAGAGAAGAACCATAGGTTTGCAGGAACTAACTATGTAGTTAAGAAGTAGTCTCTAGAATTTGATCACCTGCTGGAAGGTAGGGGAGAACTCACCTTCTAGAAGGAAGGTAGAATAATGGAAAATGCAGGGGAGGGGAGTGATTTCTAGTTCTAATTTGAGCAGTTATGTCAATAACAGTGCCATTGACCGTGGTACTTTTTCTAATTGTGCCTTTAAAACTTAACATAGAAATAAATGGCCAGAGAAGTGCTTCTTATTACCTCTCTTAATTTGAAAACAGCATGTAGCTATCTATAGAATTCATTATAAATGCAGTATGATATTGGCAAGACACTGCACATATTCGTGTATAGACACACAGAAAGTGAAATGGCAAAGGTGATAGAAAAAGATTCTCCAACTCAGTAGTTCTGAGTATTTAAACTGTACGCACCCGCCATGCTGGCAAAAATTAAGAAGTTGGATAACACTAAATGTTAGGTTGTCGTCAGGGACTCTCACCCACTTTATTAGGAGTAGAAATTGGTATAATTACTTTGGAAAACACTTCAGTATGTATTACTTAGTAAATATGAACCTGCACGTAACTTGTGAACCCAGAAAATTTATTATTAGGTGGTGGACCCCTCAAGAGTGCTTGCATATTTTCACCAGGAAACATAGGTAACAGTATTCTTAGCAAAACATAGAAACAACCCCAATGGTCATCAGTAGTCCAATCGAAATCTGCATGTGGGCTTGCTCATTCTGTGGGATACTACACAGCAATAGAAAAAACTGAAACATAGCTTGAGCCTTAAGATGGATGAATACTGCACAGGCACAGTGATGAATGAAAAGAAGCACGTCCTGGAGTTCCTGTTGTGGCTCAGCGGAAATAAATCTGACTAGTATCCATGAGGTCGCGGGATCAATCCCTGGCTTTACTCAGTGGGTTAAGGATCCGGCGATGCCCTGAGCTATGGTGTAGGTCGCAGATGCGGCTCGGATCCCACATAGGCCAGCAGCAGCAGCTCCAATTTGAACCCTAGCTTGGGAACCTCCATATGCTGTGGGTGCAGTCCTAAAAAGACAGGAAAAAAAAAAAAAGAAGCAAGTCTTTGATAATACATCATGTATGAGTTCATTTCTATCAAGTTAAGAAACAAAACATTTTATTTTTATATTTTTCTTGAAATATAGTTGATTTACAATATTATATTAGTTTTGGGTATACATAGCATAGTGCTTCAGTATTTTTACAGATTATACTCCAGTAAGTATTACTGTAAGATAATGACTGTGTTTCCCTGTACTGTACAATTTATCCTTAACAAACAAAACTTTTAAACCATTATTTAGGGGTGAAACCCACAGGCGGCAAAACAGGGAGAGAGGGCAGGGATGATGAGGAAGGGTGGTGTGTCTGAGGCTGGAGCACAAGGAACTTCTAAATCATGGCACTTTTTTTATACTTTTGAATCTAGGTGGTGCTTACACAGGTGCTATTTGTTACAATTAAAAAAAATCTTTGTGTATTCTCTCTATATTGTGATCTGTCTATTGTGGCCAATTTTACAGCAATAAAAATTTTAAAAGGAAACAGGAAACCAAAATATTAAGACTATTCTCTGAGCCATAGAATTATAAGTAATTTTAATTTTTCTTCTTTTTTCAATTTTTTCAAATGAGAATGATAGTTGAAAAGAAATGACACACTCCATGGCATCATTCTGTAAACTGGAAAAAATTTTTTGATGAGAGGGGACACACATGTCCCATAAGACAGCTTCCTTGTCGTAGAGAAAAGGGGTGGTGGCCCTCAGTAAATTGGATTTTTCTGTACTACTTAGCAAGACATGCTAGTAACAAAATTAGAAGAAATATGCAGTGTCACCTTGAAGCTAGCTTCCCTTGCTTCTGTGATTTCACCTCTACAAATATGTTTTCCATTTCTTTCTTTCTCCCTTTTGCAAGCTGAATGGGAGACAAGAATATCGGACTTGGAGTCAGATTGTTTGCTGGGTTTTGTGCTTTTTTCCCCCTCAACTTGACATCATGCCCTGCGTTTCTTCGTGGTTGGGTAGGCATGATGTGATCTGTGAAGAGATGGTTTACACCTTGGTGTGGTTGTACGTAGCATCTTTTCTTCTAACTCTGAATCCACCATGCCTGCTAGACATTGTATCTCACCTTTGGCCCTTACTCTTGTTGTTTATGCTAAGTTTCAAACTGTGATTGTACTTTCCAGCTCTCCTTGTGTGTGTCTGCCTTTAAATGAAGAGGTCTCCCTCAAGCGGCCACGTGATAAGACGCGAGCAAAGAGGACTGCAGGACAGCTAGCTGGAATGCCATGTTAGCAGTTGGCACCATCCAATGCTGAAATCTGTCCCTAGTCCTGGTTCTCTTTAATTAGGCTCAGGGGAAAAGAGAAGCAAGATCATGCTGCAATATGGGATACTTTTGGAATTCTCGTTATTCTTTAATAATTTGTGCCTCTGGTCATTTTTATCTTTATCTCAGTAAAGTTTTTAGCAAGAACCAGAGATTGGACGGGTTATGGAGCACCTACCTTATATAAAGCATTGTTCCCACTGTGCAAATATACAGGGCCTATTCCTTTTCCTCAAGGAAACTGTGATCTGAAGGGACAGGCAGCCTTGTTGATAATAATAATTTATGGTGAATAATGCCGCACCGAACTCAGGAGCACAGATATCTCTTTGGACGTACTGATTTCATTTCCTTTGGGTATATATCCAGAAGTGGGATTGCTGGATCATTTGGTAGTTCTAATTGTAATTTTTTGAAGAATCTCCATACTGTTTTCCATGGTGGCTGCACCAGTTTACATTCCCACCAGCAGTGCACAGCGGTTCCTGCTTCTTCATATCCTCACCAGAGCCAGAATTTGTCATCTGTTATCTTTTTGATAAGAACCGTTTTAAGAGGTGTGAGGCGGTATCTCATTGTGGTTTTGGCTGGCATTTCCCTGATGATTAGTGACGAGCAGCTTTGCACGTACTTGTTGCTCATCTGTATGTCTTTTTGAAAAAAATGTTTAATCAGGACCTTTGCCCATTTTTTAAAATTGAGGTGGGTTTTTGTAGGCTGTGGAGTTATAGGAGTTCCTTATATATTTCGGATATATATTTTTGATTAAGCTTTTTTCAGACATCAGAGTTGCAAATATTTTCTCCCAGTTCATATTTTACCTTTTCATTTTGTTCACTGTTTGCTTTGCTATGCAGAAGCATTTTAGTTTAATGTAGTCCTACTTATTTATTTTTGCTTTTGTTGCCTGAGCTTTTGGTGCCATTACAGCATTTGTCACAATAGCCAAGATTAGTTTGACTCTAGTAATCATTTCACCGTGTATACATTTATCAAAACATCATGTCGTATGTCTTAAATAGATACAATATTTATTTAGCATAATTATTATTATAATAAATGATAATAATGGCCACAATTAATTTAGCATTTCCTATAGAAGGAATCTTCATATATTAATTAATCTAGTCTTCATAACAACTACATCCCGTGGTTGCTGTTTGGTACCATTTTGCAGATGAAGAAACTGAGACAGAGAAGTCAAAGAATGTGCCCTAATTTTTACAACTACTGATGGGTACAGTCAGAATTTAGGAACCAGGTTGCCTGACTGTAGGCCCACTGTTTGTACCCACTGCACACATGGTGTTCAAATTCACTGAGAAATAAGGCAGAGAGCAACGTTGGTGCAAAGGCTAGTTATGGACTGAGAATAGCTCTAGTCAGTATCCACATTCCAGGAATTTTGAACTGGCTTCATTAAAGATCCATTCCTGAGTGGTATAGTCAGTGTTATTTAGTCCTGTGTTTCTTTATGTTGCCAGCCAAGGGCTGTGTCTTCCTAATGATGAAAACCTCTGTTTTCTTTAAACATACCTTCGTGTTGACTTTTCCCAGCAACCGTTTGCACTTCAGAATGTCAGAAATTGCTGCACGTAATCCTAAATGAAAACTTTATGCCTTACATTTAAGAACATGACCAATCAGGCTGAGAAACAAATGTACAAACAATATGTGGCATGATGTGCTAGGCATCTTGAATGGGCATTTCTCATAAATTATGAGAAAGCACGAAGAGCAAAAAAATGGGTGTCTTTAAATTGAAAAAAGCATGAATAAGAACACAGAAATTGAAGTGATGGCACATTTGTTTGATTAGGTGATCATTTAATTGAATGATTTTTTGGGGGACCATTTAAATGTTATGTTACAGGCTACACACACACACACACACACACACACACACACACACACACACATACTCACACTCACACACTCCTTTTCTGCAAGGAATATAGGAAAACTAAAAGTATACATGCTAATACAAATCTGTATTTGAGTGATAGTTCCCAGTGAAAGCTTAAAGTTCACCCAGCACGTGCATGCTGGGTCAAGATGTTATCATCTTTATTTTTATTTTTGGCCACGCCAGTGACAATGCTGCATCCTTAACCCACTGCGCCACAGGAGACCTCAAAGGTATTATCATATTAAATAAGAAAAGGCTACTGTGCACATACTATGGAGCCCGGTTTATAATGGCCATGCTAAAGCCATACTTTAGAATTTCAGATGTTTTTAAGAAATAAAATATTTATTTTGGATCTTTGAGCATTAAATATAAAATACAACAGTTCACAGGAAGATATGTCTTCACTGAGCCCCTCTCTTTGGCAAGCCCTAAAAAAATACCATTTTCGATTACTTTTCCATATTGATCTCCTTCAAGGAAGCTAGTAAATAATTTCAGCATCACCGTTTTCTTCTTGTTTATTCATGTCTTTTACTAGAGAAAAGAAGTATTTGCTAATGGAAGAAACAAAGCAAAATATTTACAGCATGCTGTGCCTTTCTTTTGACAAGGGCAGATGTAGTAAGGAAGCTTTTTCTCCCTCATAAAATTGTTTACAGGAAACAGTAGGAAAGAGATAAAGAATAACAGTTTTTCTTTAGCAGCTGGTGGTTGTCTGAATGGAGTCTTCAATTCCCATGCATGTTTTGTAATGCAGATTTCTTTGAAAATGGTCTTGCCAGTGCACCTTAAATACATTTTAGAATTATTTTACCATGAAATTAGTTTTCTCCATCATTGGCTTAGTTGAATCCTTTTTTTGATCAATGCTGGGACATTAAAAATAAAGCCCTGGTTGCACATGCTATTTTTGTAAGTTCCAATCAAAAATCCATCCTGTAGCAGGTCAACGTGTGTTGAAAACCAGGATATTGTTGCAGCCTGGTTCCTTGGTATCTTGTTCCTCCACCTCGCACCCCAAGGCTTAATTCTCCACTTCTACCCCTGCCACTGGCCTGCATATATTGATTACACAAATAGAGAAGGAAAGGAGCTTCAGGAGAAGAAGTAGCACAGAAGTTTGTTGCAACTGAATGAGCCATATCTGAAATTACTGATTCAAATACCAGCTCTTGGTTCAGAAATCATGCTAGTAAACTGATTGATGGTGATGATATTGGTGGAGATGATGGTGGTGATGGTGATGATGGGAAGAATGGTAGTGGTGGTAGTGCTGGTGATGGCGGTCTTGATAGTAATGGTAGTGACTGTGGGGGTGGCAAGGGTATGGCGGTGATTTTAAAGCAACCCAATCAAGGCTCTAAGAGATGCGGTTGGTGCAACACTTTATTTCTGTGCTTTGCTACTTCACAACAGGTGGTTCTCTTTCTCTGCTGATATTTTTCTGTATTTAAAAATACCGTTAATTTTAACAAGGGAAGTCTTTATCCAATATGCTCAATACGTGGAGAAGATTCTTCAATGTCAACAAAATAAATTTTCAATTATTGTTTGGTACTTATTCAGCACCCTTGGGAAATGAAAATTGTAAAAAGGAAACCAACCCTGTAAATTTAGCAGTGTTAAAAATCTCCCCATATTCACTTTTCCAATTGCTGTTATACCTGAGAGTATTGTCTCTGTGTCATTGCTCGTTGGCACATTGTTTTCACTCCACACTTTGAAATATGAATCTATTACAGAAGGATCATGTTGGTGAGGCACTGGGGATGAATAAGTTAGGAATAGCAATTAGTTTTCAGACATTCCATTTGAGGATGGCAATGCATTTTTCCCCCAAAATAATTTTCTTCCAAGCAGTGGGTTTATAATAAGAGTTTAGTTTGACTCAACTTGCACATTCCGAGTGGACTGTCTTTATCTTCTTGACACATTTCCCAATTTCATTGTGTTGTTCCTTCTGCTCGCATTTCCCACAAACGATTTCCTCTTCTAGAGGTGCAGCCTATGACACCTACTCCTTATTTCTGAGCTGTGAAGCCTTTCCAGCTTAGACAACAACAACACACAACACACAACTTCTTAATCCACCCCAAAGCCCTTTCATCCAAATGCCCTACCTTTTCCACTGTTGTGGTTATTGGAAGTGTGATAAGACTTGCCTTCCCTCATTTCTACTTACTCACTCTTCTTGTCAACCCACAGTCTGGCTTCTCTTCTGCCCACTCTGCAAAATTTCTCCCGACACTAGCCAGTGATCTTTTTTGCTCAATGGAGGGGCCATTTCTCCAACTCTCACTGGCTACCTAGTTGATCACACTGTCTCTAATAATATATCCAAAGGATATTTGGCTTAAATATCAGTTTTTCCAAGATGACTTGCTGGACCTTTCTGAGTCTAGGAACACACTTCCACAGCATCTGCATTTTCATCGTAACATCGGAACTGTTTGAAAATGTCTATTGATTTATCTGTCCTTCCTCCTTTGTGCCCCTCATACCTAGCACATCCATGACACATAATCCTGTTTTCCTCAAGTTTCTTTGGGTTTCAAGTAGCACATCTTTTCTCAAGTTTAAGCAAATGGAGGATTCCAGTGATATGTCTTGGTCAGAAAGCAGGAAGTGCCACCGGGCCTTGTGGGGCCTGAGAACAGGAAGTGATAATGTAGGAACCAAGACAATTTATCATAGATGTGCTGTGCCCCCTGGGGCCAAAGAACTGTGAGCTTCAGCTGCTTTCTCTGTTGTGTTCCCCTTTTTTCCTCTGTGCATCAGCTTCTCTGTCCTTCTTCTGAGTTTATGGGTCCTCAGTTCCTGTCTTCTGTGCCAGGAGGGTGGGCACAAGTATGAGAGACCCCCTGAGGGTCTGCAGGCTGCTTACATGAGCCTGGTAAGCCCTTTAATCCGTGTCCATTTCAGTACCAGCTTCAAAATCTGGTGAATGATTGAATGTTTCTCTTCCAGTCTTCTCTCATTTCTGTAAGTCATCTAAACTCAAAGCACCAATGCTTCTCACTGAGAAGAAAGTGCTTTTATCCAGCAGAGCCTCAGCCTTCCTCTCCATTTCCCTTATTCCCACAGTGAGATATATTTTTCTTATCCAAAGAGCTATTTTTATCCACAAAGAGTTCCTTATGGAGTCTGAGTTGACCATCATCTTCTTATTCTGGTTAAAAAAGTGGAGAAAATAGACTTGATACTTATATTAGTCAGTTATTGCTACAGTAATGCAGTGTGATGCACAGTGGCCCAATTCTCAGTGGCTTACAGCCACAGGTATTTCTTTTTCTTGCCATGGACTTGGAGGAGCTGAGGTCTGCCTGACTTTGGCTCAGTGTGGAGCAACCACGCTTGCATCTGCTCATTCCAGGACCTGAGCTCATTCCAGGACAGGGACTTCATGGGGTTTGCCCTTCCCAGGAAGAATCCTCAGTAGCAGTACGAGATGCTTCTACAGGCCTGGGCTCAGACTTGGCATCTGTCCTGTTATTTAAAGCCAGAGGCAGGGCAATCAATTACCATTATCCTAAATCTCCACATGGATTTCAATGGGTTTTCTGTTTTTAAGGTAAAGTTCCAATTCCTTACCTTGGTACCCTGGATTGCTACATCTGTACCTGCCTCTGGCTGATGTCAAGAGCCTCATTTCTCTCTCAGCTTTCCTCATAGGTGTACAGAGTGGCTCAAGCCAGTTTTTATCACTGTTGAACCTGCATGTTTTGTACCATCTCACATGCTATTCTTCCGGACTTCTCTGTCTCCTGCTTCTTTATCTAGCTAACTCCTATTGAACCTTTAAGACCAAGGTCAAGGAAAGCCTTCCTCCTAGAAGCCACCCTTGATTCCCTTAAGCTGGGATGGCTGCCCCTCCTATTTGCTTCTTAATGTCCAGTGTTTCCCTCTCTCACTGTACTTACACCCCAACCCCCCTGTGCCTTATCATTGCTTCAGCTCTCTACGTTCCTCCATAACCTTAATCCACTTGTGTCTCTCGGAACTAGCACAATGCCTAAAACTTGCAGGCATCCAGTCAGTGTTTGCAAAAGGAAAGAAGAAAGAAAAGTCCAGAAGGTAGAAGGGAAGGAAGGAGGAAGGAAGGCAGGGGAGGAAAGAAAAAGGGACTGTGGTGGCTGGTTACCTGCTGCACAGCTCATTCACTGGGTTCATCCAGTGAGCTTTTGTTAGAAATGTCTTCTTTTTCTTTCTTTTTTGTGTGTGTGTGTGTGTTGCAATAAACTGTATTTTGGAAAAGAGGCAATAGGCCGGTTTTGGCCCAAGGACTGCAATTTGCCAACCACTGCCCTTGATGATACTCAGGAGATGACCTAGCTGCCTGAGGAGACTGTGGTCCAGTCTGCTCCTTGGTGAGATGGAAACTTCTGCGGTCTGGTGCTTTGCCGAGAATCGGCCATGGGTATAGAATGGGGCACTGTGTGTAGGAGTTTCTAACAAAGCAGTGGGTGCTGAGGCCCAAAAGTGAGGACTGCGCTGGAATAGGTGGAGCCCCCTCCTTCATAAGAAATACTGACTGCTTTATTCCAGACTAGGTCCAACCCTCCTACCACCATGCACACATGACTCCTGGGTGGACACTGTTCTTACTGGGCCCTCAGGAGCCATTGTGCTGTGGCCTGACCACCAGCCCTTCTCTGGTGATGGCCCAGTTATAGTTCTTTGGGAGGTCCCGTGCTTCTTCCACCTGCCCTCCAGGTTCTCTCTCACGTGATAAAGGTTTTTGCCTCCTCCTGGAGTTGCAGCACTTATTATTTTTAGAGTTGAGAGATGCTAGGCCTTAACCAGTATACCATAGTTAGCTCAGTTTTGCGGGCATTATTCTTTCACTGAAAGCATCTAGATATTTAGTACTAGAAGCACATGCTCTTCCCAAAGCCAAGTTTGTGCCCTTCGCACTTCCTTGGAATTATTTTGTGGCCACCACCTTGCCTGGCAATGTGCGCTAGAACGAAAGCCAGTTTCCTTCCACGGAAGTACCCTGTTATTGACTGATAGGTAGTTGAATGCGTGATCTTGAGTACCCGTGGCGGAATGCTGATAAGGAAACGGGGACTTAGTAGTCCTTAGGTCATTTTCTTATTGGAAAAACGAAGGATGAGGAATGTAGCCAGGGCCCAGTTCCTCTCTATGCTGGGCATGTATTTAGAGGAGTTTATCTGAGTTTCTCTAGAGCCTAAGTGACTGCATGACACATCCTGGTAAATCACTTCTTAAAAAAGCATGTGCTGACTTGCTTGAGAATGTACGCGCTGTTTAAAAATAGATAAGGAGTTTGACACACACCTGAGTGCCTCGGAGATGCCATCTGAAGTGTCTGGCCTCGCAACCCCTTTGGGAAGGTTTCTCCGGTCCGTATCTCTGGTCTCCAGCTGCTGGTTACAGAGGCAGTGTCCAGTTACTCAGTGTATCTGCCCTGGCCCTTGGAGGGACTTGAACTTCCTGGCTTTCAGAGGTGATGAATGGCACTTTTTGTAAAATGCGATTTCTGTTGAACACCAGGAAGCTGAGTCCCAAAGAGGGTCGGTCTCTGTGCTCAAGGAAAGCGTAACTGAGAACATGGCCAAGCAAAGTGTAGCGGCCACCGAGCAAAGGCTCTAATGGGATTTCATCAGAATCCAATGAGGACTGCTTTGCTCATAAACGTGCCGGCTGCAGTTTCCCCTTAAGTGAGAAACTGGAGTTGTCCCTCTGCGTCTCTTTTCAGGATGTTGTTATAACTTGGAGGAGTGCAGAAGGCCCGGCCAAGCGTTGTGAGCATTCCTGTGTGGCTGCATGGCCTCCCCAGAAACTGCAAGAGGAGTGGAAAGTTGCAGAGAGGGCTGTCAACGCACAATGAGCAGTGAAAATCAATGAGAGGAAAATGGTCCATTTTTGCTGCATTGATTTTTGCTAGTCAATGAATCCTCTTCATTGTATATACCCCCTCCTTCAATTATTGTCCCCCATTGGACACATCTTAATGTTACTGGCCTGTATCAAGCCTGGTGCTGAGTGTGACGTTTCCTTGAATCGCAGGAGGTTGTTAGTGATGGCAACGTTCTGGGTTTGGTGAAACACAGTGAGATGAACCTGAGGCTTAGGGAAGATGTTGCTTGCCCCTCTTCTCAGAGAGCGTCCACTGCAAAGGATGGAGGCGGGACATGGTATTATGATTGAGTAGGTTAGCTTGGAGACTGGAGGGATTGTGTGCAAATGGAGAGGAAACATTTAAAAGAAAAAAAGGACCGATGGCTGGTCTTACAGACGAAGAGCAAGTGTGGGGCCCTGGGTGGTGAGTAGTTCCATATCTATGTGGGGCTAGTTAGAGGATTTAGCAGGCACCTTTGGCTTAGCACAAAGTTACTAAATTGGTGTTTTGTGAGAAAGGGAAAAAAAAGAAAAACACAAAAAAACTAGCATTTAGTTTACAGTAATAGAAGTTTAATATATTAAATCAGTCATTTGGAGTTCTTTGCATGTTTTGGTCACTACATTATATGGAAGAATAATTTGCACATAATGAAGAGAATTCAAAAACCATGCAATCATGACCTCTCTGGAGTGTTTGCCCAAGGGCGCTTTGTTCAAATTAATGCAAAAAGGATGAGAAGAAAATTTTAGTTGGTACAAAAATTGTTGTCTCTAGGTAGAACTTATTTTAGTTACTTTTTTCAAATAATGATTGGGTTTCTTTTCATATATTTTTAAAAATTTTTCTTGGCTGCACCTGTAGCATATGGAAGTTACCTAGGGGAACTAGGGGTCAATATGGAGCTGCAGCTGAGACCTACGTCACAACCATGGCAACACCAGATCTGAGCTGCATCTGTGACCTACACCACAACTTATAGCAAGGCTAGATCCTTAATCCACTGAGCGAAACCAGGGATCAACCTATATCTTCCCAGAGACAACATTGGGTCCTTAACCTGCTGAGCATATTTTCCTTCTCTTCATATTTTCAACTCTAAGATGAGAATCTAAGGCACAGGATATATATTTTTTTCTTTTTAGGGCCTCACCTGCGGCATATGGAGATTCTCATGCTAGGGGTCCAATTGGAGCTACAGCTTCCGGTCTACACCACAGCCATAGCAACTCGGGATTCCAGCCATGTCTGTGACCTACACCACAGTTCACGGCAATGCCGGATCCTTAATCCACTGGATGAGGCCAGGAATCGAACCTGCAACCTCATGGTTCCTAGTCAGATTCATTTCTGCTATGCCACGATGGGAACTGTGGTACAGGATATTTTTTTAATTGCCTATATCAAATAGACGCTAAAAGCAAAGCTTGGATGAGAACTCAAAATCCTAGATGTTTTGTCTTTTGACTGGTGATTGCAACACATTATCTTCTAAGTTATTGGAATTTTCCCAAGTAGGGAAAGGCAAGGATCAAGGCTAAAATGCAACTAACCAGTGAGCTTCTCACCAGTGAGGCTATTTATTTTGTTCCTAAATTGACCTATTAATGTATGTTTTAGATTTGGAAACTTTTGCTCTGATATCCAATACCAGAGTGTCCTGAACATTCTTGAGTTTAGAATGTGTTTAATTCTCTGACCTATCATTGCTCTTCATAATCTCGTGGTCTTCTGCTTTTTTGCTTTTGGACCAAGAAGATGGGCTATGACTGAAAAGCCTGCTCCCTAGTCTAAGCAATGACTTTTTTTTTTTGCCACATCCATGGCATGAGGAAGTTCCCAGGCCGATGATGGAACCTGGCCACAGCAGTGGCAATGCTAGATTCTTAACCCATTGGGCCACCAGGGAACTCGGCAATGTCTTTTAACAGGACAGCCTATGTTCATGTCGTTCTGGGGCATCCAAAACATGGGCATCCAAAATAGGTTCCATGTTTTCCTTAAGACCTTGGGCACTAATATAAACCTAATAGTTTAGTTTGCTTGATAATAAATGTGTAATGTGTTCTTCAAGAGAGTTTTCACAAGCTTTATTTCCCTTGAAACCCCTGCCTGTTCCTTGACCATCAGCAGTCTGTTAAGGCACGTGTCAGCAGAAACAATTTGGCTGTAATATAGTCCTGAGAAAATAACAGCATTACTCATCAACTGATATTACAGACACACAAAAAAATAAAACCTACTGAATTTGTTTTGCAAGAGGTATGTACTAGTTAATTAGGAACTTTACTCATCCAACCATAGTCACAGGAAAAAAAAAATTAGATGAAATCATTGTAACTTTGTCCCTCAGTAAACCTGGTAAGTCACAAAGACATCTGTGGTTATATTCCAAAACGAGGAATCTGGAAGTTGAGATGGAACTTAATGCCAATTAGCTCAACCTCGTCTAAAAAAAATCCTCATCCAAAAGCAGCCGGAAGGAGTAAAAGCAGGAAGAACCACGAAATAAAACAAGCAAACTCTGTTCTGATCTCTCAGCTCCCATATTCAAACTGCTTTAGAAGAACATAACTTCACCTGCTGAGACCCACAGTGACCTTGGCAGCTGGTAGATTTTTACTTGAAGAAAACAACCACCATTTGAAAACAACAGGTAGCTATCTTTTTGTTGGAAAGGATGAAGGGTGCTTCTTCGTAGCCAGTGAAAACTCTTAAACTGAAGGAATAAATCTGACATGGACATGATAAGTAGAATCTCTCTTCATCTTTGCTGGTGCCTTACCACTCTGAGAACTCAAATAATTAGGTTAATTTCCTTCCATAGCTTCTCAGGATCCCTAGAGACATCTGATCAATAGGTTGCTCAAGGAGACGGAGAAGTAAGACATGAATCATTCCTTGAGATGGTTTACTGCTTGTGGTGACATTAGATCTTGTGAATGTTGCCAAACGTGGTTCAGTAGGGTGCGTATATTTGTGATATAGTATCTGGAATCGTAGGAAGGGAAATATATTTGTGCAGTTAATGATGGGAAACCAGTCTCTGAGGAAGCATCCATACCCAAGGATGGTGGATTGGAACTTAAGATGGCAACACCTTGCTTTGATAGTAACCTTGAATCCCTCTAAACAATTCAGAGCATTTCCCACATACTGAAGTTTGGAGTAAGTTGTTAGGAGGAATTTTCTGAAAGTCAGGGCTATGTAGTACTAGACATGAGTTACTGAGAAAGGTTGGTAACTCATCAGCTTCCTGTATGTTGTTGTTGTTGCTGTTTTTAAATCAATTCCTTTTAGTCAAACATTGGTCATGTTGCATTTCTTTTCAGTTTCCTCATGAGGACCGTGAGACTCACAGAGTCTCACATATCACACTCTAACTAACCGTACAGAAAGCTAAGTCTTTGGAATTCCTGGTAGCATATTCTCCATGAAGCTATTGCCTCCTTTAGTTTGTACTGAAGCCATTTAGGGGAGGGAAAGAAGAGAGAGGTCTAAACTGACTTTTTATTTTGGTCATCAGACCTCTTTAGCAATTACAAACTCAAATTACACAGAACATAAAGTTAAAAAATGACCGTGTCCTTACCTAGAGGCTAGCATACTAAGAGAAGTCAGATAAATACCATATGATATTACTTACATGTGGAATCTAAAAAAAATGATACAAATGGATTTATTTGTGAAACAGAAACAGACTAACAGACGTAGAAAACAAATATATGGTTACCAAAGGGGAAAGAGAAGGGAAGGAATAAATTAGGAGTTTGGGATTAAGAGCTACACACTACTATATATAAAATAGTTAAACAACAAGGACCTACTGTATAGCAAAGGGAACTCTATTTAATATCTTGTAATAACCTATCATGGAAAAGAACATGAAAAATAATATATATGCGTAACAATCACTTTGCTGTACATCTCAAACTAACACAGCATTGTACATCAACTATACTTCAATTAAAGTAAACCTAAATAAAATTAATTTCAATTATGTATTTTACCTAATATATTCAAATATTATTTCAAAATATAATCAATATAAAAATTTAAAAATTACTGTATCCTTTAATATGTGACAGAGCTCTATACTTTATTGACATCTATGAGATTTTTAGGTTAAGGAATAAATGCATTTATGTACCGACAGATTCAGGTTCTTAGAGTAGCAGCAACAGTATCCATGCAAGCCTGCCCTTACATCTGTGGTTCAATCAAAGGAATGTCTAATTTTCATGATAATTACCAATTTTTATATATACCAAAAGTGAAATACCATATGTACTACCAGTTTTCTGCCTGATTTCTTAAAAACACCAACAACCAAATATGAGCCCCTGTCCCTGCCTGGGTATGAAGGAGACCTCTGTGTGGAAGGGGACTGGCTTTTCTCCAAGAAATTTTATTGTAATTAGAGATGGCGGTAGTTTGTAACTAATTAATGTTTGTTTAGGGAAAAAAAATAGCACCTAGCTCAGTGCCCCAGGGCTCGATCAATGGGTACTTGATCAACGTGTGTTGAATGAATGACTGACATGGACTGCTGAAGACCTGGAGTTAAGGCTTAGGACTTTCAGTGAGGTTGGATTGCTCAGTCTTACTTGTGCTCATTAACAGCCTGCTTCCTCTTGGCCAGGGATTCAAAAAGGGAAATTTGCAGAGAGCAGGTTGAAGGCTGAAAGGAGATGAGAATGTAGAGAATGCGGGGAGTGATGGCAGGAGTCCTAAGGGGCAAAAAAAGGAAGGAATATTAAGGGCAGCTTAAAAAATAATGTATTTAGGAGTGCCTGTCGTGGCTCAGTGGTTGACAAACCTGACCAGTGTCCATGAGGATGCGGGTTCGATCCCTGGCCTCGCTCAGTGGGTTAAGAATCTGGTGCGGCTCTGAGCTGCAGTGTAGGTCGCAGACGTGGCTTGGATCCCACGTTGCTGTGGCTGTAGTGTAGGCCGGTGGCTGTAGCTCCTATTAGACCCCTAGCCTGGGAACTTCTGTATGCCATGGGTGTGGCCCTAAAAAGCAAAAAAAAAAAAAAAAAGTTTTTGTATTTATAAAAATGTGAAGGATGAGGAAGACAGAGAAAGCTGGTCAGGTAGTTGAGTAGAAGTCCATTTTCTCCCATATAGTTCCCTGGACTCATTTCCGGTCTAATTGCTTACTCTTTGTCCCTGCTTGAAATGAAAGCTGATCTCACTTCCAAGTAAGTGCATTTCCATTGCTGCCATCAGACTAGTTTTAATGTAATCAGTAACAATAATAACAGGGATAATGTTATACCTACAGTTTGTGTTTTGCATTTGCTCGTGCCTTTCACTCTGTGGCTGCTTTCTGTTTGCAGCTCCGATATTTACTACTCCGTAACTGAGATGTGATTACTCTCATTTCACAAATGGAGATTTAGAGGCTAAGAAAGATTAAGTTATTTGCACAGCTTCCAAGTGGCAGAGGAAGAATTTGAAACCAGATTGATCACACTAGAAGTCCTTTCTCTCTCTCTTTTTTTTTTTTTTTTTTTTTTTGGTTCTGAACCTGAGATCACAGAGAAGGGAAGCTGGGAGAAAGGCACCTTGGGTTTAAGGCTTCATCCACTCATTTTTCATTTGATAAATACTTGTTAACAAGATCTTCTGTGTTCTAAGCCCTGAGGAGTCAATGGTAACTAGAAAACAGTCTGTGTTGAGTTCTCACTCTAGCAGAAGAGTGTCAAGGAGACAGGAAATGATGTATCCTAAAGAAGTGACCACTAACAGGGGTGGACGGAGATTGACTCTGGAACATTCAACCCATCCTTCAGAAGTCAGGAAAGGAGGTGTTGCCCGGACATGTTTCTGAGGAATTAGAGACAGTTGTGGAGGATGGCCAACAATGTCCTGGGACGAATAACCAATGAGCATAACCTTGGTAGTTCCAGGGACATCAGACAGTTATGGCACTGAAGCAGAGAGACTGAAATGTCAAGAGATGACACTGGAGAAGTGAGCAGAGGTCCAGTTATGGAGGGTTTTTTAGGAGCTCTTATTTTATCCTGGGAGCAGTGGGGAACCATTGAATGGTTTTGGGTAACAGAACAGAAGCTCTGGCACTTGAGAATGATGACTCTGGCTGTACAGGGAATGGATTAGAATGGATCAAGACCAGAGGCAGGGATACCTGTTCCATTAATACAGCCAGGAAGAAATGATAACCTGATTTAAGGTTAGAATTAGCTGGATTTGAGAATTACTGAGAAGATGGAATGAAGAGGACTTGGTGATTAATGACAGGGACACGTGGACTGAATTAGTCAGGTTAAACAGGTTGCACAGCCCTAAAAAGACTCTCCTTAGCATAACAAAGCTTATCTCTGTCACACAGAGCCCCTGGTAGGTCTAGGAAACTCATTCAGGTAATTGTCCTACATGCTCAGTGATGGAGTTGTTTCTGCTTTGTGTTAGCACGTTCTTAACAGAACTCCTCTGCAATCACCATGATTGCGTCACCATGGTGTGTCTGGGGGTGGGGGGAGCGGAGGGGACCTGGGTGTTGTGCATGAATTTGCCAGTGCCTTAGCCCAGACGTGACCCACTTGATTCTGCTTGCATCTCATTGGCTAGAACTAGTCATATGGACCCACCCCATGCAACAATGCAGTAGTATTGTCCCCCACGAGAACTAGCAAATTGTGCAGTTTAAAACGTTTAGAATGTGGAAAGAAGGAAGTAGAATTTATGTGGCAGCCGTGGATCAACTTTCAAAGTTTCGGGCTGATTCATGAGATGGGGGAGGGCGTGCGAGCCTTGGTGGCTTTCACAAATTTGGCTGTTTTGTCTTGAATACGATGGATGTTTATTAAGAGGGCAGACAATTGATGTTTATTAAGAGGGTCCATTGGAGTTCCCTTCGTGGCTCAGTGGTTAACGAATCCGACTGAGAACCATGAGGTTGCGGGTTCGATCCCTGGCCTTGCTCAGTGAGTTAAGGATCCGGCGTTGCCGTGAGCTGTGGTGTAGGCTGCAGACGCGGCTCGGATCCCGCGTTGCTGTGGCTGTGGCGAAGGCCGGCAGCTACAGCTCCTGTTAGACCCCTAGCCTGGGAACCTCCATATGCCGTGGGTGCGGCTCCAGATAAAGGCAAAAAGACAAAAAAAAAAAAAAAAAAAAGAGGGTCCATTGCTGGGTCCTTTAGGCTTCTGGGTCTTACCTTCTTTACCTTGCTACTCTGAACTCCACCCCGCCCACCTTCTGCTATCTTGATGTAAGTCTCCTCTTAAAAAAGGTTTATGGGAAATTTTAGCAACACTGGGAAGGACCTAGCTGGTGATCCTCAGTCTTGTGTGAACTGCCCCAGATCGTGGATTCATTTGGGTGTGGCCCCAGGGTACTCTGGATCCCCCAGAGCCCAGTACTCGTGAAATATTTCCATGCACTTGAAAAGGATGTGCTGAAGAGAAACTGACTGATTTAGACGCCTTTTGTTTAGATTCATTCCAAACCATGCGTAAGATCAGTTAATCACAATCATGCCTTCGCCTAAAAACCCTTATTTTCTGTTTTATAACATGGGAGTTAGGTTTTAGTAGGACTTAGAATCTCTTTCTTTCCTTTGCCTAATAAATGTGAGGATCTGAGTCAACCAAGTATATCATGCACATCTCAGTCATTTGCTTAGACATCAAGTTCAAGCCAGATGAACTTTCTGAAATCCAAGAGCACATGATCTAGCGTTCTTGTCAAGGCTGTTGAGAAAAGCTAATGATGCAAAGTGAGAATTTAAATGTGTCTGTTGATTACAAAAAGCAATCACAACCAAACTGTGCTTCTTGCTTTTCCTCCTGTGTAAGCAGAGCGGGAAGTGGAACATTCCTTCTAGGGAAGATTTGGGATCCACTTTTCTCTAGAGTAGACCTGGAGTAAACCTTTGTAGAACGAGTTGAGGTGAAAGACAAGACTATTTAAAGGATTTCTCCTTTTCCAGAAGCAGCTCTGCTTAACCCCCAGACTGGTATAGTACCAGCTGTTACACAGGTCCACACTCTACCAACCTCAAAATGGGGAGTTTCTTTGTTCCCTTCTCAGATGCATTCTGCTGTCGAAGCACCAAGCAGATCCATCCTATGCTTCTGCTGGATGGCTGAGACTTTGGATAACTTGAATCCTCGCTGAGCCTCGGGTAGTCAGCCTCCAAAGAAGAACAGGGGTGGTGATCCCTTTCCGGTCTCTCTCACAGGCTGGACTTGAGGCAGGATAAAGTCTTGTGTGTGAAGTGCTTTGGAAACTGGAAAGCACTATGTGACAAGCTCTTAAGGGAAACTAATTATCTTTCAAAACTCTCTTTCTCTGGCCGTGCTCTGGCCCTGCTCACCTTTGTTTCTTTCTTCCTTTCTTTGTTCTCTCTGTGTCCTACTCACCTCTGTCCTCTTCGTCCCAAGCTCACTTCCTCGCTCTTGGATCTTCACCCTCTGTGCTTCATCAACTCCCCAATAAAAGAACACAAACTGAGAAGAATCTGCTACTGCTGTGGACAACTTTAGTAAAGTGCTCTTTTCTCTTGTTCCCTTCTTGTCCTCAAGTATATTATTCACGGTGCTTCTCATACATTGTGGATACTTTATAAATATTCCTATAAATAATAACCCAGAGAGAGAGGGAGAGAGAGGTCTGTTTCTATACCAGTGATGATATTTACTAGTTACCTGTAACACTGATCATCAGGGTCCTTTCTCCTGGGGCAAAGGCAGGCTCATTATGGCGGGCTGTCAATCTGCTTTCTTGGCCATACGTCCCAGTGGAGGCTGATTGGTAGGCTGGTTATGATACTGAGATCATTAGCTTTCAAATATGGTTTCTTGAAACCAAACAGAATGTATATTCTGCTCGTAGGACAGTATTTTTCAATATCTTAGGAATCATACGCTTGCCTTTTTACTCTCCATCCAGCTTAGCTTGGATATAGCATTGTCTGTCCTATGGGGACTAACTTTTTATTTGGTCTCCTCGCCGGCGCTGTTAGAAGCCCATAACAGTCCAATGACTTGATTAAGGTCATTTCCTGGGCTGAGGCAGCTTAAGCTGTCTAGATCCTGAGCAGCTTTCAAAATGACTTCCCTTCAATCCCATATGGCAGTTGTCTTTCTCCACTTCAAGTTCAATCAAACATTACATTTAAGGAAGTAAGTAAAATACAAATCTATAGGAAAGTATAAAATAAACAGAGAGGTGAGTCCTCATAGATATCTTCCTTTTGGTTGTTGGTTTCATTATATTCAAAGGAGACCCTAAGCACAATTTTTAAATAGAAAAATATTACATTTATGGCCATGTCTTAAATACTGATTACTTGTTTTCTGGCTGCTATCATGTCCTCCGCCTCCCCAGATGTTCATTTTCTCACTAGTATTACTTTAAGCTTGCTATAGACTGAAAGAGTTTCAAAATCCAACAGCAGATTTGATAATAAGCAGTGTTTATTGGGCACTTACACCATGCCAGGTACTAGCTATGGAAGATGACATTAATGAGCAAAAGCAGATGTAATCTCCTCCTCACAAAACTTGCAGTCATTAATGAGTTAATCCTGCCTATGGAGCCATAAAAGCCAACTGAGATCTGAATTCTGAAGCAAAGGAATGTGATTTTATGAATGCATTTACCCATGGCAATGATCAGACTTTGAGGTTATAGCAGTCAGGGAAGTGATCCATGAGATCTGAAGAGCGAGTAGCAATTACTCAGATGAAAAAGTGAAGCTTGTGAGGAGAGAATTACGCTAAGAGGAAACAGCAGGTGCAAAGGCCCAGTGGTGGAAAGAGTGTGTCATCTTTGAAGAATTGAAAGCAGGACAGTGTGTTTAGAGCTCCGAGAATGGGGCATGGGGGGGGCAGTGGTTTGGGATGAGGTGGGAGAGGTGGACAAAGCCAAGAATGGATAGATCCCTCCGTTGGAGGTCATGTGAGTTGGCTAAATTGTTTTAAATAGGATTGTAACATAATCAGATGCTTATTGTTAAAAGCGATGTTTGTCTTCATTGTGAAAGAAGGATAAAGTATGTTCTCAGAATTAGGAAATATATTCATTTTGAGAGATTTGGAGTATATTGTTCTTTGGCTCACTATTATATAATTTATCACATTATATTATTGTGTATCTTTGTGGCTATTTGTCTCACTCAACAGATGAGCATCTTGAGAGAAGGATTTTTTAGTCTCATCTTCTTATGCATTGAGCACGTAACACATAGTCCCTGGAACACATTGGGTAATTGATGGTTAAATTGTTGAGTAAATGAATGGTGGAAGGGGAGACGTCTTAGTGTGTTATGAACATATATGGAATTGTTTGACCTAGCTCAAATAGTCTAAGATATTTCATAGTGCCAAGATTCTTTTTAGAAGTGTACATAAAATTCCTTGTGAATTTTCTAGACAGTAGGCACCCTTGAATAGATAGATTTGATGTATGAGTGATTCATATCAGGAACTGGGAACATGGAGTTAGAGCAGCTTTCTTCTGATAAATGACATTCTCAACTCTAAAGGCAGTAAGTGGGATGACTGGTATTTTTCGGTAGCAAAAATGCCACTGGATCAGGATCTTCTAGTAGACTGAATTTCCAGGTTAGGGAATGAAAACTCTAGCAAAACTTGGTTAAAGGGACACGGTGACTGGGAACTTTAAGAACCAAGACATTATTTGGAAAGGATCATATGAGGTGATTAGGGATAAGGTGGATAAGGTTGGACCCTGTTAATTAAGGCCAATTTTTTTTGTCTTTTTTTTTTAGGGCTGCACCTGCAGCGTATAGAAGTTCCCAGGATAGGGGTCAAATCGGAGCTGCAGCTGCTGGCCTACACTACAGCCATAGCAACTTGCCATCTGAGCGATGGCCGCTGAATGTGCACACATTGAAATCATAAGGCATCTTCAATGTTTTTGCTAGGTTTTTCTGTACTGTTGAATTTTGTTCCAAACATGACACTGATTCTGTACCTCTCATTGTGAGTAGACACAGCTGTATACCACCTGAGAGTGTCTGGAGTAAGAGGTCAGCCACATTACAGACAAATTAATTCAAGTTTACTTGGCAGAAAAAAATGATCTAACTGAACAAATCCATGCAATCAGATGCTTTTTGTATAGCAAGAGAATGGTTTTCTTTGAAAAACATTTTATTTTTATTGTTACCCACACTTTAGTTTTACCACAAATGACCCTTCTTGTCTTTTTTTTTTTTCTCCCTCTTTGGCTTCCTCTCTTTGGATGTGTATGGACCCTTTGAACTTGGCTTCTTCTTTTCTGGAACAGGTAAGAAATGACAATTTTGCTGCTTATATGTGCTTCAGTTATATTTAGTGAGTAACATTACTTGCCATTCCATTGCTGTATTTTAATATGCTGAGAATGTCTTCCTGAACCCGAAAACTGATACCTCTTAGGATGCTTCTAAGATGAAATCTTTAAATTATTGATGCTGCGCACTATGCAGAGTTATTGAGATCATGTGTTAGTGTTTGTTTATCAAGACGTTTTAATAAGAGGGCTGAGTCCTGATAATTTGACTGTGAATTGATTCCTCATCGCCTACTGTTGTAACATCCGATTGAATGTCCATTGGCAATACTTCCTTATGTTTTCAAAGCGGAGCTTCCACGTTTCTCTAGCTTCATCTCCATCAAGTAGCGGCTCTTCATAAAGATCAGGAAAATATACTTGGTGAGTAAGAATGTGACCATGAAACCTTTTGTTGATCAAATAATCTTTTATACTGGAATGATCTCAATCTTTATGATAGTTCTCCCTTTCAAGTATAACATGCAAGTAATTAAAATAACATCCTTGGCCACTTTGAATGTTTCCATATCAGTCTTACTTTGGGTACATGTGAATATATTTCACACCACTTTCCAAAAAATTTAGGGATTCTTAAAAAGCATTTCTTTTTTTTTTTTTTTTTTCTTTACTCCTTGGGGAAAATAGATACAAAAAATTTTTTAAGAAACTATGCGTAATGCTGCTATACATCTAATATAGTATATGTGGTCTTTGAGGCATATGTGGCTTATTTACTGAGGACGCGTATTAGCAAAGTGTGTGATATTCAGAAATATTCCTGAAGCATAGTAAATTATATTACAGTGAGCATGTTAACCAAATCATTCCTTTATGTTCTCTAAGATGTATTTTTTATATTATCAAAGTAAGAGGAAATAGCGTTTCTAGCATCTATTAGCTTTTTGTCCCCAAAGAGCTGCCTTTGAAGTTATGATTTAATGTTATATCTTCAGCTTTTATCCAGGCTTTTTATAGCAAAATGACTACTCACAGAACAAGGTACTGTTGGTAAATAGCTCTTCACATTACTCAATGGCTCTTAATTCATCAAGACACACAATAAACTCACAAGATTTTGTGCCAGGAATTTTTTTTCTATATATGTAGACCTATATTTTTTTCCTCAAATTAGTTAAAGATACAAACAAAAACAGTGTTTTTCTATTTTTGACTACCAACTGAGAAACTTTGGAATAAATTTTGTTCTTAATTATAGTAATTATCTCATTGTAGTTCCTGGTGAAATTTCTTTTTTTTTCCCAATATTTTCCTATGTTTTCTAAAAAAAAAAAAATCCCATCCTTTTAACAGGACTGTTTCTGTGTCTTGTGACATTTGCATCACTATCTTTAGGAAACATTGTAAGTGGTAAATAATGTTAATATGAATCATAAAAAGACCTAACATCCTTTAAGAGTTTCCCAAATGCCATGCACTGGTGTTAATTTATTTAGATCACACATGCACATACACACACATACTTCTATACTTCTTATATGTTGGAGCAAATTTTGTTGACTTTTAGGGAAAATAGTACATTTATATCACAGCATATCAAATAATACTCTTCTTAAAATGTTCTCCTCCACGTAGCTCAGCCAATCTTTTTTTCTTTCTCCTTCTCACTTCTGCTCTTTCCTTCACATGTGCAGAAGTACATTTCATTCTATTTTCTCATGTAGAGCAAATTAGTTCCATCCCATTCTTCCACTCACACTCTGAGCCTTCCTTTGCGTATTAAAGAAACCTAGTAATGCATTCAGCAGCTTCATATAAGGGCAAATATATTAAAATTCTGAGGAGTAGGTCTTTCAGTAAAAGGGGCAATAATTATAATCATTCATGTAATTTCATGGCGTTAGATTCTTTAAAACATTTGGATTTAGCCACAGCTGAGCTTAATTCAATAGCAAAACATCTATAATTAATTTAGACGCAGAATCTTAATCCTAGAGCTGTTACATGTGTAAGGTGTACCACAGAATGAAAGCATCTGTTTTCGTGGTAGAATCTTAAAGAAGAAAATAGAACACGTGTACACGAATCTAAACATTAGAGAATGAACTGAAGTCTGAACTGTCACAAGTAGTTCAACCATAAACAAATATTCTCAGTGTATTTTTAAGGGTCATAAATAAAAATAAATGTGCAAGGCAGAATTTTCAGCCTATTAAGACGAACAGTGTTATAATGCTGAAAGATTTATGAAACAACTATTTTGCATTGACCAGACTGCAAATGCATTTAAAGTATTAATACATGTATTACAGTGCTGAAGATACTGATGATATTTAAATGACATGGTTACAGACTGTCTTTGCAAATACTGAACCACTGCATTTCATGGTCATGATGTCACTTGAGAGACTTGTTTTATGGGCTCGCCTGTATCATCTGGTCTATATATAGAACTCCTCAGAATATCTATAGAGTGGTAATCCATTAAATATAGGTCTTCTTCTGGCATTACAGGATAGTGGGCAAACTTGTTGATAGCCCCATGCTCTGTTTCCATTATTGTACTAACACAGTCTGGCTGGGCTGCTTCCAGTCTTGGAGCATATTGTGCTATTTGTTGTTCTAGCAATCAATATGGAATCACATCTGGGAATCTTGGGTAAGCCATCTATGGTGACCCACACAAGGGCCCTTCCAGCTCCTGTGTGTTTAGGACATAAGCATGTGGCTTGTGACCGCTGGTAAGCCATTCCGAATGCGTGCTATCATGGCTTCCTTGATAATCTGGCGGGGCTGGGGGTGGTCAGGGGTGGTGACCATAGGGTGTAAGTTAGTTTTGAACATAATTTATGTTCCTGGACCGGTTCTGAAGAAGACCCACATTAATCAGGTTATTACATTCTGTCTAATTATGTTCAAGGGAGATTTCATGTATTTGAGGGAATTAGCCTATTATTTTTTTGCTAACTAAACCCATTTTGAAAAGCTAAAAATAAACCCCCAAAGTAACCATTGCTGAGAGTTACCCATAAAGCCATAAGCATACCATTTAGTATTTCTTCCCCTGGTTACTGTTGCAGTGTTCTGTGACAGATTGGAGGAAATCGGGAACACATTTCTGAATACAGTTAATAAAAGAGCAGGAAAAGTAGGGAAATACTATGTTTTCACAGGGAGGAAGGGAATTGTCCTAGTACAGAGTTACCAGTAACTTTATAGTTTTAGTATTTATGTGCATAAACTACCCAGAGCAGTGCAGATGTGTGGTTATGAGACCTTGAGGGGAGCATGGTGAAACTAGGGGATCCCTGTTGTCTGCCCTTGAATGTGACGTCTTTTGTAAATAGATTATTTGCCACCATCTGCTCATATACTGCTATGAATGTGAGCCCCACTGGGGCAGTTCTGGCCATAAGTTATACCCTAGACATTTGCAGTATTTCCTGTTAGCCAGCCCATGTACACATGGCTTCTTCCAGACTCGGTCATATGCTAAACTCTTCAGTGAGACTCTGGCTGTGGTGCTTGTGTTCTTTTTGCCTTTACTTCTAGATCTTTCAGTTCCAGCCACCCTTGCTGATAGATGTGTCTCAAGGATCTCCTGGACAACTTTATCATTTGCTTATTGTCTCCTCCCCCAGAGGATTAATTTATTGTACAGTATGAATCACAATTAATTTTTATTAATAAATCCTTCTACACTACTTGCTTAATGATTCTCCTTTACCTAGATAATCAATATAAACAGATGCAGAGCTTGCGTTTCCTTAGAGTCAGGGCTCATTCTTTTGGCTATCAGGTTCAACATTCACCCATGTTATAGCCTCACTTTGGCTTTCTTCCTTGTCTGTGCCTCTTTTGGAAATACTTGGTCCACAGTGCATGGTGCCTGACACATAAACACGAATTGACTTCCAAAATAATTCAACTGAGTTGAAAATAGCATCCGTTTTGCTGCCCAACACTACACGTCTCACCCCTCTTGACAACTGCAACTAGATACGCTTGTAGTGCTCTTTTGCTTCTTCCTTGTGGTTGGCATGTGATCCACGGAGGCTCGATAGCCCATGGTGAGTAAATATGTCGTATCAATAGGTATTTCTTTGTGTCAGTCTAGCTGCCTAATATTGTGAATGCCTGGCCTTGGGAATGAAGGCTGCTGTCTCGTTGGGTCATTTATGTTAATCTTCACAATTGCTCAGTAGGCATCATCATCACCAGTGGTTTATTTCTCCTAAGTAAGACAGATTTATTATTAAACACTGATTTCTTAAGTCTCTCCCAAACAGAAAATGAAAAGCTGTTGTAGGAAGGAACAGGCAGCTCTAGTCTCAACCCACACTTTGTTACTGGGAACTTCAGTTCTAGCTCCCCTTATGAGAGAGTTGTCATTAATGACTCTTGGACGTCTATACTTCTTCTCAAGGTGGGTATTTATGTGGTAGAGGATAAAGCCTCCTGATTTCTCTCTTACCTGTGGATCATGTCTAAGTCAGGTTGCTCTTAGTGTTGTTCTGTGCATCCTGCCTCTACAAGTCAACTCTTATTTCACAGATGCTACCATTTTGTTGCTAGTCCACATTCTCCAGGGGCTTGGCTCATTCCCACTGCTTTTGCTGCTAAATCCACACACTCCAGGCATTAACACTCTTTCTCCAGTAACTGGACAGGATCTCAGTTCTTTCAGCCAAATTTAGAGAGGATCACTTCTCATTTTACTTCAGAACTTGTTTTATTAAGGAACATACATCAGCCATCCAGAGGTTGGGCTTAGGGCCATTGTGTGAGACTATTTTGTGTCAGAGGTTCATCTTCCTCCCCGATACTGACCTGGTCCTGTGTTAGGGTGCATTTCCTTCAACTCCTCCTTGGCAAGTTCTTTGCCTTTCTGGACATTCTAGAATGTTCCTCTTCTTCCTCATCTTAGTGTTTATAGATAGATGATCAGTCCTAAGATATCCTCACCCTATCCAACAGGGAATTGTTCTCAAGGAATGGCCTTTACCATGACCAAAATACATGTATTTGGGTATATATATAACTGAGTTTGAACTCCTCCATGACTTTTCAACGCAAATTAAAATTTATCTAAGTCTCCTTATATATTGACAGGAGGTGTAATAGCTACTTTATGGGAGATCCTCCTTCTCTCCAAATTTCAGTGCAACCTGAGGGCTTATCCAATCCAAATGGTGGCTGAAAGATCAGTTCAATTTCTATCGTAAGAGAGGAGAGATGGAATCCTCTTCAGTTTGCTAATGCTATTGCTTGTGGCTGCCAAGTCGGGTGGCTGTTGACAAAATCATGTTCCCTGCTCTGACAGATGCTGCTAATTCACATCTCTACACTGGCCAAGGGCACTCTGCCAGTGTTGACTTTTGAGCGAGGACAACTTTAATTTCTCAGAGTCACACTCAGACAAAGTTGTCCTTTACCTGGCTTCCCAAGGTCATGGGTTCTTGCTCTTCAGTTAATTCATCTCTTTCAGGAACTAGAACCACTGCTTTTTTTTTTTTTTTTCATTTTTTTTTTTTTTCAGAGATGCACCTGCAGCATATGCACATTCCCAGACTGGGGGTTGAATTGGAGCTGCAGCTGCCAGCGGACACCACAGCCACAGCCATGCAGGATCCAAGCCAAGTCTGCAACTTACACCACAGTTCATGGCAATGCTGGGTCCTTAACCTACTGAGCAAGGCCAGGGATTGAACCTGCATCCTCATGGATACTAGTTGGGTTCGTTACTGCTGAGCCACGATGGGAACTCTAGAACCACTGTTTTCTTACTGCCCCTGGAGACCTGTACCTACAGGTTGGGCAGCTCTTCTCTTTTCTTAAAACGCAAAAGGTCTGACTATACCCATTTCTCACACAGTTTATTATTCTGAGGGAGGTTACCTTAATGACTTTGAGTGTCCTCTGTTCATCCTTCTCAAAGTTTCCTTCAAGGATTTTGAAGTCATTCCCTGACACTTTTCTCAATAGAATACATACATAAAAGATCACAATAAATTTCTTTGCTACATGTTTAGCTAATAATGATAATCATTTAGAGTTTAGAATGTTTTACAGGGTTTAACATTATTAAATAAGGACTCATTATTTTATTCTTCACATCCATTTTCAAGATCAATGTTATCGTATTTCTTTGTGACAGTATGTGGCACAGTATGGGGTAATTTTTCTCTCTGTGCCAATAACTTAAAGAAATTACTGTTACCCTCTTGACTTTTATATATGATGGGGGAAAAGTTAACATCCCAACATGTGAACTGAGCTACAGTTTCCTCAATAGCACAATATGAAATGTGTTCTGGTATTGTTTTGTCAAAAAACTGAAAAAATGGTAAGCTTCCTCCTTGTTGTTATTTATTTTTTCTTATGGCCATGTCTTTGAAACTTCAAATGGCATGTTCTAGAATTGACAGTATAGTAGAATGATAAAAACAGACAGGTATACGAAGTTATGAGATAAATATTATGACATTAAAATATGAATGTCAATAGCTCACATTTTTAAAGTAACATAAGAACTAAATATTATTATAATTTTTGCATAATATTCATTATCTAAGATCTCATGATCATTACTTAAAAGCAATAAGTTCAGAGTCAGGACTCAATGTCTTTCATTCCTGTTTCAAGTATTTCTACTGTGCCAATGATTTTTAGCCTTTGTGATGTATCAGAATAATACATCACTGGAGTTTTATGACAATTAGAGATGCCTGGAATTGCCACATATTAATCACAATCTCTGAAGGAGGTGTCCAGGAATTAGTACTTTTATCAGATTCCCTTGGAAATTTTGCAGTATCAGTTTCAGAAACACCAAAATATATACACACTCACGAGGAGAGGGATGAGAAAAAGAGAAAGGATGCTTTAGAGCAGTTGCCCCAGCACATGTACTGGAAAAACCCATTAGCTTGGGGTATTAAAAAAGAGGTAATGGCATAAACCCAACTGTTGTATTGTTACTGGTCCTGCTAATAATCTGTGCTTCAATAAATCTAGCATTGTTTGGAGATCTTTCTCTGAGACCTCTCTTTGATACATGCTAAGGAAGATAGCAGTATGAAGAATACCTAGGAATATTTTTGCTTTTAGGACAAATGGAGTTTGGCTGTATACCCTAGTGGGCGGGTTTACTTTGTTCCAACCCCTCCATTTCTCATGTTTTCACCCAGCTTCTTCCCTTCTCCCAGCTGGCCTCCTGCTTTTCTTCTCTTATTCTCTGTTGGTATCTTTCTCTCCTCCTGACTGATGTTACTGTGTTTCCTTTTCCACAGTCACCCTGAGGGAGATTTTTATGTTCTTCCACATCCCATTTATAACACCCAGTTCTTGTTAAATATGTTCAAGAAGTTATCCGTGCAGAATTTCTTAATGGAATGAGAAATTTCCTCTCTCTCAATACTAGCATCAAGGATGCTATGTCATGAGGATTTTTTGTTTTGAGGAGCTCTTGTCACTTGTGAGAAATGTCCCTCTCTTCTTGTTTTTGTTTTTCATTTTTATTTTTTTGCTAGCTACCAGTTCCCCTATTGCCAATATTTTCTAATAGCTTCATTAAGAGAAAACACCTTTACTTTACAGTTACCTCCTTAGAATTTTAACAGTGCTGTCTGTAATCACTGAGAATGTGCGGCTTTCCATCTTAGGTGGAAAGAGTTGATGAGGAAAATAGCCACAGAGTAAGTGGAGAGATTGTTTTTGTTTTGGTGATGGCTTCTTTTAGTGATTTCTTTAATCCTGTTCAAGCTAAGATTATTAAGAGCTTAATGAAAGGAGCATATTGCCTCTTTACTTAAAGAGCCACTTAATGAAGACTCTAATATCATTCCAGCCCGGGGCAGGGAGAGTGTAATTGATATGGTCTTGTTGTTGGGTACATGTGAGGCTGAAACATGAATCTTAGTAATTTTGGATATATCCCTTCGCATCCTACTAATGCTAGATTTGTGAAAAATATGTATATGAACAAAGCATGCTTTTTAGGAAACTCATTAAGGTTTGAACTTTTCATATGCCTGCTACCCTCACAAGCAGGCAATGGTTCATCTCACCCCTTTAGCATGAAGCCTGGACACAGGGTACACATGAGATGTCTGGTCCATATTCAAGACATTTTTGGCTAAGCCACTCTGGTTAACTGGGTTGTCTAGGGGCAATGGGCACAAGCAGAAGGACCCCTAGGTGGGAGGTGGCCACAGCAGAAAGAGGGTGAGAAGAATGAATAGTGAACCAAAGAACACTTACCATAGTGAGTTCCAAGGAAACTTTTCAAAGAAACTTTCCTAAACAAACTATGATATATCCTTACAATGCAGAATTATTTGACAATAAATGAGATGAAGTACTGATATATACTGCAACATAGATGCAAAGCGAAGGAGCCAGTCACACAGGACTATATATATTGTATGATTCCATTTATATGGACTCTATATATTGTATGATTCCATTTATATGGAACATCCAGAACAGGCAAATCTATTAAGACATTAAACACCAGAAGATACCACATGGAGCACAATCCAGTGGAACCCATTCGGGATGTTAGTTCACATCTGGTACCTCATTTGAGATAGCTGGAAAAGTTGGAGAAGAGTGTGGGAAAAGACATATCTCTTTCTGCATGGACTCTCCATTTGATTCATGTGGGCCTCATGATCTCAAGTAATGAGACCTCTTACTTGACAGCTAGCTTCCAGGAGAAAAAAAGACCCAGAATGTCACATCTGCTGCGTTCGACTGGTCAAAACCAGTCAGAAGGCTAGCCCTCTCAAGGGATAAAGCAGCATGAGTGTACAAAGGGGAGGGAGTTGATGGTGATATCTTTGGAAACAAGTTCCCAAAGTTTGTTTAGGTGGTGAACTTTTGGATTATTTCCACCTTTTAGCTATTATGCATAAGGCTCTGAATACCCATATACAAGTTTTTGTATGAATGTATGTTTTCAGTTTTCTTGGATATATGCCTGTGAGTCATGTGACTTCTGTTTTAAAAGTATCACTCCGTCTACTGTGTTGAGAATAGACTGAAGGTAGTCAAAGGTAGAGGCTATTGCAGTAACCCAGATGAGAGAGGATGGTGACTGTAGGATCAGCTGTTCTTGACCAACCACAAGTTCTAGGATATTACTGATCCATGGTCCCCTGGTGACAACCACTGCTTGCGATGAATGCCTTCCCAACATATCGACAGGTCTGCCTGCCATCCTGGAAATGGCACAAAAAAACCCCATATTTAATAAATCAGCACTCTATAGTTTTCTAGAGAGACTTTCTATTCATAGATCAGTGATATTGTGCTTGACCAATGTGATATGTATCAAAATACAATTGCCCAATAATATAGATCCATAAAACATAACTGTAATTGCCTTGCAAAGATACATTTGTGGCCGTTTTTACATGCTTTCCCAATTGTAGTCTTCAGCTGTGAAATGCCTTACAACTTATGACACATCTTGGCAGTCTCTTCTTTGGTAAAGTGAAAGTTTGAGTGGAATGAATTATGGAAGGAGACGGAGAGCAATGCAAAAAAATAGAGCCAAGACATCTTCTGAAGATAAAATGTCTTCTGGAGGTGATGGGAGAGAGGTGTCACAGCCCACATCTGTTGAGTTCCAGTGCCTGAGGTTAGTGGACCTTCAGGGTACTGTGACTATGCTGCTGTTTAGAACCTTATGATCTGCTTGGCAGAAGGTTGACTATTTCACAGCACATCAAATTGGCGTCTAAATAGGGGAAAGTGGAATAAATGCCCTGAGTTCCTACTACTTTATATCCTTTTTCCACATAAACCTTCATTATATCCTCTTAGCAGATGCTGTGGTAAGAGAAAGGATTCTGGGGCCAAACTCCCTGGCTTCAAATTCCATTTCATAGCTGCTCTCCTTGGGCACTTTATGTCATTGTGCCATCCTCTGTTTCCTTACCTGTAAATGGGGGTAAAACTAAGAACCTACCGCATAGGCAAGCTGTGAGGATTAATATGTTCAAAACCCTTATAGGAGGACCTGGCCCATTGTGAGTGCTCCATGAACCAGTACATGAACTAAATTCTGGCAGAGAGCCTGGGTTCTTTCCATGCATCTCACATGCTGCCTCTTCTCAACACTTCTTAAAACAACACATTGCACATGATTTATTGCTTTCCTAATTGATCTCTTACACTCCTGATATGCCAGGACATCCTGGTGAATGTAGGAACCTTTGGTCTGTAACACATCAAATGAGTCCAGTTGGATTTGTTGGTTGGCTGGACAATTTGTGAACTTGGCCTTTGACATATACCGCAAAACTTTTGTAACCTAGCATTAAATTGTAATGGTGAATGAAGGGAAATTTCAAGGAAAAATGAGGCTTAATTCTTACTGTTCTGTATAGTCTTGATTACATTTATTCAGCCCCTTTCTTATCTCCTTAGACCTATAACCAAATATATGGACCATTAATCATCACTGTTTGTGAAGGCCCTGTATGACAGATCTCTGATTTTCCTCCTCAAGGAAAGCTAGAGTAATAAATAACAATGTTCTAACAACCCTCAGGTACCCTAAGCTCACTGTGCAGACTGTAGCATTCAGTTAGCTTACTGTTCCTGACCAGATTGGAGATTTATTTTAGGTGATATCTAAAATGCCAATTTCTGATATCTTGTGGTTTCACAGTTCTCAGCACCTAGCAGGTACCCAGTAAATATTAATTGATTGATTGATTTGATTTCCATGGCTTTCTGGTTAGGAAAGTGCCAGTATATCCTACATTGTCCCTATGTGCATGTTTACATCATGGTATTTTCTTTCATTCGGCAGCTTTGGATGCTCTGAGTGGGAATGGATCAGAAGTTTCAACAAGTAGAGGGAAATGATTCAAAGTACTGGTTTCTTCCTGACATTTTCTCACAAATGAACTTTTAAAAATATTATTATCTGGAGAACCTATTCATTAGCAAACAGGGACAAAGAAGACAGCCTGCTCTGTACGTCTGACGAAATCCCAGCTCTCTAGTCTTTTAGGGCCTGGAACCATGACCTTGCCAGAAATAGTCACTGGTGTCACATATATAATATTCCAAAGTAAGGATTCTATAGCTGTTTCTGTAGGTGGCTTATGTACCTGGACGTCTTCCAAAGCCAAGTGTGGAAACAGAAACAGGCACTAGTCCTCATAATGCTGATTATGAGCCCCAGTACATTTTATACCTTATTCAGTTAAGGATGTGAATACAATTGGCCCTTGAACAACTCGGGTTTGACCTTCTGGGCCTGCTTATATGTGGATATTCTTCAAGAGTAAATATTACAGTACCCCATGGTCCACATTTGATTGCGTCTGCAGATGCAGAGGAAATGGCTTACAGACGGATAGCTTTAAATTATATAAGGATTAAATTATATGAGGTTGCTCCAAGGTCAAGTGTATTTCTAAAATATTTTAGCTAAACCTATATCTTAATCACTGCATGCAAACCCATCCTTAGTGTGGATGACCAAACCATGAACTTCACCAAAGAAAACCCTTTTCTGACATCTGTTATACTAATTAGCAAAGTTTCCACTGTTGATTCAGGCCCTGATAACAGAATCCTCTCTAAAGGGTGGTTGGAGTGGTGTAAGCTTCCATCCCTGGGGGTGAGAATTTCTGATTAGGTCAATTGACTACAACTGAGAAACTCAACCAACCTCACGCGTACCTGCTATCTATGCTGTGCACAAAAGAGCTTAAAAAACAAAACAAAACGGAAATGTTCTTTCATTGAGCTTCATTTTGTGCATATCTTATGTGATGATTAAAACTCCTCCTGCATGTAGAACTTGTTTTCTAAATGCTAAGGTCAAATGAAATGAAAAGAAAGAGAAAATCTGGGAAGCTTCCTTTTGTTGTTAAATGCATAGCATTCCGCCTCCGGGATGTTCACAAAGGGTCAAATCGACACCTGCTTGGAACTGCCCATTGGTCAGCATCTGCTGCGTGAGACCTAGGTCAGGGCAGTGCCTGTGCTGGTGTTTAAGTATGAAAATAACAAGAATACGTGGAAAACAATAAAAGCATCACATATGAAAGTATCCAATTAACATGGCAAGAGTGGGAGTGTGTAAGTGATGCAGAAGAGATAGGGGGAGACCCCTGTGATGTGACATATCCCCAGAAAAGCTCATGGTGGAGGTGAGACTAATAGGAAAGGTAGGATTTATAACCAGAAGAGTGAGGGAAGACATTCCAGCCTGATGGGATGAGTGTTCACTGTTGGGAAGGGTGTACGTGGGAACCTGGCATGTTTTGGAACAGCAAAGAAACAGGCTCGAAAAAGGGTAATAGATGGGAGGGGGGTTGGACTAATAATAGTTCACATTTACTGAGTGCGTGTTATCTGTCATGCCGAGTGCTGAATACTGTATCTCTGAACACCTTTAATGATTCCAAAAACCTTATGAAGTAGTTGCTGCTATTATTCCCACTTTACAGAAGATGAATGAAGGCATGGCAAGGTTAAGTACCTTGCGGAAAGGTTATATAGCTTATAAGTGAAAGAGGTGGGGTTTGAACCCAGGCAGCATGACTCTGAACACTCACACCTGTAACTGCTACCCCGTTTGGCCTCTCTAGTGGCCAGTGTCCATAGCAGCTGGTGATATTGTGGGGAGTCTCAAAAACAGCAGATATTTGAAGCAGATTCTGAGCTTGTGTCGGGAATTGCTTAGCAATGCATGTTGCCAGCAGAGTTCAGCAAGGCTTAGAATGTAAACAGGGAAAAGAGACACCCAGGGACAGAGAGACAGAATCAGAAATCAGGAGGCACACAAAGAAAGTAAGTTAACAGAGAGGGGAAAAAAGAGAAGAGTGGGTGTGTTACAGAATGATAGGATGCACAAACCTTCACCTCAGTGCCATGCAGTGGCATCCTTGTTCTTTGTTGCTTGGACCTAGTCCCAAAGTACCTAGATATTAAAATATGACCTTTCCCTCTTAGAAAATGGGGCTCAATTTGCAACAACTTGGATGGACGTGGAGGGTATTATGTTAAGTGAAATAGGTCAGACAGAGAAAGAGAAATAGTGTATGATATCACTTACAGGTGGAAACTAAAACATAGCAACAAACTAGTGAATATTACAAAAAAGAAACAAACTCACAGATGTAGAGAACAAACTAGTGGTTACCAGCGGGGAGAGGGAGGAGGGAGAGGCAATATAGGGGTAGGAGATGAAGATGTGCAAACTATTGTATATAAAACAAACTACAAGGATATATTGTACAATACAGGGAATATAGGCAATGTTTTATAATAACTATAAATGGAATATAACCTTTAAAACTGTGAATCACTCTATTGTACACCAACTACAGTTCAATGAAAAAAAAGAAAATGGGGCTTATTTCTTATTTTTTTGCTTTTACTGTGTTTCTTATGAGTATGTTGTAATGTCAGACCACAAGTTCAAAGACGTTCAGTTGTGACAGAATGACTTAACAAAAATGTATAGAATGTATAAAATTCTGTTCTATAATTCTTATGCGACAGTAATAAAATAATACTAAAATTTCAAGATGAAACTGCAGCATGTACGAATAAAATTCAAAATAGTAAATGACTGAAAGTCTAGCTTCCCTGCCTACTGCTTTGGGGGAAGATTTCCCCTGAAGACAAAATTTTGACCTGAAGTATTAGATTATATACTCAAGCACTAAATTTTGGTGCCATCCTCCCTGAAAGGGTATAAATAATGCTTAGCTAACATGATGGAAACATTTCCAAATTTTTCTAAATGATCTCCCGGAGCAGTTGAAAATACCTTCCACGTGGGACAAATTTATTCCTTCGTAGTTGCTGCTTCACATCCTGTTTAATCACGTGGGAGAATTGCCTAAAGACTGGCAGGCTGCCGTTTATCCGCGTCAAAAACAGGCAAGAAAATATGAACGGAGAGCTTTCCATGAAGATGAAAAGGCACAGTAAGAACAGCAAGTGGATCACAAAGTGGGTGTGGTCGGGATGTTCCTGCGGCCGGCCTCCTTTGAGGCGGAGCTCTGCGTTGGGAAGACATTTCTGAGAATTCTCGCAGCATAACTCAAGCTGTAAGGCGGACGTTTCCATGGGATAGGACTGAGTGGGGTCCAGTTTATACCAAGGGGCTGTCCAGCTTAAACGTATCTTTTGGCCATACATCCTCTCTAGCCCTTGACATCACCTGGAGAACACTGATGGGCAAAGCACTCCGGAAACGCTTAGCTCTGAATGAATCAAGGAAGAACTCCGTTTGCAGGAAGATATTTACTTGCATTCATCTGCTCTCAATATACGTTGCAGATCAATATACCTTCACGTGGTTAGATCTTGAGTTATTTAAGGAATTTGGGGAGCTCTTCTTTATAAAAAAAATTTTTAAGGGCTGCTCCTGAAGCATATGGAAGTTCCCAAGCTAGGGGTCGAATCAGAGCTGCAGCTGCCAACCTACACCACAGCCACAGCAACGCGGGATCTAAGCCGTTGGACCTGCACCACAGCTCACTGCAACACTGTTTCCTTAAGCCACCGAGCAAGGCCAGGGATCGAACCTGAATCCTCATGGATGCTAGCCAGGTTCGTGACCACTGAGCCACAATGGGAAGCTCTTTTTAAAAATCCTTTTTATAAGCACACAGAAAAACTGCTTACCTGGAAGTGCATCTCTCTTGCATATTCTCAGTAAAATATATGCCACATCAAGAACTGTAACTAAGGAAATGGCAGAAGCAAAGTAGTTCTGCATACTTTTTTTTTTTTTTTTTTGCAAAGGTTTCTTTAAGAGTTTTGCAGGACTAGTGTTTTTAATTAGTTTTTTTTTTTTTTTTTTAATTTAAAAGCTACTGGAGTTCCCATCGTGGCTCAGCGGTTAGCGAACCCAACTGCATCCACAAGGAAACAGGTTTGATCCCTGGCCTCACTCAGTGGGTTAAGGATCTGGCATTGCCATGAGCTGTGGTGTAGGTTACAGTCGCTGCTCAGATGGATCTGGCCTTGCTGTGGCTGTTGTGTAGGCCGGCAGCTGCAGCTCCAATTCGACCCCTAGCCTGGGAACCTCCATATGCCGTGGGTACAGCCCTAAAAGACAAAAATATAAATGCAATTAAAAAAAAAAGAAAAGCTGTTGGCTCAGGCTCTTTCTGATATTAATGGTTCTAAGTTTCACTTTGCCACTGTGTCTGTGGGATGTTTTGCACAGAATCAATATTTTTTTTCTTTACCTGCCCTGCCACTGTGTGACCTTGAGGCAGTTTCTTGTTATTTTCAGGCCTCAGTTTACCCACCTCTAATAAGCAGCTAAATAATGCAGGATTTTTTTTTATAAGATTTGAATAATAGATGTCTGAAAAACTTTTCAAATTAGGATTTGAAACCGCTCTGTAGTTGGTGATAATAACAGCAGTAGCTTGGATTAACAGAGAACTTTTCTTCTAAGAGCTCTAATCTCTTATATTCTTCCATTTATCCTCAGAATACCCTTACAAGGTAAGAATGAGAAAGTATCAGCTTTCTCATTTGGCAGGTGAAAAAATGAAAAAGAAAAATGTTGGAATGAGTACTAATTTTCTTCTATTTTAAATTTGTTTTTTATTAAAGTATAGTTAATTTACAATGTAGCGCCAATTTCTGCTGTACAGCAAATTGACCCAGTCATACATATATATACATTGTTTTTCTCATATTGCCTTCTATCATGTTCTATCACAAGTGATTGATATAATTCCCTGTGCTAAACAGTAGGACCTCATTGCTTATCCATTCTAAATGTAAGAGTTTGCATCTACCAACCCCAAACTCCCTGTCCCCCCTCCTCCCCT